>JAOTQM010000505.1:0-600000 GCA_026939265.1 Oreonectes daqikongensis | reverse complement strand
CTCTGATAAGACTTTGTTTAACTGGAGCATTTATTGTAAACTGATTTTTTCATGCTGTATACAACACCCATTGTCTTTTTACAAGAGATCTATTAAAACAGTATACCCATATCACTGACAAAACAATTTAAACACGCCATATTAAAACATTTAAAAATATAAAACATCTCTTTTATAAACGTAAGTCAATGTCAAGTGACCAATTGATTGATCACGTCGACAAATGAAGGCCATACGTCGACATCTGAGGACCTTGAGGATCTTGTTCTCAACCCACCCTTACCCACTTACCACCGTTGCTATTATTTTAGTTTTACGTTGTAAATATTTTTAATAAACAGTATGGAAATGCCGTATGCCTTACCTTTTATGCGCAGAGTTCACCATCGCTCTAATGAAACCTCTGCAAATTAAGTTAGATCTTCAATTGTTGAATTGTCTGCAGACACAAGTCTCGCCTGCTTGTTGTTTATCTCCGTTCTAGAGAGAGGCTCGACCGTAATCTGCGAATATACACTCGATGTCAAAATAAGAGTCACTGCGGGTGTTATCAATCAAGATGTCTAGCATACAAATGGATTCAAACGAGTAGCACTGTGTGATAATTTACAATATTACTGCATTTACTGTACTTTTAGAAGATTTGTTTGGCTCTGCCCTGGTCGGTATGTAATTATTAGGTCAACACATAAACGGCAACAACACTAAGCAAACGAAAATTATGAGTAAAATAAACATGCATGAAATATGACGGCGTTTTTTAATGGAAAAATGCAGAAAATGAGTGGATAAATCATGGACTGGATCCCATCTTGTCAAATATTAGAAACTTTGAGGACCACCTTCTAAAAATATTTACAGTTTCAAGCTTTGTATCCCATAAGCAGATCTGACAGGCATAAAATATATGTAAATAGGAATATATTAGCGTTTGTATAGGCTATGCATGTGTGTAGTAAAGGAAACGTTTTCAGATTTTAAACTAGGTTTAAAAAAACTGATTGTGTGGCAGAAGCAAAAGTAGTATTTATGAATTTACACACGCACACATATTAGTAAAACTTTACAAATGTAAAATATATTTAAAAAAAGAATAAGCAGTTTTTAAAAAATCCACCAAACCGTCAGCAGTCCAAATGCACAGTAGAAAAAAACTACATTTCCCCTAATTTCCTCTCGAATATAACGTAAACAATATCCGGGTCAGAAGAGCCGAATTTCCGCGCCTTTTCGCAGTCGGAATGGACGCAAGAGTAAAACAACGTACAGTATTTCAACTGTCATGACATATTATGGATTAAATTGTATTTTAACGTTTATACATCAAATGCAGTAGATTTGGTGATAACGGATAACATAGAAATATGTTGCTGCCGTCTGATATCGCCAGACTTGTCCTTGGTAAGTATTCAGAGTCTTGTTTTTGTTTCTACAACAGCTAGCAAGGAGCTAGTCTGCATAAATATACACTGTGATGTATGTAAGTACATGGTTTCTATTAGAAACTTTGTAGTGGTTATTTTATACACAATTAGAGACATGTGTCTAGTAAATAGTAGTCTTATTCTGAACTAAAGCAGTGACGGGTTCAGTGTCAAAGTGATCTGATGGTACTGTTGGTGATGAAATTACAGATAACAACGCATGCTGATATTATGTGCCATTTTGAAACTGAGATATTGATCTCTGAACTGATTTATTATTGTCTTTAAAATTAGGCTATCTGCAGCAAGAAGGTCTTACTGCTACAAGTCGAGCTTTTATTTTTGAAAGTCCAAATCTGAAAGAGTATGCAGAGCACAGTTCTGAGGATGGGGTCATCCCTGCCTGCGTGTTTGTATGTGCACTGTTCATAACTATTAACAATGATTGAATTTATTTAAAAAACATCAAGTGTATTATGTTGCCTAAACTTTTTACAGTTACATATGCTCTGACGTATTTAGTAGATTCTTTTTTCTTTGCAGTCTCTTTTTGGCAAAAACCTGATTACGTTATTAAATGAATATGTTGCCGTTAAAGCGAAAGGTGAGTATAAAGATATAAGTTATAGAAAATCAAATATAAGTAATATTACATTATATTGCAGGACTGTAATATAATAATAACAACGCACAATTTCTCCTTGCAGAAACAAGCCAAGAAAATCAAATTCCAGTTGTAATGGCATCATTATGGAAAAAGCTTGACTTCACGCTCAACCAAATCAAGTGAATGCATATTTATTTATGCTTTTACACTGCATGCTTTAAATGTTTTAGCTTTAGTAGAAAAAAGACCCTTTACTAAATCAGTGCTTTATTGTTTACAGGTCTATGCAGAACTCTCCAGCTTTGCAAATGAATCAGCGATGTGAGTTTTTATTTGCAAGTGATAGAAAGTCATAACGTAGTAAAAACAGCAACAAAATAAAAGTGACCGATGCAAATGCTGATGTACATGTATCCTTATTTGTTTTTATTTTATAATCAAAAGTGCGCACTAAGCATCACATTCAAAGCATGACACGCCAGCAGAGACCTATCTCCGCATCACAGTCTCCCATCACTGGGCACCTGTCAGTGACTTCTAATGTGACAACCCAGTGTGTCCCCAGCCCCTTGTCAACCCCTCAAGGAATGTTGGGACATTCCACGCCAGTGTCATACACCTCCCAATATACCAGACCCTCCACTCTTTGCTTTACTCAGCTAGGTAAGTCCTGATTTCTCTTCTCTGAATACATTGTCAGCATACATTTCAAACTGATTGATTTAATTACAACTTACAATGTCATAGGTGAGTCGCCATTGCAGATATTGGTCCCCGATCTTAGATTAAATCCAGGGCCATTGTCTCCTGCACGCAGAAAGTGGTAAGATTACAGTGTCAATGTCAGCTGATATATTTAACGTTTTCTCTTGTTTTTGATGAATAATCAGGAAACCGTTGCACACATTTAATTAAGTATGGGCAGATGTAGCTTTACTATTTCAGATTTAACAGGAAATTTTATGTTCTGTGTTTTAGTGATTCACCAAGGCGAAGAGGAGGCGGTCAGTTGGGTGTCAGTGGGACCAGCCGAAGCACTGTAGTGTCCAGCACTCTTGTTGTGGAAACTGCTAGCGAAGAGAATGTTGCTGAGAACTTATCTGTAAGAGGACAGGTTTTTTTTCCCGTTTTAAGCTTCGAGTTTGAATGCTCCTGTGTAATTGAAGGTCATGTTGATTTTCTTTCTGTAGCAAATAGTCATAGAAAATGCCAGAGAAAAAATTCTGAATGATAGATCCTTGCAAGAAAAACTGGCTGAAAACATCAACAAAATATTGGCAAGGTAAATGGTTTTATTTACATAACAGTTAAAGTTAAGACCCAATATGACAGTTAAGTTATAATATTGTCATATCACTTCAACAGCGATAATAGTCCCCAGACATCAAAAGCTGCCTGCAGTACTATGGAACAAGAACAGTCAATTGATGAAATCCTGGGCCTCCAGGTGTGTGTTCATCTTTTAATCTTTGTTTTTCGGTGTATTCAAATTTTGACATCCTTGTATTGCAGTAGTGTATAGTGCTCTTAACACAGCATTGTAAATTTGTTTTCAGGGGGAAATTCATATGACAGATGATGCCATCCAAGACATACTGGCCCAGACAGAGTCTGACCCTGCGTTTCAGGCACTCTTTGACCTCTTTGAATATGGTAAGTTTGGATATAGTGAGGAAAAACATAAATTTTTCAGGAACTTTATAAGTCATACTAGTTCTTTATTTCAATAACCGTTTATCTCTTTTAAAGGGAAAAGCAAGGTGGCTGAAGACAGTGAACAGGCTGATGGGAGTTTAAGCACTAGTGCACAAGAGAGTGATGAGACCGGGCACATAGACAGCGCTACAGAGACAGGTGATATTGGGTTCATCTTAAAGCTAAATCTTAAAAGTTGCTGTATGAGTTAAACAATGAAAAACCATGTGAAATCCAGACTCAAACCACATGCATGTTGTTTTTAATTTTCATAAATGTTATTATTATTGTTTAATTCAAGGCATCCCACAGGAGGATTCTGGATCAGCGGGTGAAATCAGTGCAAGAAACTTGAGGAGCCCGAATATGTCGGAGTCAAAAAGCAAAAAGAAATCACCGGTCATTTGTAATGTGTCCAAGGCTTGTTCCACAGCTCCACAGCCACGTATATTAAAGCAAACAGCTACTGGAAAAGGACCCACAAATTTAAAGAAAGGCCTGATGAGGACCAGAGTTTTATCTGGCAATAAACAAACCAGAGATGCTATTTCGAACACAAAGTTAAACAAAGCAGATTCACGTGCACCTGACCTTATCGTCTTAAACTCCTCTTTCACTGAGGAAACTGTGACCATGGATATAGATGATCCACAAGATAAAACCTCTGAAACTGTTAACATTCAGAATCCTCTGGTAGCTCAGGAGAGTTCTGTCATCACTAACAGCCAATGTGATCTAATTTATCAAGTCTCAGTGTTAAATGAACCACCACAAACTGAAGCACCTGTTCCAAGTGATACATCTGTAAAAGAATCTGGCATGGTGACTGGTGGACATCCTGGAAACAATCTGGATATGACAGGAACTTCTGTGGCTGCCATTCAATGCAAAGCTGTGCCTATAGCTCACTTATCTGAACCTGATGTGGATATAACCACTATAACACCTTTTTTCTCCTCAAACAAGATGTCTATTACCTCTACATGCTCACAGCCTACAACCTCAAGCCGCATAGAAACTCAGCCGTGCATTTTGAGGTCCGTTCCAGCTACAGTGGGTTCTGTATACTCGCCAGTCCTTGCCTTATCTGCCACCACCTCAGCACCATCTACCTCAACGTGTTTTTCTGACAGCCAGACTAAAGAGCCCGACCCTAGTAAAATCGTATCTCTGAAAATTATACTTAGTGATGAACAGGATGGGCAACCTAGTGACGTGGCACTGAACCAGGCTGTTTCCAGCATCACTGGTGACCGAATTCCCACCATCTTCCTGTCGTCTCCGGCTAAATCTCCTGCCAAGACGTTGCCCGCAGCCTCCACGGTCGTAACACAGGAGGAGACGGCTCAGGCTGTAAACACCTTACAGGGGATGGAGGGCGTCGCATCGTTTGGAACGCCAACAAGGAGTGTTTTGACCAATGTACAGGCTACCGTACGTCCTGTAGGTCAGGAAACCGGTTTTATTCAGCTGTTGCCTGCTAACCCCTCTTATGGAGCGCCTGGCAGCTATTTCGTGGTAACCGATCCGGCCACTGCTGAGCAGCGGTCCAATGTAGTGCTGCTTCCAAATACCGTGTCTCAGGGGACGGTATCTTCTACACAACACGTTGTAGTAACGCCACCTCGCCAGAGGACGGTTGTGTCTCTGGGTTCGAATATCTCTCAGACATACACACCCGGTGAGTGAAGGATGAATGTTTTATTTTGATATGTTGCAGATTTTTGTTTATGTTAAGACGATCATTGCCTGAATGCCTTTCCACACTGTTTAGTCCTAACCGCTGACCTTGGATTACAATGCCCTGTTTCAAATTCCAAATATTTTTTAGGATCCACTATCATTATATCCTCACCAGTTCAGCCCATGTTACAAAATGTGATGGTTCCAGTGTCTGTTGTGGGGCAGAATACTGGTAAACTCACGGTTGTTCCCAATCAGGTTAGACACTTTTTAAGAAGTTTAAACTTTTGTGATGAAGTGTACCAACGCTAAGTTGGTACACATATGTATGGTGTGACAGCAAACATTTTGAACAAACTTATGCTATTTTATATTATAAATATACATTTTATTAATATAATATTTTATATATATACAGTTTGTTTTCTAAATTTTTGCTGTCACACCAAAGGCCAAATGTACGGTATATTTGTCAACTACCCATTTAAAAAAAATATGTAATATAAAAATTGTCTTTACAGATGCTGGCTTTGCCGTGTCCAACCGCTGTAAGACAATCTGCTAATGTCATATCTCAACCTAAATTGGCACCCAAGGAAAACACAGACATGGGTAATAGTAATTCTTTATTTATTACATTTATTCTACATTTAGTAAATTTCTGGATCACAAGAAAATTCAGTTTAATTACAGCAGATGTTACACTCTTCTTTTTTTATGGAAGAAAAAGAATAACAGAAGAATAAAAACTGCATGTTTTCTCTGGAGTTTTTATTTGCATTTGTTTATGGATTATGCATCAGATTGATTCACTTGAGACAGTGTTTTCATTTTCAGGCAAAACTGGCCCGTCTGGACCTGCCCAAATTTCAAAAGTGCTTCCTCAGAGCTCCGAACAGCCAATGAGTGCCAGTGGAACGAGCCCTAGCCATCGGAGGATACTGTGCTTTGACACATCATCTGAAAACACTACAGCTGGTCAGAGTTCCACACAGACAACCACGCTCTCCTCCAACGTTACATCTTCCCCGACTGCACAGGATAAAGATAACAAACAGACTGAACCAAATCATCCCGTGGTGTCTGACACCAGTAAAAAAAGAATAGAACTGATCAGACGGCCTGAGGTAAATCAGAATGTAAGTAAAAAGGACTGTGAAAAACCCAGAGTTCCTCAGCATCAGTCTGAAGCCCATAAAAGTAAACTGAATGAAAAGAGATCAACAGATCAAACTGCTGCAAGCGCCAGAACGTTCAACAAAACTGCCAGTGAGCCTCAAGCTAGATTAGAATCGCAGAAAAAAACACAACCGTCAAAAAAGGATGATGGTGGAACGGTTTTAAGTGCAAAATCATCAGCTCAGGGGCAAAAGCAAAAACCAGCCAGCAACACAAAGAGCAGTACACCAGAAGAAGCTAACGTCGAGAGATCATCAGACAAAATCTCTTTACAGGACTCTCCTGGTGTCACATCAAACAAGGAAAATGAGTTGAAAGGCTGTCAGCAAGAGCAGCGTTCAACAGCTACACGCCTCCCTGAGAACCTTTTGTCCTCTACGGCTAAACCTGACGCATTAATATCAAGCAGTTCCGCTAAAATGTTATGCAAGACGAGCCCTCTGACTAAACAGGCGGCCGAGATGCTGCATGACATACAAGGTCAGACTCCTCCGAAGAGGCACGGCTCTAGCTGTCCAGATCTCCCACTCCCAAGAACACCTGGACTAGGGCGCACACAGGAGGAGCCGGCAGATGGGTTAAGAACACCGTGTCGGCAGAAACTCGGGCGGGAAGGTGAGACCACGCCGAGGTGTCTGCCACCTCCTGCCACTCCCGATGTGCCCTCTTGCAGTCCTGCCAGTGAGGCGGGCAGTGAGAACAGCATCAACATGGCTGCCCACACTCTCATGATTCTGTCCCGTGCCGCCAGGACAGGAGGTCCCCTCAAGGACAGTTTGCGTCAGGAAGAGGCCAGTGCTGGGAAATCATCCGTCCCTAAAACGAAGAAACGGAAGCATGTTGAACCTAGTCCTCCAGCAAAGAAAGAGCTACAGCTTTCTGGCTCCTCAGGCAGTAAGAAGAAATCAAAGGTGAGCAGATGTTATGCAGATGTAATATTATCTTGGTCAGTAGTCCGTATTAAATTCAGTAGGTATGCTGTAAGAATTCTCATTCGTTTTTTACAGAAACAGAAGAAGCTGCTGGACTCTTTTCCAGATGACCTGGATGTGGATAAATTCCTGTCATCCCTGCACTATGATGAATAATGACGCTAAAGCAGAGCTGCCACCATATCAGGGTCATATCAAGCCATGTGTGTTACTGAGGATGAAAGAACAGCATCATTCCTTAATAGCTACGTTCTGTTTTTACTTTGAAAATGTGAGATATTGTACAGATATTAGCCTAGTAATCATACACAGATTTTTCAGAATAATATACAGGCCTGGACCAATTTAGCACTCTTCAAAAAAAAAAAGAAGAAAAACAAGATAATTTAAGATAAAATGTCATTTTGACTATATGTAAGTGTCTGTTCAGCTGCGACACTGCATCAGTTATTTAGGGTATTGCTTTTTAATTGAGTTTTGTCTACATCAGCTGCACCATGTGACTAATTCTAAAGGGATGATTTCCTGTTGCCAGCCTCTAGGTGGTATTATCGCTTCAAAGCAGGAAGACGAGATCGAAACGATATTCATTTTCTGTACTTTAGATGGTTTATTATTTTATTACTTATTTTAATAAATCAGTCTTTGATTGAATGGTTGTTTTAGTTGATTTTTGTGTAAGGTTGTGCACTCTATAGAGTACTACACTACCTATTTATGATGGTAGTTTACTAGGTTTTGTACTATCAGGCAAATGCATACATTTTTTACTTGCCTTTTGTAAAACCTTTTCTACACTACATAATATTTACATATTATCGTTCCAAACACAATACACAGCAGATGCAGTTATCACGTGAAATACAAACATGACGTGCTTTTTTATCATTCTTAACATAATCAGTAAAGGCAATGTGTCGTTTCTGTCCCGCTTCAGCACCAAACAGAACTTCAAAAATAATGATTGTTTTGACATGGGTTTCCAAAACACTGCGATTTCTGCCACACCCATCCCCTGTTCTTTGAGTCCTGCCATGAACTCACACCATTGGTTGAGTTAAGAGTCATTTAATCCAGATACTTTATACCAGACCGCTCAAACAGGTTTTACAGGAGCAACTGAAAAAGTGAACTTACTGGTTCTCTGCACATTAAACAAAGAAATTATTTTAACAAAAAAGACACATTTTGCCTTTAACATAAGGTCGAGTTATTGTCCATTAACACCCAAGCCAGGACATTGTTTTATCAGCTCCAATAATTTCTTTTTGTTTGATGTCATATTTGTACACATCTGAGCCAACAAAAAAATGGAGGGAACCTGAAAAGAAAAAAAAACAATAGACTTGATATTGTTATGTGACTGAAAATACATTTACAAGCCAAACTAAAACAATACGTACCATCTTTATAAACGGCGGCATTTATTGGGCCATTTATTCCTGGGAAATCCTCAGAAATGTTGCGTGGACTCAAGTCATTCATAGACTTGTAATGTTCATTATACCTAAGAGAAAACATTTTTAACTTTAATAACATTACCATGAATTCAATCTCAATAACTGAATCTCAATAGTTCACCTCCAGTACAAGTCTTGAGTGAAGAATAAAGTGTGTGCGGTTCTGTGAATGTGGACTGCAGCATCTATCTGCTGGACCCATGACGGGAACCCAAAAGTTCTGATGTTTCTGGCTCTTCCTTTAACTTGGGATCCTTTTACAGTCCAGAAAACAGTCCCTGTGAAGATGTTAAAGATATAATAATATGTGTTTAACATCCTGTAGACAATACAGATGTGCATGATGTCAAACCCTGTCTGTACCGTTAAACAGATAAGCTGTTGCTCGCTGTGGCACCCAATAAGCAGCATCGATCTTGCAATCAATATTTGGCATAAAATTGCTGATAGGACCTTCCTTTATATCATTTTGGTTGTTGTGCTTAATCCACAAGTACCTGAAAGAGAAAAATAAGTTTTTGTTCACTACTGGGATCTTAAACACAGTAAATGTGATCCTGGCTCAAAGTCTCAGAAATGATTTATGAAGTAGTCATGCTCATATGTTTGCATATTTTTGAACAAACTTCAATGTCATAAGAATTGCAATCCATGAAAGATTATGTCAAAGCAAAACATAAAGATTCTTACATTTACAATAACTTTTCAGTGTAGTCACCAAACAAATACTGTATGTAATCAACTTACTTGTCTCTAAAAAAGAAAAGAGCTTCTCCTACAGTAGTGACAGCATCAAAAGTCAGCTCCGGATTGCAGGTTTCCTTCAATGATACTGGGAAATATGAACCACTTTGCCAGGGGTTACTGGGATAACTCCAGGTAAATCTTGAAGACGGAGAGGGCCTTTTATTTCTTGGTCCTGTTAGACACAGCATACACTCCTGTGATCTCCATTATGAACAGTGCTGTGAGAGTTCCCATTGTGTCATAATGCATGATTTATGTATTACCGTATAATGTGTTGATATTTATGATATCCTCACTGGAGAGCAGATTGTAAGTTTTTCTGTTTTTGTATGTCGGGTACATCACAGATTCAGGCTTTTGCGAGTGTTTCAAACCCAGTGCGTGACCAAACTCATGCGCAGCTACTAGATACAAGTTAAACCCTAAAAAAAAGAGAGAAAACATATATTAACATTTAATATTATTAGATTAGATAGGTTTTTACAATTCTGATAGGTCAGATGTCAATATTTGGTGCACTTATTGTGTTGCATCCATAGCGGTCTATATTTCTCATAAATGGGCACAAGAAAATTAAAATAATTATTTTGGAGTCTATAAAGAGGCATTATTGCTTCTGGTTTGTACATTTTAACTCACAGAAATCCTACAAAGTTGGTTGACTCTCAAAAACATGCGTCCTTTTTTGTCACATCTATAGCCCATGAATTTTCTCTCTTTTAAAAATAAAAATAAAAATCAGATTTCTGAACTCTATCATCAGGGGTTTATAAACAGACAGATGATTTAATATATTGGTAATAAACACATTTTTCAGAATTTATATTTCAGGTGTTAACCATAACACTGGAATTGCACAGATGTTAATGTGTGTTTATTTTAACAGAAATATAAAATACCTTTAGACCCCGCTGTCCAGGATTCAGCCTCATCGAAGTGAACATCCCCGCCGATGCCCTCCCCTGGCCCGTAAGCATGAGCCAGTGTGCCTTCTGGACCATCGAAGGGGAAGGAGTCACCATGGTCTAGGTGTCCAAAAAGCATGATAGTTCCAGTTAGACATGAAAAACAAGAATGCTGTGTGACCAAAACTCACTTACCGTTTCTCACAAACTCCACCATGATGTCTGCCTGGTGAGAATATGATCTGAGGAAAGTAAGAGGACTGGCCTTCGCCCATACATCCAGAGCAGAGGAGATCAGAGAGTCCACTGTGTTCACCGGTAAGTGACCGGTATACTGGCCAACACTGTAAGATTTCACAGTTTACATTACTGTACATCATTTATTCACCCTCTTGTCATTTCAAACCTGTATGACTTTCTTTCTTCTGCAGAACACAAAAGAAGAAATTTTGAAGAATGTTGGTAATCAAAAACCATAGGTCCCCATTGACTTTGTATGGACACAAAACCAATGCAAGTCAATGGGGACCAATGGTTTTGTTACCAACATTTCTCAAAATATCTTCTTTTGTGTTCTGCAAAAAAGGAAAGTCATAGAAGTTTTAAATGATGACAGAATTTACATGATTGAATGAACTATTCCTTTAAATGCACAAATACATACCCATAAGTAATGAGGTTTTTCTTCCACCTGTTTCCACGTCTGTGAATGTAGTCCTCCACATCCGAGACGCCGCATCTCGGTGTTCTCATCACAGCGAGGGTGTCCGGATTGAGGGTTCCCGTTCGGTTGAGTCCGAAAAAGCTCTGCATGTCCTTCAGTTTGGATGAGAACGACGGGCGGCTTCTCCTCCTGCGGCCTGCGGGATCTGCTCGGAAACTGTAAAACTGCTGCAGGTATTTCTACAAGAACATGAGCAAAAACCACCACGGTGAGTATCGACTTTCAGCTTCCACACCCTTCCTTTATTTGATCCATCTGATGGAGTTATGAAGTTAGCTCTATGAAGTTTATCAATTGAATTCAGTTACGTTTGCATTCATCTTACATCATATGATTTTAATTCTATGACAATTGCAAGGATTTCTACCATGAAGAAATGAATATAAGTCAGTCATTTATTCTTTAACCTAAAGATTATATAAATCGATCAAATACTTCACATATACTAATGAAAAGCATTGTCATTTGTTTCGACAAGGAGGGTGCCACCAACACACAAACAATACCTGTACCTTAATTGAACATTACATAATAAAAGTACGGAAATATTTTAATAATGTGTGAAACTAAAGTCAAGTTTATACTCAAGTAAAACAAGTATGAAGCACTTACAGTAGCCATGGACAGGTCATTCTGAGCAGGTTTGGTTGGATGAATGGATTCATCATGTTCATCCTGTGTTAAAGGTGTCAGATGATACTGACCAAAAAGACAGAAAACACAGACTAGAACGGGCAAAACCTGCATCTTCCCTCTCCAGACCACAGCTTCTGAATGGCCGGTCCAAGAGAACATGAAGTTGGAAGTGTTCGCTGATGGGAATTCTTTAAAACGTATTATTATGACTCAGACAGTGCCAAGACCAGGAAAACCTCAAGCTCTGGGAGTGGTTTGTTCTGGTCACAGGAAAAAAGGATCCTGTGTAAGATGTGTCAAATTATATACATCAAACACTTACACCTCAAAACGCAATCCCTGCATTTTAAAAGGGATTGTGGGAAGGGTATCCACCGCACTCAGACATATTTCACGGCCAATGAAATGTCTCTTCCATTATCTGCCCTTGTGTTAAAGGGGACTTCAAAAGTGTCTGGAGAATGTGTTTTGTCCTTAAATAGCTCTAATGTCTGCAGTGTTATGTGTGGTACTGTGTTACTTATATCTCGAGATCTGCACCAGTTATTTTCTTTCCTTGCTCGAGAATTTGGCAGCGGATGATTTATTTCAAGATAAGTTGTGGAAATATTTTCAATACTAATGTGTACAGCAAGTTGTTTTCTGGTTGAACGTCAACACTGTAGTTTATGAAGTTTCATTAACACAACTGTTAAAATGATAGTTTAAACATCTAAATGTAATTTCTTACTAAGCATTTTTAACTTGTTTTCTAGTAGAAATATTAAAGAATTCGTAAATTAAGATTCTTTTACTTGACAAGGACAGTTGCCAAAGATATTTTGTTTTGTTTTGCGAAAGAAAATTAAAGAATTAAATAAGATTATAGGCAAAAAAAGCTTTCTAGCTCAGTGGTTAGAGAATGACGCTAGCAACGCCAAGATCATGGATTCGATCACATGCAGGGATTGCACATACTCAGAAACAAATGTATAATGTTTACTGCAATGTAAGTCGCTTTGGATAAAAGCATCTGCCAAATGCATAAATGTAAATGTAAAAAATCTGTCAGTAGGGTAAGAAGAATTAACTTGAATTGGTACTTAAGTAAAATCAATTAAATTTATGTAATTCATTGCCAACAATTCATTTAAAGATAAATGAACATTAAACACAAGTCTTTATCTTTAAAGAATAAAACTACAAAATAACAGCCTCAAGCAAGCATTTCTGGAAGCCAAAATCAGAAAAAACAGATGAGGACAGTTGATTTCTGGTTCCCAGAATGCTTTGCATGAGGCTGTTTTTTATAGTTCTGTAAAGATAAAGACTTGTTCATGTTTAATATTTATTTCTCTTTTAACAAACTGTTGCCAATAAATTAGAAAAATATAAATCTATAGTACGTTACTGGCCAACATGACCGAATATCTTAGTTTGCTTTCCATTAAATGTCTAATATCTGTATATTTCACTGCTGTCCTTTTGAAACCCCACATCTCCATATTTGGTGATTTTTATTTTTTTTGGCTTAAATCATTATTATTAGTCACTTTATGTTTGTCACTGGGTTTTGCAAATATCCAACCAGTAAAAATATTGAAAATTGCTTGTTAACTTTGGCAACAAAGTATGTAATCATCTTATTTGAACATTACATAATAAAAGTACGGAAATATTTTAATAATGTGTAAAACTAAAGTCAAGTTTATACTCAAGTAAAACAAGTATGAAGCACTTACAGTAGCCATGGACAGGTCATTCTGAACAGGTTTGGTTGGATGAATGGATTCATCATGTTCATCCTGTGTTAAAGGTGTCAGATGATACTGACCAAAAAGACAGAAAACACAGACTAGAACGGGCAAAACCTGCATCTTCCCTCTCCAGACCACAGCTTCTTTATCTTTACAAAAAAAACCCTACAAAATAACAGCCTCATACAAACATTTCTGATTCCCAGAATGCTTTGCATGAGGTTGTTTTTTATAGTTCTGTAAAGATAAAGACCTGTTAATGTTTAATTTTCATTTCTCTTTGAAGAAACTGTTGCCAATAAATTAGAAAAAAATTAATCTATAGTACGTTACTGGCCAACATGAACAAATATCTTAGTTTGCTTTCCAAGTAAATGTCTAATATCTATATATATCTCCATATTTGGTGATTACATTTTTTTGTCTTTAATATTATTAGTCACTCTTTACGTTTGTCACTGGGTTTTGCAAATATCTAACCAGTAAAAACTATTGAAAATTGCTTGTCAACTTTGTCAACAAAGTATGTAATAATTTAAAATGTAGTGTTTTTTTTATTTATACAATATTTTTTATCTGAGGTTTTGGAAGAACAGTGAGAATTCATTATATTTTTCGATATATTCCATATTTCATTATAGATATTTTATATTTTTTGTTATTACTGTTCATTGCAAGATTGCTCTTGAATAATTCATCATTTTATGTTGTCAGTGATTTTAAGCTTCTGCTGAATATTGCATTTATTTCAGTCCTCTATTTCATGAAACAGGAGTTCTTTTACTTGGAATTCCGCTAAACAGTCCCTCTATAACTGTTTTTTTTGTGTACAAGCCTAAAAATGGGTGACTTGAATGAGTAGGAGGTTAGTTTTTAACATGCATGTGATACGTGTAATTATACATAACAGTAAAAAAAAACAGCAACTACGGAATGTTTAAAGCAGCTATAATTTTGGACTCACTGTCATTCTACTGTATCGTGGTAAAGTGGCTAATTGAAAACTTGTTCGTGGTGAGCCGAATGCAAAACTCCTTGTACAATTAGACTTGTTCTGTAACAGACTTAAGACAACCCGCAGAGAGGGTGTCTACAGGGGTGGAATACATTGTTTCTCACGTTTGTCAAACATAAGGAAAAAACACATCCTGAACATGCAGAAACATTCCTGTTTTTGGATGCACGATTCTTGCCAAAAGCCCTGCCAGAATTCCTTAAAGCAAGAAAAAATAGCCAATGTAATTTAAACAGAACAAGTTTCACAAGTAGCTGAATAGCCCATCAAGCATCAAGTTTAAACAGATTTAAAGTAGAACTTAACAATGCTTTAGACTAGATGCTTTAGATCAACAACATTCACAGGTTTCTGTCCTGATACTGGATTGGAAGTTACATATTGCAAATACCTCTGTGAAATCCCTTGTTTCTGCTATGGTTTCACAATATAGACCAATGATCCATAGATTGCATTGCATTTATTATTTTACGTCCATTGCACAACTCTCACTTGCAAAAGAGGACAGAGATGATCACTGAGTTAACTGAAGAGTACTAAAATGATGACTTCAGAAGGAACAAAGAAAATCTGCTAGTAAGTCTAGTCCAAAAATAGAAAACATGCTGTATTTTTATTGTGGAGTCATTTTAAATTGAACAAGACTCGTGTCAGGATAACCTGATCTCAAAGGCAAAGTCATATGGGTAAGACAACAACACAGGATTATGAATTGGCAAACTGTTTGCTGCAGCTTGTTATTGTTTTAATAGACCCGTTCATTCCACGCTGTTACTGAACAGAATTTCACAACACTATATCCATCATAATCCAGATTACACCTTTAATAATCCTTCAGAAAAAAATGCAATCTGGATAATCTGACTACAGTGACGTTTCAATACAACACTGTTATGGAAAATGTACCTTAGTGACCATTGTTTCTACAAAAACACTACCACAATACCACAATGCTAGTTAAGAAATCAAAAATATAAAAAGATTCTGAAAGGGCTATCACGGTTTTCACTAAACGGTTATCATTTCACAATAACAATATAATCAAAATATCAATTGAAAGCTTTTTAAACAAATAAATGAATATGGTCACATTAATCTTAAATTTTTTATTTTGTGTCTTGTCTTATGGTCAATGAAATATACTCAAAATATAAATGTAGGGAGGGGGGGTGAGAGAGAGAGAGAGAGAGAGAGAGAGAGAGAGAGAGAGAGAGAGAGAGAGAGAGAGAGAGAGAGAGAGAGAGAGAGAGAGAGAGAGAGAGAGAGAGAGAGAGAGAGAGAGAGAGAGAGAGAGAGAGAGAGAGAGAGAGAGAGAGAGAGAGAGAGAGAGAGAGAGAGAGAGAGAGAGAGAGTTTGCAACCACTGTGATCAATTCTCGACTACAATAGTATGAAAAATTGCTTTATAAATGTTTTTGTTCTGTTGAACTCAAAAGAAGATATTCTGAAGCATGTAGGAAAGCAAACAGCACTCTTGACTACCATTGTAATTTTTCCTGGTAGTCAATGGTGGCCAAGAACTGTCTGGTTACAAGCATTCTTCCAAATATCTTTCTCTGTGTTCATCTGAACCAAGAAATGTATTCAGATTTGGTAACTCGAAGAGTAAATGATGACAGAATTTTACTTTTGTGTGAACTGTCCCTTTAACTGTTAGGTTGTACCATAGTAAATGTTTGTAAATCTATTAGGGCTGTCAAACGATTAATCGCATCCAGAATAAAAGTTTGTGTTTACATAATATATGTCTGTGTACTGTGCATATTAATTTTGTATTTATAAAAACAAACCCATACATGTATATATTTAAGAAAAATATAAAAATTTATAAACATTTAAATATAATTTCAATTATTGGTAAATATAAATAAATACATCTAAATATTATATAGGCCTACATGTATGTGTTTGTGTTCATAAATACAAAATGAATATGCACAATAAACAGACATCTATTATGTAAACACAAACTTTTATTCTGAATGCGATTATCAACCCTAAAATCTATACATGAAAATCAGTTTTAAAATGAGATCCGTGTGGCATATTTGTAATGGAAAATTGATCTTGTTATATATGTAATGAGACAATATTGGCATTCAAGTCTTTATTTATTCCGAATGTCCCTGTTATTAATACACTACATTTACTCAACTAAAGTGTGTCTGTTCAGAACTGCAGAGCTCTCTGCTGCCATCTCCTTGTGTTAGGCCCATACATAAACGGCTCTCATTTTCACCAAATAATGGCGCTAAAGTGAGAAAAGCAGCATGTTTTAATCCAAATATAGCCACAGGAGGTCAATGTTTGACTGGTGAGCAATTACACCAAATCTCGTTTGACAGCTATTCAATAGATAGACATCACAGAAGATAACCGCTGACAGATTTTTGGAAGTAATTAATCACATCATTTACAGCTCTGATGGAACATTTGGGGCAGAATATGGAAATATGGAAGCAAGCAGGCATGTGCCAGCCATTGACATGAATGAGAATGCTTAAGTATAGCCCTCTCCAGGTATTATAAATTGCTAAAACCTAAAAACACTAAAACCTTTAAAAATATTCAAAGAGCACAGCATGCGGCCTTTCAAATGAACAAAATTTCTCACTCACGATACAACACTCAAACACTTGTAAACAATTGCTAAAGAAAGTAGTGTTATAAATAAAGATTTTTTTAAAGTCGTCATCTGTGTAAAAACACAAAAGTTTTTCCAATATATGATTGATTTATCAATAAAAATGTCAGTATTGAATCAAGGTGACAACATAAGTAAGCATGCGTGCGTATCCTGTCAATTCCCATGAGTGTTCAACAATCCTGTAAGTCAGTCAGAATTCTCCTCAGTGCTGGAGTTGCACAGCAGCGCACTTTCCTGTCTCCTGTTATAGCTGCGCTGCCTCTTCCTCCGGCCAACCATCCTTAGTCTCCGCCGGATGATGTCTGCAACACATGACACCTCTGGTAAAAATCTGCTATACAACTGTTTACAAGACATGAACCTGTGACTGTGTACTTACCTCCCACATTCTCATAGTCCCGCTGGCCGTCTTGCCAGTAAATGCTGGTTGAGGACCTGCAGTGCCGACAGAGTCGCGTATGGAGCACGGATAGGGTAAGCAATACCAAAAGAAAGCCTAGAGCAGCTGCTGCCCACACGGCCTCATCACTGTGTGGAATCGATATCCTCTCCTCTCTTAACGGACCCCCTATATGTGGAGACTCCGGGATGCCACACTTTGCGAGATTTGTGCATTCGGATTCGGCTCTTTGCGCCATTGTATCAGTCTTTATCCGATGCCTCCTGCTTTCTTTTGTAGTTTTCATGTGTGACTTTATGTCTGTTTGGTTTTTATTTCCTTCAGCTTCATTATTCTGATCAAGGTGCTTCTCAGCATCAGCTGGTTTCTCTGTTTGTTTTTTGGATACTCCACTTGGTTCATCTAAGTCCTTCGATGAATTGTGAGATTGCGTGACATTAGCAGTCAGCAATAGCATGGAGGTTGTCGTCTTTGTGTTATTTTGTGATAGTTTGTCTGTGATGTTCTGTTTTGCACTCTCGGTGCTGTTAAGTTTGTTTGGTTTGACTTCACTATTGTGTGCCACTTTCGGAGATGCTTGTTTGAGGGCCATCCTGATCTTTCTGGATCTTCTTCTGGTCCTCTGTACATCATTAGGATGAAGAGCTTCCAAGCAGCAATACTAACAAACATTGTATTGGAGGTTAGTATGAACAGTCAGATTTTAGTTCAAATGAAACCAACAACTGAAATTCAGATCCTTAGATGGCAATTTGATGGCAATTTGGCTACTTAACATCCTGTTACTTTTGCATATTATGCAGTTCATGATAATATTAATACATTTTCATATTAATGACAATTTGATAAACATTGTATAGTAATCAGTGTGCAATTTCTTTACCTTAAATCCTTCCTCATTTGACATTTCTTGCTTTAGGTTTATTGGTCTGTCCAGAGGTGCCGATTTGGTCAGATACAGACTGTACTTTGGTCTTTGGCTTGTGCTAGCTTGACTAATGTTGTAAGAAACGGAGACCAACCAGTCGCAAACCTCAGATGAGATGCGAGACATCTCTAGTGAACGACCCCAAGACACTACGGCTAAGGGCTTTGAGAACGACATATAACAGACATGTGTTAAATACATTAGTTATATTAGTGTAGTTCATTCATTGTCTTCATGTAAGCCTGCATTTTATTTGAAAACTGTTTGTTTTAACAAACACATTCTTCCAGCAGTCACATGTGAAACAAGTTAACGTGCTGTCTCGTGACTTACTCTGCTTTGGCTGAGCCAGGGGTGAGGTGTGAGAATGTAATGAGCCAGACACGAGCGAGCCAACACGGCGAGACTCCTATGAGCTTCAGCTGAGACACAGGGGTGGTATAGAAGCACCAGCGCACCGTTCTGTCAAAGGTAAAAATGTTCAATGCTGTTGTTGAGGGCATCAACTTAAAGGGACAGTTCACCCAAAATAAAAATTCTGTCCTCATTTACTCACCCTCGAGTTGTTCCAAATGTGTTTAAATTGCTTTGTACAAAAAAACACAAAAGAAGATATTTTGAAGAATGTAGGAAAGCAAACACTTTTGACTCCATTGTAATTTTTCCTACTATGGTAGTCAATGGTGGCCAAGAAGTGTTTGGTTAAAGACATTCTTTCAAATATTTTTCTCTGTGTTCATCTGAACAAAGAAATGTATACAGATTTGGAGGGTGAGTAAATGAAGACAGAATTTTTATTTTGGGTGAACTGTCCCTTTAAGTAAAGAAGTATTGTGAATGTGTGCATACTTTGAGGTTGTGTAGCCAGCGCTGAGGAGGACAATACAGATATTCTCCACTCTCTGCCTCAACAGGCCGGTATGGACCACTTAAAAAAGATAAAAGAACAAATCGAAGAAGTAAAACGGCATACCTCTAGATGTATTAGAACTTTTAACAGATAAAGAAACTTGAAGATAATGGATTATGTTTAAGAATGTGTTATCTTACTTGGTTGGTATGAGATCTTTGTATGTAATGGGTGTGTCCATACAGATGTAATCAGCAGCCTGTAAAACACAGAAGTGACCATGAGTTTTACCAAAATACTTTAACAGTCTGTGGTTTTTAAGCCGTAAAACACCACAAAATTCCTGCCATTCCAGATATTTCCATATATGACATTGAAATGCAAAACAATACTAACTAGATGAGGTTAAAGTTTGACAACAAACTTTATGTTGGCTTGAGAAAGTCTGATCTAAAAGTTTAAAATAGTTGAAGAAATTTAGACTGTAATAGACTTGATGTGTATGAGTGTGTGTTTATGTTTGAACGTTAACAGTTGACGTTTGAAAGTAAACATCATCAGCTGAACATTCTATCAATGTAAGTCTATGGGAGTTTTTGGGACGTTTGATCGGCTATTGTAGGAGAACCGTAAGTCCGATCCCTTAGAAAAGATATAGCAACTCAAGTGAGACCAGTCTGAAGGTCTGTGTGAAGTTTGGTGGCTGTAGGAAGCTCTAGGAGGAGTAGCAGTCAGAAAAATCGAGGAGAAGAATAAGAATAATAAGTTTAAGTGCAATATCAATATGTTGGCTTACTCAAGCCAACATAATAAAAATGGGCACTCTTTACCGTATTATGATATTTCTTGTCCATATCGGGAATATTCTGCAACCAGAAAAAGGGAAACCTGTCAGTCAAGTTTTTGTGTCATCACATATTTCATATGTGAGCATTTGATAGAGTTGTGTGTTGTGTAAGACAACACCCTTTACCAGCTGTGACTGTGGCCAAAGCTCTTCACACATGAGTTCCTCAGGTCCTGGCAGGTCTGTCATAAGATTTTCCTGTTGAACAATGAAAACATCACAAATGATAAAGTAACATTATGAATGATCAGCTGTGTTCAATTAAAAACACTTCAAAATTCCTTTATGTAGTGTGTGTTATTCCAGCAGGATTTAAAGGGATAGTTCACCCAAAACTTCTGTCATGAATTATTCACTCTTTAGTAGTAGACTAGTCAAAAGTACCCCCAGAACATTTTGCTGTCCTACATTCTTCAGAAAATCTCATTTTGTGTTTAACAGAATAAAAAGAATTATAAAGTATTTTTTCCTACTATGGTAGTCAATGGGGTCCAAGAACTGTTTGGTTACAAGCATTCTACCAAATATCTTTACCTGTTAAGTAAAACAAAGAAATTTATACAGATTTGGAACAAATCAAAGGTGAGTAAAGATGACAGAAATTTTATTTTTGGGTGTTCTATTGGTTCCCCTATTCGGTAGATAGCATCCCACCCACAGAACCCAGCATTTTGCCATAGACAGAGACCCACAGAAACCATTAAAACAAATATAATTTCCATTAATCCAATAAATCTATTAGACTGTCTATGTGGGTTTCTATCGTTTTGTCTAAGATATTCCATGCACACTGTGAATACATTAAAATTAAAACTTTGTTTAATGTTGTTATTATGTAACGTGCAAAATGAAAGATTAGATTAAACTGAACAAATGTGGAATACTTACCTTCCCATCGTCGCAGTCCAGTCTGCAGTGACACCACTGGGTCACACAGAGCCAGATCAGTCCAGACAGTAAGCTTACTCGAGGACTCATAACTTGAACCTTCGGTTAAATGTATTTAAAGAAGCGTGATACGGTAAGGTTTACTAAACAGCTCCGAACTGATCATAAACCTGCGGCGCAGATTACTGTGCAAGAGTTTATAAACGCAAATATACAGGTTTAAAGACGCGTGAAGATCCATGTTCAATCTTGGGAATAAAATGCACAGAAATCACTGCTTGAAGTCCGCTTTGACTTTGACAAAGAAACACGAAAGCCAAAAGTTGCGATTTTCCTTGGAAAATCCAGCATAATTCGTATTAAAGAAAAACAGAGGAGTCAGATATGGTTTAGATCCAGGTTTTAAGTATTGTGTAAACATCTGATGTCTCTCATAAGTTAACTTACACGTCGAAAGTAACGTTACGTTCCGACGCTAGCGTAGCAGTGAACGTAAGCATTCTTCTCTGACAAGTGCGCATGTTTATACGAAATGACCACTACAACATGTGTACTTAAAACGATTTAATATTCCGAGTGGATATCGCAACACACGTACGAAAGTTAAACACATATTTTTGAGTACGGTGGCTCAAACAGATCAGAACTCGTTTTCGCCCAAGCGGACTCCGTGACGTTGTTGGCCAGGTAAGTTAGGTCCTTTGTTTCTGAGGAATTCATGTGTAATATTTATACTTTAATGTATTTATAGAATTATATATATATTCCACCACCACATTAAGAGAAAAATAAATGTAATAAAATTGTTATGGCTTTGAATTATTAGAAAACATCCTAGGTTGAAAACATGTTACATATACTGACTAAAAAAAACCTTTTTTAAATAAAAGGCCAGACAAATAGTACTAAATGTACTTTTATTACAGCGTATCCTCTGACCAGTGTTCTTCCATCAACACAATGGTGATTACAGAAGAAAAAAATATAGTTCATTTATTCCTAGACTTCTGTTTTCTCTGATTCAAGAATACTTTAATACAATTTGAAACATTTATTCTGTATTTTTAAACTTTTTTATATTCTTTTAGACATTCAATAACATGATACACGATCTATACATTTTGTTACAGGTTACATAGACGTTATAGTGGTGATGCTGAGCCAGAAAACAATGGGTGCGTTCGAAACAGCATACTACCATACTACCCCTACACAAAAACTCAGTTTGTAGTACATTAGTATGCAATTTCAAGCACAGCAAATGAATACTGATGTTCTTTACAGAAATGTAGCCCTTCCCCTCAGACCAGCCCCTCTCTATACCTCCTCATTTCAATTCTTTGTAGTGGCGCTAGAAATGTTCAGGCGCTTTTGAACTCAATATCACTGTTTTGTAACCTGTCGATAGGTTTCTCTAGAGAGGACACAATGCAGTAGTGATTGGGCTTGGCAGCTGTGGAATGGCACAGTGTTTGACCAGAGGTTTAACCTCTATTATTTATAATAAAAAAATTCATTCTAGTACTTTTCATATATCAGTATTACTTACATATCCCCTAATTTCAGTCAGTAGGACAAGTGTTTCAAACTAGGATAAAATTAAAAAATAAAATGTTTAATCTATACCGGTGGCAGGTTTGACAAATAAACATCACAATTATGAGTCATGCCAACCCAAGCCCTCGCACAAAAGGTTTTCTTATAAACAACCATAAAAATAATTGAACTAAACAGATCGTTTTGTTGGTTAATATCAAAATGTAGATCTATTGGACAATTAAAAGTGAATAATATGACCGATTTTGAACAGCTCTATTCTGCACATTTGTTCTTTTAAATTGAAGCCATAGTACAATATTCTGGATTCTTCACCTGCTGACACAGACTTCACACGAATAAAGGGCGAATGAAGGCGTTTGAGGACCATGGCATGTCCAGAGACACTTGATCAACAGACAAATGGTCAAATAAATGGAAAACAGAAAGTGTGTAGAGATGACATGTAAACACACACTACTCCCTGAAGTTCATATCTGAGGCCCCAGAGTCTCCTTGTACACAGGCCGATAACCTCTTAAAAGCTCAAGGTACATAGTTTTACATTTCTATTTTTCTTTAAAACCTTTGTGTATATGCAGAGATTCTTGATGGAGGAAACCGTGCCACCATCGAATCTGCCAACAATGTCTTTTTAAAATCTTTATTTTACTCGAATGTACAATATGAACACTTTCCCCTAGATGACGACTCTAGAGTTTAGATAGGTACACTTTATATTCTGAGATTTGAGCTTGATCCATTTGGTAAATCCACACAAGCTCTTTTGGGATAATGGAAGAAAAGGTCTGTGGTAAAGTTAGATCCTGCTTGGGGGGAACTGAGAGGCAGTATTTTGTTTTCACCAAAAATTGCACAAGGGCGAGGGTAATATATTTACTCCATCAGAAACTTTCACAAGAAAGAGTCAATGGTTTTGACTCGCTTGCATTCAGACATCCATGGATCCAGATTGAGCTTGGCGTAGTGTGATGGCATAGAGGCAGATAAAGCGGTGGGCAACAGTGTGGGCAGGCAGGGGCATCGGCAGCACAGCTCGTATCCTCAGAACGTTGGGCACTGACACCTGCCGAACGGGCGGCACAGAGGACAGAACCAAGACGGGGATAAAGAGACAGAAGATTTCCCTGTTAGATTTACACAAAATAATATAATAATGTGCTCAGTTGCTTCTACCAGCCAACAAACAGGAGAAATTATAATAGTTTTTTGGCTATTTCTATATCTTTGGGGTACCTATTGACTTATTAAAATAAATTTGGACACAGGTGATGTAGTGTGCAGATCTGTATATTATATATGCAAATATGTTTATCTTTGGTCTGTACATAATTGTGTTGTTTAATTGTTTCACATTAAATTATAAACAATAAGTTCTAAAGCTTTTTTTAAAGTTTTCTTTGCCTAAATTACACCCCTGGCATTCTCTTAACCAACTTCGTGAGGTGCGACCTGGGATGCGTTCAGTGTATACAAACTTTTAACTGGTAGTGTATTTGCAAAACAGTGAAAACACCCTTTGCTATTTAGTGTCGAAGTCAAAAAAATATCAAGTGTTTAAATGCGTCGAAAGAGTTTTGCTTGTTGCCTGCTGTCATGACCTTCAGAAGAAAGGAAGTCAACCATACACCCACAATTCTTTACAATCCCAAAGTGTCAAAAACAAAACACCAACCTGATGGAGGACAAAGTACATTCAAGGATTCATTGATTTCCTCGGATAACCCATAAAGATACCATCCAAAAATCACTGACAAACCCTCACGTTCAAACTTTCATAAATACCACTTCATTAAAGTGCCCATACAGATCTTTGAACCCTGAACATCTAGCCAACTTCAGGTCAGACCCTTACCAAGTGTCATCACGCACTACATACACCTGCACTCCAAAACTGTAAAAATATTCCTCAAGAACACAACACGCTACATAAAGTGCTTCTGCCTGGCAGCTCTAAAAAGGCACCTTGAAAATGTCTTAACAAAACGGGTTTAGTGTTACACTACGGGGAAATCCATCTGTATGTACACAACCAAATATATTCACACACTCACACAAGCATGCACGAGGCAAACACGCACCTACTCTCAAACCCGCACACACTCTTCAAGTTCAATATCTGATCAATTACATTCTGTTACACCGGACCAATTTTGTGTCTGTTCACTACCTCTGGGGAATAAAATTATACAAAATCTAACATTCATATCTGAGTCAATACAATATTCAAACCAGTAATACATTCAAGGCACTGAACAGATCTGATATCGTTTAGCTCCCTGTATGCAACACAAATGGATCAAAAGTAAAAAATACATAGTGATTTAATCTCAAGTAATGAAGAAATGCATCTAAAATATACTGCTTATGTATCCCATTAACACACAATCCAGATGAAAGCAGGTTGACATTATAAAGGATGGAAGTATTAAAGGCTGAAAGATGACTACAGGTCCGTGTTGCCTAACTCAAGTACAGACTCAAACAAGCAAAGCACGCAGAAGATATTAACAGATTTGCGCTTGCTTGCAGTTCTTGGAATCCTGAATTGGGCAACCTAACCCCATTGATCTTTAACTGCAAACAAAATGTTATAGATCAAGTCTATATGGTCAAGTATTTGTAATTTAAAAGACAAAACATACAGTGCTTAATAACCTCTAAACTTTGCCGTTAAAACTTTTAACACTTTACAAACTCAATTCGACAGATGTGCTGGCTGTCTTCCTAATACAGACATTACATATACTGCGCATATTTCTGTTCCTTATTTTTTCAACCCCAGATTGTTCCTTTTCTTAAAGCATGACAGAAGGCTGGTAGTTTAGGAGCTTTCGAAAGTGTCCCTGTTCATTGCACTCCACAAGTATCAAGAACTTATTATTGTAAAGAATTATGGCTAACTTCTCTTTTTAACATGCTTTTGGTTTGGGAATCCACACATTAAGTGGACTTAGGTTAAATCAATAAAAATCCATTATATATATATATATACACACACACACATACACCTTTAGCATTAAATGAGCTTTCTAATGTTGGTGACTCTAGCCCTGCAGACTAGCCCTGCAGAGCTAGAATACCTCTTGACCTGAGCAATATTTAAGGTTACATGCATATCTGCATGTAGGAGGACGAAACGTACAGGAAGAAAATAAATGACAAAGAAGGGATGAGAGGGAGGCAGCCAGTTCTGTTTTCTGTGCCCGTCTGAGCCAGTGCGTTCCCCCACCCTGCGTGTGTTTGTGTATTCGAGGTTGGAACAAACGCACTGGCGTCTATGTGTAGGACAGGTGTGAACCATTGGATATCTGAGATGTGATGCTGGTGCTCCTACTCATGCCCTGCTCAGTGCGCCCCGCCGAGGTGGTCCTCCTAATGGCCTGGGGGCTGTTCCGCATCCCCACGCTGCTTTTTGGCATGGCCCCTGGGGGACCCGAAGAAGAGTGGCCCCACGGTGGAAGTCCACCTCCGGGCATGGCCTGACCCCAGCCCTGCTGAGCCGGCGCTCCTCCCTGACCGGAGTGATAGTGGTGGCTGGACCCCGACCCGCTGCTGCCGCCCCATTGTGTCCCCTGAGAACTATCCGAGTGTTGATGGGGCATCCATTTGGCCGGGGCCCCGGGGAAGCTGTGGCTGAGGCCTTCGGGAGAGATGTTAGCCAGCACCATGTTGCTGAAGCCCAAGCGCATGCTCTCAGAGTCGAAGGCCTCGATTTCTCGGGCCTGGCGCTCCAGGAGGCTGCGGATCCGCTCTGTGCGCTCGTTCTGCAAGGTCAACATCTCTTCTTCAATCTGTGGGAATGACATCACATGGTCACACCAGACGTGAAGTTTAAATATTAATATAGTTTGGTTAAATAAATATTTGAATGAAAAGAAAACGCAGCCAAACTTAAATCCTATTAAGCGACTTAAACACCCCACCACTTCACTGTAATGTTTCATTATTCATGTTTAAGTGAATGTATAGACCTTAGTCTCCAACAGGGCCCTCCTCAAAGACACTCTCTGCTCTAGCTCTTTCCTCTCTCGCTCCTGCTGAGCGTCCGTCTGCATCTTGATCTTACTCTGATACGCATTCAAGAGCTCCAACTCCTGCTGCAGCTGCATGCGCAGCACCTGACATTCGGCCTCCTGCGCCTCATCTAGACGCAACTGAGAGAGACAGAGATATAGTTATAATATGATCAGGCGTTGGTGGAGTCATTTATTATACGATTCTACACTCACAGCCTGTGTGGAGAGCATGTTGTTGATGGTGTGGTCGTACTGCTCGGCGAGGATGGCCAGTTTCCTCGTCTGCTCCTCCTTCAGTCTCTTCAGCATGGTTTTGTGTTCTGGTTTTGGCGTACTTTCCAGCAGGTGGTTTCTCAGGGCTTTGTACTGACGGGTTTGAGTCTTGCACGCATCCTGGAACTGTTTTTTGATCTGAAGCTCTTTGGACTGTCAGAAACAACAAGATGGTGGGAAACCATGCATTAACAATGTTTTTCATCATTTCTCACCCTCACGTCATTCCAAACCTGTATGACTTTCTTTCTTTTGAAGAACACAAGAGGAGATATTTTGAATAACCAAACAACATTGACCCCCATTAAATATGATTGTATGGACACACAACCACAGCAACATCTCAAAATATCTACTTTTGTGTAAATATTCATATACAGGTTTTGAATGGCTGCATGAACTAGCCCTCAAATATTACAGATATGATGTTACCTTGAGGCTCTTGGGCTGCTGTCGGACCTCCATGACGTGCTTGCGTCTGAGCTCCCTCTCCCTGCGCTTGTTGTACTCCAGCTGGTTGGTGAGCTCGGTCTGGTGCTGCAGGCGTATCTGGTCCGCACGCATCTTCTGGATGTTGCTCAGGTGCCTGAACTCCAGCTCCTGCATGGACTCGTGGTGTCGGAGGAGCATGGCGTGCTCCAGATCTTTCTGCGTCTGACGCTTGTTGAGCTCCTATAAACATAATCATTCTGAAATTACTACAATGGTTGATAAATGCATCGAGCGCATGGCAGATGCATAAAAGTTATGCTTGCACGGTGGACAGAACTTCAGTTTTGCTAACCTCTCTCATGAGATCTTGCTCAACGTTGTGGCGCACGATGAGAATCCGCCGCTTGAACCTGCGGCACTCAAGGTCCAGATACTGTCTCTGTCGGCGAAGAAGGTTGGCTTCCTCCTCTGCCTGGAAGTGCTGGAAGTTCTCCTTTTGCTTGGACAGCCATTCCTGCTTTTCCTTCTTTGGTGTGGACTGGTTCTCATTGAGTTCCTGCAAAGAAAGAGTGCAACGCATGTAACTTCGTAACTGAATATTATAGAGGATACAGGACTTCTGGTTTACGTTTGTATGTTTTTCTGACCTCTTTGTATGTTTTTCTGACCTCTTTGAGCTGTTCCTTGCGCAGTTTGTACTCTCGTTTCTGAGATTCCAGGAAGCTGCTGAGCTCCTTCTTTTGCTGGCTCTGAATGTGCTGCAGGAATTTCTTCTCATCGTTGGTAAAAGTCTTGGCCTATAAAACAGAGTGTTGCTAAAGTTAAAGATCAACACTTTGGAAGTCACAGCAACTGTCAAATGATGAAACTAAATCTGCTTTGCAAACAAATAATTCATCATAATCTATGATGTCATTCATCTACAACATCTTTGCTGTTTGTAATTGTGTTACGGTACATCTTTTTCCAAAGTGGCTTGGTGCTTCTTGATGAGTTTGTCCATCTCGGCGGCAAAGCTGTTCCTCTGGTTCTCCAGTTCCTTGTCTAGTTTGAGTCTGTGCTCATCCATCTCGCCCTTCAGCTTGTTCTCCAAGGCCAGAAGGTGTTTCTGGTGCTGCCTGCGCATACGTTTGTATCCAGACATCTGTTCTCGCACCTCAGAGTCCTGCTCGTGCTCCTGAATCTGACGGGTGACCTAATACACACAAGCAAACAGTGACCAATACAAGTTAAAGTGTTTATTAGAAAGTAAACAAATTCTATCTCGTTTGCTGGGTGATAATCTCACCAGGGATGCTGTGCGGATGGTCGCAAAGTGCTCTCGATTGCGGAACTGCCGGCGTGGAGTTTGCGCTGGGGGCGACTGGGGCTCATCCGGCAGCCTTTGAGACTCTGTGTCTTCCTGATAGCTCTCTTCATCCTTCAGCACAAAGAGAACGCAAATTAAGAAATGAGAAGCTGAAAACAAACCAACATCATATTGAATGCAAAGAACATATGCAAACACAGCGTAAGCACACAAACCGGTTTGACGTGGATCACTGAGCTGTTGGGTATGATGGTCTGGTCTTTCTCCATCAGGTCTACTTCGCTCTTGTTGTCGTCGGTGGCATCTGTGGCGTCAGGCAGGCTGTTGACGGAGCTGCTCTGTGAGCTGGCGCTGATGGACATACTGGGGATGGACTGGTTACTGCCCACACTGTTTACCGTGCCAGTACGGCCAACACTGTGCTCCACCTCCTACAACACATTAAAACCCCATGAACTTGTCTGATGACGGCAGGGCAGGTACTAAACCAGGACAAAGCACAACTTCTAACTGACCTCCTCATCATCTGGCACCTCCACTGCAGGGCCGTTGTGGGCCTCATGGAAGAGGAGCTTCTTCATCTTGCGGGACTGCAGGTTGTCTAGCTCTCTCACAGAATCTTTGGTGCGCTGGATCAGGTCAATAAGCACAGACTCTGGTCGCTCACGCTGGACAAAAGCATGCTGCCAAGAGAAGGTCAAGAAAAATCAGATCCTCTATAAGATATCCAGATATTTAGAATTTGTATCTTGTGTATATCTGGCTGACGACATCAGCTTTGGTTTGATCTGTAAACCTTCTTTAGCTTACTTTCAGAAGTTCTTCAGAGTTGGGTCTGTCCTGGGGTAACTTCTGAAGGCAGGAGTCCACAAAATTTCTGAAATATTCCGTCCTGGGATGACAGAGAAAAACATACAGCTCATAGCTGGAGGAAAAGCTACAGAAAGCCATTACTCCTGTATTGTGCTCACCATTCACTTGACTGGAGCATGGGGCTCTCATTCTGTGCGATGTGGTATAAGGCACTCATTGCATTCATGTTGAAGAGTGGAGGTTTTCTTTCAGCTGGAGGATGGAGAGGTTCATCAGAAACAAATAACAGACATCTGAGCAAAACTAGAGCAATATACACCACATCACTGCCCCTCACCTAATTCAATGCAGGTTATCCCTAAAGACCAGATGTCAACCTTTCCATCATATTGACCTTCATCCATGGCCAGAATCACCTCTGGGGCCATCCTGCAATGACAACAAACATCATGTTATACAACTGCAACAACTACATATTCCAAAAACACATTAAAAAGAAAAAAGAGAATAATAGAGAAAACAACTCACCAGTAAGGAGTCCCCACAAAAGAATTAGCTGGAGAAGCGATTGACGCAGAACCGAAATCTGCCAGCTTCACTTGTCCCGGCTCTGTAAGCAGGATGTTCCCAGCCTTGATATCCCTGTCAAACATCAAAAAGCAAAATGAGCTTACAAAACCTTACTGACATACAAAATACTGTCCTGCTTCATTTTCTCTTAAAGGGATAGTTCACCCAAAAATTAACATTCTGTCATTATTTATACACTTTTGTCATTTCAAACCTGTATGACTTTCTTTCTTCTGCAGAACACATTCTGATAAATGTTGGTAACACAAAACCATTGGTCCCTATTGGCTTGCAGTGGCTTTGGGTCGCTACAATAAAAGTCAATTGGGACCAACATTTTTTGTTTACCAACATTCTTTTTTCAAGACAGAATTTTCAATTATTAGGTAAACTATTCCTTTAATAAATCTAAAATCTTTAAAACATTGTATGCTATTCAAGTTAAAAAACAAGACATGAATATTCATCATGATTCATGATCAATACAAACAGTCACCCTGCTCTGTAAAAATTACCATCAGCTGTTGAAGACCACACTTACCACAACATGAGGCAGACCAACGGTATATTCAAAGCAGGGATTATTACTAATATAGAAAATGCTACAGTTGAGACCTCACCTGTGAATCATGTTGTGGGAGTGAAGGTACGCCAGCCCCTGCAAAGCACCATGAGTAATCGCCGCTATCTCAATCTCTTGTAAAGGTTTCTTGTGTACTGTAAGAAAAAAAAGGGTTTACTGAGGTCTCTCAGAAAATCAACTCTGTTGTCTAATTTTAGTGGGTCAGGCTGACAAATACTTTGATAAAAGAAATATTATTTTTGCTTTTCAACTGGGGGCATTGTACACAATCTAATCATCAGAAACATCAAAGCTTACCCTCCAGAAGATCTGACGCAGAGCCCAGACAGTACTCCATAACCAGCTGAAAAAACAGAAGAGATGTGTTTTAAAGCAGTGCATGCATGAAAAACAAACAATTGACATCATTTACAGGACTGACTGTACTCTACTAACATATAGACGTTTTCAAAGCAACAACATAAACGTTACTGCGCATGCACGCTTTTGTGGCCCAAACTTAACTTCCTTTACACATCCGCATAGAATTATGCAGATTATTTCTGATAAAAAGCAAAAGAAATAAAAAGTAAATGACATTTGCTAGCAAGTTAAATGTGTGTCTAGCCAGTATTCTTTTGGGTTACCAGCAGAAGAACAGTTACTTGGCTAAACTTAAATTAGACAAAGTTTCACGACCCATTCAACAACCTGTTTATTTAATAAAATGAATATGCAATAAAATGTTTATTTAACACACTTATTGTAAAATGAAAAATTTATATAAATTTATAAAAATATAAAGTTATATCATTAGTCAGAAATTCACTTTGTGCCAGATGCGTGCATCCGATGAAACTGTCTATATGTTTGTGATGTTAATGCTGCTGGCAGGGTCACGTTTCTTACCCATGCTGTGTGTTCTCGCAGGTAACATCCTTTATATTCTATGCTGTTTGGATGCTCTATACTTTGAAGGAACTTGACCTCTTTTATTATATCTTGCCATTTCTGTAAAAATTCAAGACTGGATTAGAACAGATTTAAAAGTTTCACCAATAAACCGAAGCAGTCACACAAAAAAACCTCTCTTACTGGGCAGCAAAAAGAATCAAAATATTTAAGCCCCGATTAGCAGCTAAGGTTACAAAGACATGGCACAATATATCATCAAAAAACTGAAAAAAAGGTTTTATCCTTGAGGCATTTCGGTACGTATTCTTTCTCCTTTTATATAAAGAAATGTAGTTAAGGTCATCAATAGTTACTGTACCTCACTAAAACTTTAACACACCTGGTTACCAAAATTAGTAAATGGAAAAAGAGTGTGTCAGAGCTGTGACTAAATAATGAATCATGGGATATATGCATCATGTCACTGGGCTGCAGTCTAGTAGATCTCATTGGAAATTTCGATGGAAACAATAACTTGGTGATTAGTAAGAGTGTCCCCGACATACAGTGCAACATTGATGCACCGAAAAAACATTCAAACATGAACTTACAGAACCTTTAAAAATAATAATAATATAAAAATAAAAAACAAATTAAGCCAGAATCAAGTCACGATGCACAAAATAAATTTAGGCAAAATGCAGGAGAACATATATTCCAAACACAAGCCACAAATAGTAAAATTAATGGACATTTTCCTTAAACATCACGTAACAATGCTGTGCCATTACTAGACCATACGTGCTGCTTCTTACCAGGCTCACAGCACAGAGAGAAGATGCAGAGGAACGCAGTCCTGCGCCAGGTCATAGCCAGACATTGCGCTCATATGCACCGGGGGTTTTGGTACCTAACCCTAAAAATGTCCCATTTCTTTACATCATAAATAATATTTTTGGTGGCGCAGTGCGTGCCCGTCTGCTACACCACTGCCCATATAACCAAAATTGCCTGATCCCCATTGCATAACACATCTGCGAAGATTCGACTGTGAGATTGGTAGTCGAATCAGGCTCCTCCTATCGAATCTTCGACTATTTTTATTCTCACCTCATTGGACTGTTTCCCACTATATGACATTTTCTTAATGGCCACAACCTCTGAGGTCCTAATGTCCCATGCCTGCAAATAATAAATTAAATTGGTGAAAAAATGTATTATAACTTGCTTTATGTCAATGGTTCATCACAGCTTAAAACAAAACAGATTTATTTTAGACAAGCTTTTTTTGGAGTATTAACCATTTTTAGCCTGAATTCATGGAAAAATAATTGTGCAAGTGTTGTCAATAAAGTAACGACGAAGATTAAATTTCATCCTGTACACACTGAAATTTTTTGCATGTTCAAACACACAAGTGATATTTTGTTTAAAAGTCTTCCTATGCCTTTGAACTAGTTTTATGTCACTGATTAAACAAAGTCAAGCCAAAGTCCCTAAAAGAGGACCAGTTTATCATTAAGTCATAGAGAAAGACCCTCTTTATAAGAAATGTCAAAATCAGACAGGCTGTTCGACAAATGTTTAGTCATATGCATTCTATAAATATGGTGCGAAGATACTCACAAAATACACAGCGCCGAAGCTGCCATGGCCGATTTCCCTCAGGTCTGAGAAGAGTTTTTCGGGGTCCTCTTTAAAGAAGAGCTCTGCGATCTCGGGGTCCTTCAGGCTCCCCGCGCGAACAGCGTTGGGCATGCTGGGAGGGAGCGGGGCCTGGGCCGCAGCAACCAGTCACTATCTGGGTCTGCGACACGACAGCCCCCACTGATGGCTCATCTGCAAGACAGTGGCCTCATTCGGACCAACACCTGAGAGAGAGATGGAGAGAGATCTGTAATGATGATCAAAGATATCGCAATATACAAAAACTGTTTACTATTTCCTTTTGGCATTTATTTTTTTCATTCTATTTAATTCTCTTTATTTCCATATTTGATATAGATTTAGCAAGCTTTGACACACCACTGTACCTGTTAAACTGGATTACAAACTGACAGCGAAATAAAAAAAGGAAATCACAAAAAGTCTGGGAGAAAATACTTGCTTTTAACTGCTGTTTGCAGCAAGAAAGCCTGGGCTTATGTACCGCATTACAGAAGATGTGGTCACTGTGAACACAGAGTTCCTCTTCAGAGAAAGAGACAGAGAGAGGAAGTATGCAGGAGACAGTGAGGAGCTGCAGTCACAACACTAACCACCCTTCCATGCTCAGACTTTAGTACTGACACAACAGCCCTCTGCTTCCTCTATCAGTCCTCTGCTCTTCTCAGAATGACCACTAAATAAGTCCTGTTCTCACACTTTGACCCAAAACATATGGACTACTTTAATTAAGCTTGCATATATTAAATGAACATGGTAAATATTGCTGTTTTTTAATATGCATTGTTATATCGGTGCATATAGATTAAAATGTACAGAATCGCTGATTCACCAACATGTGTCAGATGCTGGGAGTTCTAGTTAAAAACACATGGCTGTTTGGTTAAAATTATAGTTGAAGTGCATCAGGCTAGTTCAGAAACAAGCACCAGGTAAATCAATGTAAAATAAATAAAAATGTCTGATATAGACCAAGTATGCATGTACATAAGAGACACGAATACCTAAAATAATTTGATGTTGTTGGGCAAAAGTGTGTTGTTATTAAACAGCCTATCAGGAAGCACACTCGCTCCGGCCAAAACTCAGGAGAGTCGCTTCCAGCATCGGTTCCCATCTGAAGCCCAGCAACTATTTGCACATCAGTTGCCATGGCAACCGCATCTCTGAGCCAATGGCCGAGAGGCTGCAGACGGCCATCTCTGAACGTGCTGTGAAACTGCATGGATGACTAACTGACAGAGTGATACATAATGAGCAACATCATCACACCTGGTCCACATTTGTGAGTCTGGAGCGTAACCTCAGAAACCTATCAATCTCTGACTTTCTTTAGTGCTTTCAAACATCACTATTCCAAACCCTTCCTCCAAAGTTCTGGACGCATACACAGACAATGTTACAATCTAAACTTCACCACCATAATATGACACAGCATTACGTCTGTTGGTTTAGTGAGACTACACATAATGGAAGGTAAGGAGTGGCAGACTCGCACAAAAGACTGGCCAATTTGTCATTAATGATAACAGCAGCAAACATCATTGCAAGTTAACTTTAAAACTCTCATGGAGAGATGTGGTCATGGTTAAACAACCGCCCTGCATTTCCACTGCGGCCTTTATTAGTAAACATCAAACTATAGCTACATAGGAATGACCTCATTCTGAAGTAGCGCTTTGTTTGTCACTCGAGCATGTTGGGTTCGCGCGCCGCTCCCCCCCTCAGAGCGCTGCTCAGATGATCGCCCGTACATACACAATGCTGAAAGCTCAAGGCTGATGCTACAGTCACAAGACTGGCCCGAGCTTCGGCCTCCCACCACACCAGCTGCCTCGCACCCTGCCATCACACTCTCTGCCCACACACACACACACACACACACACACACACACACACACACACACACCATTAGCCCACTCCAATCACACCATGCCATTCACTTTTATACACAGAGAAGAACTATCGATACCGGGCTAACAGACACATTGTCTGTATTCAAAAATGCCCAAACTGTGCACTATTTCTGGTGTCAGGCATTTTGAAAGGTATAGGTAGCTATGCCTTTTTACACTACCCACAATTCACTTGTGCATTGTGTAAATAGTATAACAATGAGAGGTGTAACAATACACTGGGCTGGTATCACAATATTTTAAACAAAATATTAAAAATGAAACTAAAATGAAAAATAGATAACAATAATGCGAGTAGGTTTGTGCCAAAAAGCTTTATTCTTCTTCATCAAAGACATCAGCTTAATAAGTAAAACTGTTGGCAAAATGTACTTGTCATGACACATCCTATTTGATCAGGGCCTTTTTTTAATTCACAATTTGTAATCTGAATTGCGTTGGTCACACCCCACAGGATATTAATATGGAATGACAAGAAGGATAATATACAGGATTGCAAATCAAACTGCTACACAGAGAAAGTTCATTAATGCGTAAAACATGAATAATGACATCATTCGTTTTGACTAATGTATGTAAGGGATAATGTACAGCCAACTTGGTATCGCAAAATAAACCCTGACACAAAGCGGAGGGGTCTTGTGTTACCCTGAAGCGTTTTATTTATACCAACAGATTATTTTACAGCTACCACTAACTTACAGTTAATTAAAAACAGAAGATTAGAAATTTTGTAACAAATGCAAATTACACAGAGAAAACGTGTTTTTAGCAAGATATGACTGCCCATGTGCACTTCAATAATGTACTTAAAGTGCTCTATTTTCACACAATAATTTTGTACTTAATATACTAAAAAATAATCTTTCAACTGTGCTATTTCGAGACACCATAAAAATGAACTAAAATATGCTTTTAACATACTATCTCTGTATTTATTTGTTGTACTTGAAGTAAACTTGAACACACCATTATATGAAAGATGGGTTCAAGTGTACTTCAAGTGGTAACTAAATAGATTTTTAAATACAGAGATAGTATGTTAAAAACATATTTTATTTCATATTCATAGAAAATTTGTATTTACTATGACATATAAACTACAGTTTGTATGTAGTCAAAAATAAATTTTGCATCCCATCTACATCAATTTCAATTCATAACTGTCTGAAGGAATTAAAAGACATTCCCAATTAAAATCTGGATAGCTTTAGATGCTGAATTCTGATCTACCAGATGCTGAGCATGTGACAGGCAGCGAAACTGCAAGGCCAGAATTGACAGCCCATCATGCCATTCAACAGCCACGCAGAGAAGAATGTGGCAGGACAGGATAACAACACAACACAACAAAACAGCAGGAATTCCCTCGGCTTTCATTTGCTTTGTTCAGTATTTCACTATTCCCTGTTCACTCAGCTCATGTGCCGATGACACTTGACATCTCCCATCAACCATTTCACTGCTAATCAGCTTGTTAAGTCAACATTAACATTCTTTACTCATTTTCTCATTTCCTTCAGTGTTGGACTTTCATATTTTCCTGGACCCTCACAAGTTTAATCAACTAGTACAGAACAAACCAACCAATTTAAGAAAGGAATGTGCGAAAACCATGAGAACCTAATCTTGACTTGCAAATATGTGAAACATAAGGAAACATTCCGATTTGTCCACTTTTACATCAACACGTTTTATTCAGAGAGACAATACATTAAAGATATTCATTTTCATAATTAATATAATAATAATGGTCACATAATGCAAAAATTGTCCTTTGTGGTAACATTTCCCACTGTAAACAACCAGCATGGTCAAACAGCTCTGGGGGTCTACAGTACCTATTACTGTCCTTCACTAAATATCTCAACAGATACATTCCTGGACTGGGCTGCAAAAAATTCTTCATGACACCAAAAACCTTACCCGTCTCCCTTATCACGAATCACAACATCCAGATTAGCAGATTAGCGGGAATGTCCAGGAACCTCCTCTGTTGAGGCAGGGTGTTCCCTCATTTGCTAGACAAACAGAAGCACAGTTCTGACGCCGTCCTTCTCCACACGCACAGCTTTGAAGATGCTTTCCTGTGTCAGCGGTGCACACTGCCGTGTATTTATAAACACCGAGTTTGACCTTGTGAGTGATTAGGCTCAGAGCTCTTACTGCACCTGTGTGGATCACTTCTTTCGGAAATAGTACCACGGTTTAACAGATGAATCTATCTTCCTATTCATGGTGTTGTTCTTTGCAGGCAGGCAATAAAGTCTTATCAAGAGCTTCCTATAAAAAAGTGTTTTGAATAATTGTATTACTTTGGGAGAACCCCTAATGTGAATACCTCTTCAAAGTGCATTCACAGTTGTCATCTCTTCCGTTGTTGCCATCTTATAATGTATTACTTCAATATAATTGACCAAGCAACAACATTTCCATGCACACGAGAACATAATATTCCTTATTTTTCCTAAAGGCGAGTGCGAGAAATTTTGAGCCAGTGCTGCTATGTCACTGTATATTGCGACTAACATGGATGAAATGTAAATATTGTTAGTTAGTTAGTATGAGATTAAATTATGTATTGTTACTGTTACATTACAGGTGTTTTAAAAATCCTACAAAATAGTTTTATTGTGTAGAATAATTTTGTTCAACATACTACTCTTTTATAATTGAATATTATTCTAATATGTAACATTTAATTTAAAAGAAGCACTTCTTCTTAACATAATATCCTGGAACAAATACAATTCACTATTTTACGTGGCAACAATTATTAAGCTGTAATTTCTTTATTGTTTCTTTATCATTAATATAATTTCTTAATAACTCATAATTCATCGAGAACAAAATGCAAATCTGTTTAGTACAACACTATACACTTTGAAGATCAGTGCCAACCACCCTCTTGCAAGAGAGTGGCAAAGCATCTGAACCAGACCAGGGCAAGAGACAAACTTGTGTTAGTCACTTGATGACATCAATGATAATCAGAGGTCTGATATCAGATTGATGTGGGAGTGGGGACCCCATGGGCACCGTGTAACGGATGCTGCATGTAGAGAGGACAGAGGCCCAGATTTAAGTGGCAGCAATGAGGTCAGAGAAAGACAATCGCGGTGGAGAAAGCAGGCAGTGTCTCTCAACAACAGAGGCACTATTCAGCCTCTCGTTCACACATACCACCGGTTTGCATGTTTATGCGCAATGCAAAGCCATAAACAAATCCATCGGGCCACCATGGATGAACTTCATAGCTTTTGAATCAGTGCAGCCATTTCCTTTGTTGGAGGGCAAGCTCAGCATGCCAGCATCAGTATACAGGTGACAGCACTGGAACATCATTGGACAGCGATCATTGCAATGACTGTAATGACAATGTAATGTCTAGGATCTATTTATAAAATCCCTGTCTACAACAATAAAGGCATCATCCCAAACAAAGATGGTTATCACGTTGCAGGAAGCGTTCCTAAATGTAAACAGTACGACTATCCATTATAATCATTTTGCTCTCCATATCAACTGCATGACTCAACTGTACAAATACTAGGCTTATTAAACTGCTGTTTACATACATACACGAGCAATGTGTACAGCGTGCTTTAAAGCGTGGAGATGATCTGCTGCGTCTCCTAATGTACAAGTAGCGCGTGACTTCAAGTATTCATCACGTATACTATTACTACGCAACGCACACATACAAATACACATTTATATTTCATATATTAAGATAATAAATGTGATAGCTAACACTAGGATTGGCAGCATGGGCGAGTCCTGCTGATGACTACATACTTTAATGTCTTCAATATAAGTTACACTGCAGAGCTGATATGTGCATTTTTCTATGATGAATATGATTGGTTTACAGTAAGTTCACCTGCAGTCAGAACTTATACAGCTGTGTTGAACCCCTTGACTTGGGTGGAAACTAAGGTTAACTCGACATTGCTGTGCCATACTTAATGTTAACTTACCGATTTGTTGACATCAAATAAAAACGTTACATTTAAGCTTGCGCCGCGTTAAAAACGCAGCATCTGGTTGTTTTGACACGAACTTTAGGTTAGCAAATGAGCTAACAGCTTACTTACCCTCCCGACAGGCCAGGATGAGCAGCCAGCCCAGGAAAACTCTTCCAAGCACAACAACAGCAAACCCGGAAGACAGAAACAAGCCTATCGAGCCCAAATCAGTCCCGGAAAAGTCCGATCGCTGTCGAGCATAAGTGTCCGGTATAGATACTCTACCGGCCCGGTGCTGGTTAACGGTGGCCCAGCAGCTCTTCCTCTTCACCCTCCCGGGCTGCTGCTGCTAAAAATGGCGTCTGAGACAGATCCACTCCCTGACGGCTTAAAAACAGACAGAAAACACGAGCCTTTCAAACACAGCCCCCGAGACCACACCTCAGATTCGGTCCGAAACGTTGAAAGCTGTTGTTTTTTGATCCGGTGTGTTTGGGCTGTAGAGTAATGATCATGTAGTGGTGGCTGTGATTTTTCTCTCTGCCCTCCTCTGATGTCCGATTCGCCAACGAGTCATTCATATGAATCTTTATAATGATTCATTATAACCGAAAGTGTTTGTATTATTTGAACTTGAGTTTCGGAAGTAAAACTATGAGATGTCATTACACAAGTTGGAATATTAAACTAACACTTGACAAAGTCTGTATATTTAAAACAAAAAGTATTCGACTAAATGTGTTTTACGACATAAATGCGTAAAATGTCGCGCCAGCGTTTGAGTGAGGCTTCGTTGATAAACACTTAATTGATTCAGTTATTAAATCTGTTTGTTTGAACCGGTTCGATAAAGTGAATCGGACCGTTGCTGCCCTCCTCTCGTCCTGGTTTCTGGAAAACCAGTTCCGCCCCCCTAATGTGGGAAACTCCCATTGCCCCCAGGAGACAGAGCATTAAAATCTCCATATAGTAAACATCTATATACAATTAAATATATGCTCGTTATGAATATTTAAGACTGTTGGGCAGCCAATATTGAGCCAAGTTTGAGCTTTGCCAGTGTCTGCCCTTCTTCTTTACTTGGAAAAATATGAAGATATCCCACCCTGATGGATTTTAATGTTAATTGCAGGGAGAGGTAAACAGATGAAATCAGAGGAAAATGTAATGGAACGTGATTCCTTGTCGTGCAAGCAAAAATATCACATTTTTATTTAGGGTGTTACTTTAACCTATAGACATATCTTAGAATTGAAATATGTTTTAGAGATTTAGAGATTATGATGATTGTAATACTCCCATGTGCTAAACTGACACAGAAGCTGATGTCATCATAATGATGATGATGATGATGATGAGTTCTTCTCAAAGATGCAAATGATGAATCTTAACATTGAAAGCCACCAGCACTCATACCCTGATGATAACTAGGACAAGAAGAGCAGAACTCATAAAAATAAAATGAGAAGGATAACAGCTTGTCTCTGTTGTGAGCATAATCCCTGCCTTACACTGATGACACATTTCTCCACAGTTAAAACCTAAAAATAAACAAAGCAGTCGGTTTTCTTGGTATTGTTCAATATTGATAATCACTACTGCCATGGATCACTAAGAGGTTAAAACTGATCCCTGGGCAAATTTATTACAGTGATGTCAACAAGCAACCAATTGGTAAACAGAGCAGAGAACTAGCGCACTGGGTTGGTCCTGAAGCAGACATCTCACCCAGCCAATGAGAGAGCCGGATGCTGTCACTGTATCCAGGCGAACAGAGGGTTTTAAAACTCATGGAGTCTGTTTTATGAATGGGTTTAAAGAACCAATGCCTTATTCCATTGATGTTATTAGAGGTGTGTTGTAATGATTTAACATACAACAATAAGTTTCTAGGGACTGCATGACCGACATACCACTAAATAAATAAATTTTTAGAAAAACAGAGAATGAATCCTTCTACTGTAAAACACAGATCACAATCATATATTTTTTATTTTCATTTATAGACTTTACCAGGTTTTATTTATAGAACAGTCAGTGTAGTGAGACAGGAAAGTGGGAGAGAGTGTGTTGGCAGAGAGATCTGGATGGATCTGGAGGCCAGATATAAACCCATGTGAACCTGTAAATGTGTGCACTACTCTCACAGCTCAATTTTATATTTAAACATGTTATAATGTGTGTTTGTATTTTAAAATGTCTGTCCGTTACAAAACAACACTTTTTACTCATTTGTACGCACATATACATCGTTGTCTCACACAGCCCTTTAAGACTGAAATTATGCTTATTGCTAAGGAACAACAGTCTCAATGAAATTGGATAGTTCATCCATAAATTAAAAAAATATGGAATATAATTAATTCACCCTAGCTCATGTCGTTCAAAAACTGTATATGACTCTTCTAAAAGAAGCTAGTTTGAGAAATGTGTCATTGGTGTTGTGTCAATACAATAGAAGTCAATGGGGGTTGTTTGGTTACCAACTTTCTTCAAAATATCTTTATTTGTGTTCTGCAGAAGAAAGAAAGTCATACAGGTTTGATATGACATGAGCGTGACTCGTGAGTAAATGAAGAAAGGGTTTTCATTTTCTTTTGCTGTAACTATAATGAATTTACATAAGGATAACAATATTTCCCAATAGACCGGAGGGTTGACCATAATTTTGATGAAAATGTTACAATACAAAATCTTTATAGTCCTAAAATATTTTTTTTTAAATAAAATGTAATGTTTAAATGTAGTGAGGGATATTTTTTATTTTGTTTTCGATCAAATTATAAACCTATTAAATCTTCTTATCATATATAATAATTATATTATAATTTAGGGGAATATATAATAATATCATATTTTCTGTATCTGTATCGCACATTGTAGCTGGGCATCAGCAGATGGCAGTCGTGCACTTGCGATCGTGTAGCAGGCGAACCAGGCGCGGAAATATGACGTCACACAATTTTACACGTGCGGCATGACAGAAAATGGCTGCAGGAGGCGATCAGCAGCAGGCGCACAGACCTGGAGTTTATAAACAGAAAAACAAAAATCACAAACATGGGAAGCATCGGACTAAAGGCGAGATCGGGCGGGAGAACAAGGGTATGTCTAATCTTTTCGATTAAAAAAACACGCTCTTGAGCAGTCACGTGGGCAGTGTCTGTTTGAATGAACACGTGTTTAAAGGTTCAACGTGTAATAAAAACATTATAAAAGTGTGCAAACTGACAAAACGTGTCGTCGAAAGCATTTCGTGTCACTCTAACAACAGTGTAACTGTGATATATTAGTAACAGCAAATGTGCCAGTGTCTCATTGGGGCTGTCACGATTATGAAATTTGGCTGACGATTAATCGTCTTTTAAATTATAGTGATCACCCTCGTTTCTAAGGATTCACAATAATCATTGCGATGAGACCATTATTTAATAATTGTGACAGCCCTACTCACTACAAGAGCTATAATTCACCTGGTATTTGTAGTAAAACTATAGTAATACAAATTGCAATCAGTTTACCAAAACATACGTCACTATAGTTACTATAGTATAATAAATAGTAATATATATAATCCAATTTCAATCCCACCAGGCAGAGTTGCTGTCATGGCTTTAAGCAAGAAACAGAGAAGAGAGCTGGGGAAACTGGACCGCAGGCACAAAGCCAGTCAGCTGCGCAGCAACAAAAAAGAATCGGTAAAGCAGCATATTGTGGTCGTCTACATTATTTACCTGTTGTTTATAAAGTGACTAACTCCAGTGTCTATGGATTATTGACGACAGGTGTTGACAGAGAAACGGAAGCTGGGCAGTAGGGATGGACCACCTCATCTGGTGGCAGTTATAGCTCTGCATGCAGGAGTGAATGCAGGTGCTGTGACAAAGAGATTGAAGGGAGAAGGACTTGATGGTATAGTGCATGAAGATCAAGGAGTCAGTGGGGCCGTGGACAGTTTTGGTCTTGTTCTCCCTCGCTTTAAACAGAGATTTACATTTTACAGGCCAGACACAGGTAACACTATAAAGATAACTGGCAAATGTAATATTACCCATGCTGTTTCTAAATTTGAGTTATCATTTCAGCTGACTTGCATTCGGTTCTGGATGTGGCAAAGATTGCAGACAGTTTGGTGTTTGTGTTGGACTCGAATGAAGGATGGGACAGCTATGGAGAATACTGTCTCTCCTGTCTTTTTGCCCAGGGGTTGCCAACTCATGGTGAGAGTGAAGACTAAGGATCTCAGTTTACTTTATTATGTGAAAATTATGCAAATTAATGTAAGACACGAAACTAGCACTGTCTTGCTGGAAATCTATAAGACATATATAACCACAGAATGACGTGACTGATCAATAAGAATCAAGTATTAATAGTATTAGTTCATGTTTTTTTCTCCATTTTTATCTGCAGCACTGGTGTGTCAAGGAACAGCTGATCTTTCAGTAAAGAAACGCACAGAGTCTCGGCGAGCTCTGTCCCGTTTGGTGGAGTCTCGTTTCCCAGAAACACGTCTCTTCCCCGTAGACACGGAGCAGGATGCCACGCTGTTACTGAGGCATCTGTCGGCACAGAAACAGAGGCGACTTGCCTTCCGCTCTCGACGCTCTCACCTGCTGGCTCAGAAAGCTACGTATATCCCAAACACCAGCCAGACTGGAACAGGAGGCCCAGCCACAGGCTTAGGGACCCTGTGTGTGTCAGGATATATTAGAGGCTGTCCTTTGAAGGTGAACAGGCTGGTGCACATTACAGGTCATGGAGACTTTCAGCTCAGTCAGATTGATGCACCCACGGACCCTCTGCCCATTACGACAGGAGCCTCCAGACCAGCGAGGCCAGGACGAGGAGGAGATGTAGAGATGAAGGTTAAGAGGCTGCATTGTTTTTAACTTGGACGGACAGAACATTGTTATCATCATTAATTCACCCTCATGACTTTTTCAAACCTGTATTTGACTCTTTCCTCTGTGAAACCCAAAAGAAGATATTTTGAAAAATGCATTCGTGGTTTTGTGTCCATACAAATAAATGAGATACTTACATCTTTGTTCTGCAGGATGGTACTGATGGAGATATGAATATTCGGGTGCTAATGAAAGCCGACCCTGAGACGACGGAGAGCCTGCAGGCGGAGGCAGAGGTGGACCCGATGGATGGAGAGCAGACGTGGCCTACAGAAGCAGAGCTGGAGGAAGCAGAAGGTACCACGAGATTATTTTAATAGTGGAAAGTTCTTCATGGTAATGGCGATCTTAGACAAATTAGAAGCTTCATGTGATCATTCTACATGTTCAGAGGCCAGAAAGATGAGGAAAGTGATGAAGGTACCAAAGGGGATGTCTGACTACCAGGCCACGTGGATCAAAGATGATGCCGAAGAGGATGTGGATGATGACGATGATGTGGACAGTTGTGACGATGATGTAGATGAGATGATGGAAGATGAAATGGATGATAATGAATCTCAGGTGAGTTCTACAAATTTTTAAGACAGTCTTACTCTAATATCTTTTTAAATAAACAGCTTGCTTAAGAATTTCCTTTAGAGAAAAAAGTTACATCCTTCTCTGCCATATGCCTACGAAACTGTTAAGGGTGGTACGCCAAGTAAATCACAAGAGGATTGTGAACAAAATATGACCTTGGGAAAACAATGTCGCATAACAATAGAACTGTATGTGATTAATAATTACATAACACAAGAATGAGGGGTAGGTGACCAATCAGGAGTGAGCCTGGCAAAGCAAGTTAATTCACAAAATCAATCTGGCACATTTAATAAGCATTAAGGTCTAAATAAAGTCCAATTCAGGCTTGATTGGTGGAGATGGGGGTGGGCACGGAGCAGGCGGAACAGTGCATACGTGACCACCGGTTTGTGCGCTGCATGGTGGAGCGGCACTGTTTGTTTTTCCAATGTCTGCTGCTTGGCCCTCAGTGCCAGTCATCCCGACGCAACAATAGTGTTTGGAGAGGGAGTCCCGAGAGAAGCCTCCTGTCTTCCTGCTCTTTGGACAGAACTTCCTGTCGAGACTCGCGGATTGGGCGGCCATTTATTTATACCAGCTGGGCTTGAAAGAACGAGGGGAAATGCGACATGTATGGAAGCTCTGGTCAATTTATTTTCTTTAATCACAATTAGCATGTGTTTGATGTCTTCGAGAGCACCAAAGGAGAGTTTTCAATGCGAGATGTTAACAATGGAGGAAGTGGTACTACAGATGATTACGGAGATTATTTTTATTACTGCACCTGCGATTGTTCTGCAGGTTGACCCCGCGGGGGGCTAACGCACCCCAGCAGCATGTCTTGTCCTTTTCCCATCTCGATGCGCTGTCTTCCTTGAAGCACCGTGTCTATTTAGTGGACTTCAAAGAAATGGAGTGTTTTGTTTGGGTTTGCTAGACTCTACGTGGTTGTATGTCTAGAGAAATGTTGTTATGTGCTTCTCTTCCTCCCTAAGGATGCCGGGTCTGAATGCGCTTCTGGAGATGATGGTGAGGAGGAAGAAGAGGAGATCAGTTCTGCCGGACGTACCGGAGCAGATCAGAAGTATGATGAAGGTATGGACGAGACAGAGGAGGGAGAGGGGCTGAGGAGATACAGAGAGGCTCGTGCCAATGAGATGTTCCCAGATGAATTGGACACTCCTCTTGATATTCCAGCCAAGACACGGTAAGAGCCTGTTGTTTATCACGTGAGCAAATAATCACTGGTCATATGTCATTCGTCATGTGGACAATCTGTGTGTTAAGATTCCAGAAGTACAGAGGTCTGAAAAGTTTCCGTTCCTCCCCATGGGATCCCCTGGAGAACCTTCCTCCCAACTACTCGCGCATCTTCCAGTTCCAGAACTTTGAGCGCATGCGTCGCCGAATGCTGGCAGAGGCCGCCAGTGACGAGGAAGGCGCAATGGTTCGCACTAGTCATGTCTAAAGAATGAATCGGGGTATGTTTAATGTACATACCCTGTTCATCCTTTGCATTTTGATTTCTTCAGGCGGGCTGGTACGTTACTGTGCACATTGTGGATGTTCCTCCCTCAGTAATGGAGAGCTTCCAGGCTGGCAAACCTTTAGTGCTGGTGTCTCTGCTCCCACATGAACAGAAGGTACTTGCTCACAGCATCGTGATTGCATTAGTTTGAGATTTGTAAAGCACTCTTCTTTGTAAGGCCTAAATAAGATTTAAATACCAGATGAGATATGTTTAGTTGGAGGGTGTGATTTGATTTAGAAAATCATTACATTCTTCTCAGTTTAAATGTACTTTTAGTGTAAATTGTAGTCACTTCTCTATAATTGGTTGATGCTTTGTTTAGCTATAGATTAGCTGTTTAGCTGTTTGAGACAAAGAAAATTGAACAATCTGGTCTCTCTGCAGATGTCAGTGATGCACATGTTGGTACGGCAGCATCCGAGCAACACCGAGCCCATTAAGTCTAAAGAGGAGCTGGTGTTTCAGTGTGGATTCAGACGCTTCAGATCTTCAGCCATCTTCTCACAGCACACTTCTGGTATAAGCATACACCTGTGACTTCTGTCATAGTAATGCAAAATGCCGGTCTTTGATCGCTTTTGTGACATGATTATGGGCACCAAATGAAGAAACAATAGCTGTAAAGCAATTTATCACTTTTGTATTTAATATATGTAGCTTTTTTGACACTTCCTGATGTTATTTTTGTATCAAAAATGGGCCTGTCATGATATTAGATTTTCTCTACACGTTAACGTAGCCAAAAGATTGACAATAACAGTGTTATTATGGTATGTATTAAAATCTAGTTTTTTATAATTAGGGATGCACCGATATGTAAGTTTTGGTCGATAATGTCAACCGATACTTATAAGACATTGGAAGCTGATAACCAATATATTGGCCGATATAGTATCTCAATATCAGTATACATTTTTCTGAGCCTGAAAGAGAGGGCAAAAAGTGCTTTTATTTTAAAACATTGACTACAGGAAACAAAGTAACATTTAGTTAAATTTATCCGAAAATCATGTACAATAGTTAAAGATTTTTTAACTTTTAAACTTGTTCTCAATGGCCACAAGTCTAACAGGTGTCAAGACGTACACAAAAAAAGCACACAAAACACACAAAGATCATTTATCAATGGATATGGCGATATTATATCATTTTTGAATTTTGTTAATTTGGTGTTTTCTTTTTTTTGGCCAATGAATCACATTTAAAATTTGATTGCAAGTTGGCAGACACAGCAAATTTGTAACTCTTTTGGCTCCTAAGGCAAAACTTTAAATGAGTGCTGAATTATTCACAATATTATTGTGTGTAAAATTAACATAACATGTTTTTAAAAATCGTCAATACATTACCTACATTAAAATCTCTTCAGGTACACTGGACTTTTACATAAGGCGTTTTAAATCTAGCAAAAAATAATTCGAAATGAAAAGCATTAAATACAGATTTTCTATTTCCACAGCTAATAAACACAAGATAGAGCGTTTCCTGCGTCCTGATGCCCCTACCGTGATGTCTGTCTATGCCCCTATAACCTTCCCCACAGCTGGTGTTCTGGTCTTCAAACAGAGAGACAATGGTGAGGAAGAAAAGTCAAACAAACAGTTTTTGCATATAGAATGAGCACATCCTATAGCAGTACGGCATGTCTTAAGAGAGGTTTGTTTTACCGTTACTGTAGGTATGCAGGACCTGGTAGCCACGGGCAGTCTGTTGAGCTGTGATCCTCAGCGGGTGATGTTGAAGAGAATCGTCTTGAGTGGACATCCTTTCAAAATCAACCGCCGGTCGGCTGTGGTCCGTTACATGTTCTTCAACAGAGGTGAGTACAGAAGTGTTTTTCATTCAGTTATAAGCAAATGGCTTCACGTAGGGTTTGAAGGAATGATTCTGTTGAAGGCTAACATAAAAACATTTCTCTTTTGCAGATGATATTCTGTGGTTTAAGCCAGTGGAGCTACGCACTAAATGGGGACGAAGGGGACACATCAAGGAGGCATTAGGTAAAAAAAAACAACAACAATGGACTTGAACCAAAAAAGTGTTGTGTGAACCGTTTGTGAGTTTTCATTTATGTGTGTTTGCAGGTACTCACGGTCACATGAAGTGTGTATTTGATAACCAGCTGCGCTCTCAGGACACAGTTCTGATGAACCTGTATAAGAGGGTCTATCCTTGCTGGACCTATGACCCTTATGTCCCTGCCTCTCTACCCTGGGTCAAGAGAGACGAGCCAGAGCTTCATGACATTGACATGGAGTAGAGACCGAAAACAATGAACTGAAAACGCAACAATAAACAATGAACTAAAAACACAACAATGTAAACATTTTACTATGGCCTCTGTCATTGAATACACAGTTATTGTTCTTTAATGGAGCATTAAAAATTCATCTTGTTTAATTGTTGTCCTTGTCTTTTCGTAGTGGCCACTAGATGGCAAACATGTATTAAAATGGTTTTATTGAATCCAATAGTACATGCCCTTTTAAAGCAATCTGTCAAGTCTGAGCTAATTTAAACAGATGACAGTATAACCCGGCACTCTTGGTCATCACTCGCAGCCTCAGGTTGACAATGACCCCTTATGTTATTTCTCAAAGAAAAGAACGGTTTTGTTTGTTTGCCACTAAACTCATTCAGCCCCTCAGCATTATGCACTGTGTTTGTTGTGGAGTGTCTGTTTAGTAGAAGAAAAATTATGTAAGCTGAACCAAATTCCTGCCTAAAGTCCCAGTAAGATTGTCTCTTGGTTTACGAGGGCGGCAGCGTTGAAAACCCGCATTTGAACCCTCATTGTAAAAACTGTCATCGCAAACTTTTACTTCTCATCATTTAACACAAACCAAACCAAACATTGCAGAATCTCCCTCAACTACGTTTTCTCAACAACATCCGCAGTTCTAACTGTCTGTTGGCTGTCATTCAGAATCGCTGGTATAAATAACAGCGATGCCATAGAAGAACCATTTAGTCAGTTCTTTGAACTGAAGAACTCAAAGAACATTTGTGAGACAGAAAGGTTCTTCAGATGTTAAAGGTTCTTTATGAAACCATTTGGACAAAACAAAGTTCTTCTATGGCATCACGAATCACCTTTATTTTTAAGTGTATATTGTGAGCGAATGTGCTATTGCAATATCCCGAAGAGGTTCCCTACATCTTTATAGTGCAAATAAAGACCATCTTAATCTCCGACACGGACACTTGCAACCACTCCCTCTCCCTGGTGAATCCCTGACCTGACCCTTTTCACCACCATCTTCACTCGTGACCCTTTCTTGTTTTCTCGCCGGATCCCCCAAACGCCTTACGGTCCTGCGCTCTCTCGCTCCCCCTCCCCTCGGTTTCTTTCTCTTCTGAGAAACAATGATTTATGAATTGTAATATTTATCATAAAGCACTGCTCTTGCATGCTTGCAGCTACATGATTCATCCCCAGGTTCTGTTGGGACCACACCATAGGCGCATGCCAATATGTCTGGGAAAAGAGAAGGTGAAGCTTTGGGCTCAAAAAAACAAACCACGATCCAAGAAACGGGGTATCAAAAGTTCAATATGTACATTTTTATCCCGCGCTGCGAATTTGATTACGGCGGAAAAAGCCAAATCATGATAAAACAATCGCACTAGGGTAATACTTCTTTATTGCCTAGGGGTGCACTCGTAGCTCCGGACGGTTAAGTCGAGGCACTCAATTTCTTTTCTCGTTCATTTTTTAGCCGTAGTGCACCCGGGGCATTGAGCGGGAATGTGTTAAACACATCTTGTTTAAAGCTGAATGGGGTGTGGTATGCCTGGCCAAATGTTCATGATCTAGAGAGGAAATCTAATCCTCCCACACTGGAGATTGTCCTTAGCGTTAAGAAACACATGCGTTGAACGCGAACGTGGAGCTTTCCATCGCTCAAGGCCCACGGCTCAAACATCCCCGGTAGTGTAACGTGGTAATGTTGAATTTTGTTTCTTCTGATCGAAAGCGAAGTGTTTGTGATAGCGAGGGACAAACTACACGGAGGTATATTGGACAGCTCTCATAAAAGCATGTGATTGGTTTTGACCACATTCAGGAGTTAACGCCGGTGGCTTTGGGTTGCTTGGACCAGGAATGTCCTGTGGTTCCCAATTCATTGCCACCACACACAGCTGGATCCCACTGAAGACATTATGGGTGAGAGATTTTTCCATTGAAAGGGGAGAAACAGTATAAAAAAAGATGGATTGCAGAGGAGGAAGAGATAAGAGTTGAACCACTGAGTGTTTAAGTTGAATGTAGAACAGAGATTGTGCAGGAGTATAATTTAAGTGTCGCTCAGTTGGGAAAACAAGAATAAGCAAATATGTTTGAGAGGAGGAGGAGGAGGAAGGGGGGTGGAGGGGTGTGAGAAGGAGAGCAAGAGTGCCTGGCGTTTATGGATAGCAGATGTGGCGCTGTGGGATTTTGGCAGGGGCCAATGGTGCCTGAGTCCTACACTGGCTGGGTGGCACCAGGGTGAGAGGGAGGTCAGCGCACCGCAGCGCACAGGCCGTAAAACACCGCAAGAGACACACACATAGAGAGGGCCGCCAGCCTGGGACGACAATACGGTACAGAACATTGAAGCACACTTACAAAGGACATGTAGATAGTAACTCATCCATGAACTATTTTAACATTTAAAGAGTAAAAAAACAAAAAAAACAATGAAATCTGTCTATGCATGTGAAAGGGTTTCATCTCATATTTGAGTAGAAACGTAAATCCAGTTTGCCACAATAAAGACTTCAGAGTGGATTTACAGGTAGGGACTCTTATGCCATGTAACATCTCTGCACTTTTTACACAGTGAATCTAATGTGACACAGTGGCCAAAAAAAAGATTTTGTGACTGCCTGGGAAAACCCAGCAAAGGTAATTTTTGTTTTCTACATAAATCATCCTAATGTAACGGACATTTTGTGAAAATAACCTTGATATCTATAATTATCTAAATATTACATATCTAAAAGTAAGGTCATGTCAAAGACTGAAATCATCGTGAAATTGAAGTCAAACTTTGATGTTGGTTATTTCAAAATTAAATTGAGCTTTCACATGGGCCACATTTGGACACGTATGCTTAAAAAAGTTGAAGCAAATGTATTTACGTACTTACAACGCAATTACAACTTATTGCAAACGTTTAAATATGCAATTTGGATAAACCTATTTTTAGTCAAAATAATTTTTGTTAGCATGTTTAGGCTAATTCTATTGAATAGTTTTCAACAACTTTTATTTTGGTGCCACTGTATTACAAAAAGATACATAGAGTGTTTAGAGAGGTGGCAAACATATATACACATGAATTCCAGAAATAAGAATTTTAAATATGAATGAACCTAAGAATGATGAAAAATGAAAAGTTAATTTCTAGAACATATATTCTGCCATGACAATGGTTAACTTGGCTAATACTTCATTTACAAATAATCAAAACAGTATAAGTGATCTGATACTAGGGCATATTTTTATATGCCTTTTGCATTATTACTCATTTAAAGGAATAGTTCACACTAAAATGAAAATTCTGTCATCATTTACTTCCCCTCTTGTGAATTCAAACCTGTATGACTTTCTTTCTTCTGCAGAACAGGAAAGAAGATATTTTGAAGAATGTTGGTAACCGAAAACCATTGACTTCTATTGTTCGAACACAAATCCAGTGCTTTGTGTTTTGCAGAAGAAAGAAAGTTTTAAATGTCAAGAGGGTGGGTAAATGATGACAAAAAAATTTGTTTTTGGGTGAACTATCCAGAAAATTAAGAATAGCCTTAACTTGGCTGTGTAGTCATTTCCTCAGCAAAATGTACCATCTTGTCATTTCCTTCCCATTCGCCCACATTCGCTCTTGTTCCCCCTTCTTCTCCTCTTACCCTGGTCTTGACTCCCTGGTTCCTGGGGCCTGGCCAAGGTGTGTGTCCCCAAAGGAGCCAGTGAGGAGATGGAGAGGGGCAGATCAGGGGCTGAGAGACAAACTCCAAACCACAGCTGCAGCAGCATCGCCTCTCCTGTCCTCTCTCTCACTTCACTTAGCAAGGAGCCGGCCTGGCACACTCCCCAGCTCTGCCATTAATCAGAGGAGCGGGGTAGTTTGCATGTGCGTGTGTGAGAGCGTGTTTGTGCTGATAGAGAGATGGTTGGAACGGAGGTGGTATGGAGACCGGGACCTCCCAACAAAGCGTGGAGTTCACCCAGCGAACGATCAGGGGTGGGAGTCGGATAGACAAAAAAGCCTGGTGCTCAGATCGTGACTTTTCAGCGAGAGAGACTTCAGGGGACGAGATAGATGCAGACAACCCGAGCAGAGATGTTGGACCGCGTTTAGGTGGAGCATGAGGGAGTGTGAGGGAATGGGCTAACGGAAATGTATTCGGGGGTCTGCTGAGGAGGAAGAAAGGAGATCCAAGATTCTGTCTGTCATTGTATATAAACATGGAAAATCTCAGGGTTCAATGCAAACAGCTGTAGAATGTGCACTTTTGTCTCATTAAGGCAGTTCAGTGAAAATAGTTGGCCACAGTGCGTCTTACCCGTGGTTAATGCATATCACAGATACCAACCCTGAACTCCTGCCCAAGGTCTCAGTGCATTACTGTACCACACAAATCAAAGCTGCTAAAGTGAATGAAATAAATACAGTATTAGTGCAATGTTTGGACACACCTGACTGAATGTGGTTTCTTGTGAAATCTTTTTGCTTAAAATTAGTTTTCTATGAAAAAGAATTGGATTGATTTCTTTGTAAAACTAACATTTTCATTATATTTTATTTAAATGGTTGAGTTGGACCACGGAGAGACAGAACAGAAGCCATCAAGTTTACAGCATCCATTGAAACTCATTCAATACTGTTAAAACGCATCCCAGATGCACCTCATAATGTCCACACAAACTCCACAAACTTAGTAGTTTTGTATTGTTTGTCACTTTAGAAATAAAAGGTTCTGACATTTTGGTCAAAATTTATAACTTTTTCAGGACAAATGAAATTTAAATGGAAATGGAATTCAAAAACTTCAATATCTCAAAAACTTCTCCGAATGCAGATAGGGCCTTATAATTCAAAGGTGGCGAAATGTCTGAAAAATTATGAGCTATGTCTTTCTAAATATATATATATATATATAAATCAAAATTATGCTTTAAACAAGCAGAAATATCTCCCAAAATTAACTTGAGTCATGATTATTGAATCTCTAAACTCATTGGCAGACATTTGTGCTTGCTTTGGCATAAACATTTTTCATAAAAAACTTGTGGCCACTTTGAAAAATGTATACTTTTTAATAACTGCATAATTGTAATACTTGTTTTGTGTTTTGTGCTCAAAGTTTTGCTCAATGAAAGTGCTTCACAATGCCATAGAAGAACTTTTCAAAATGGTTCCATAAAGAACATCTTTTTTTTTAAAGATTATAAACATTACATTTCATGCATTGTGTAATGTTGCCGCGTTTGAAAATAAACAGTCTGCCAAAGTTGTAAATCCGAAGGTAAACAAATAACAAAGTTATTAGCTTGTGAAAATGGGAGTCGACTCTGAATCACGCAAATGAGTCGTGACCCGTCCGAATCTTTAACCTCAGTCTATCTGCGTACATAGAAATAATCCCCACCTGCTCGTGAAAACTTGAACACACGCGCTAAACCAATCATAGCAGACTATACCATCTGACCAATCACAGCAGACTACGCTAGCGGAAAGGCGGGGATTAGAATGATGAATCGCGGAAAGAATCATTTGAGTCAAGAAGTAAGGTAATAAAAACGGCTTATTATTACAAAATAATAGTGTTTTTACACCATGTATGTACATAAACCTGTTGTCGAACACTCCACAAACCAAAGTAGGCCCTTAAAAAACAGATGCTATTTACTCTTTAACATCTGAAGAACCTTTCTGTCTCACAAAAGGTTCTTTGTGGTGAAAAAATGGTTCTTCTATGGCATCACTGTGATGAAACTTTTAAGCAGCTTTATTTTTTAAGAGTATCATTTCTCTTAAATATAGAAAGTAAAAAAGTTGTATTTAAACATTTGACAGGTATTGTACAATCTGGGTTGTTTTCACCCATTGTTGGGTCAAACATAAACCATTTGCTAATTTGAATTAACCCAACGACTAGGCTCGTCCCTTCTTTGACCCAATGTTGGATTAAAAACAGCATTTTTATATAGTGTATGTGTTGGAACTACATTGTACCCCATAGATCTTTTTAACAGGAAAAAAGCTGGAGACAGATACTCCAGAACTAAACTGGGAGTACAGTAATATTAGGACTGAATTTATACATAATGTCTTCCTGATTAGACATGATTGGTGCACTAGATGTTGTGCAAGACTGATTATACCTCAGAGCACGTTCAGCAAACATTAGATTGGACGATGTAAAAATGTGAATCTATGAGACTGGTAAATGAGGGCAGACATTCTATATTACAGCAAGGGGACAGGTCCCTAAAGTAAACCAGTTCACACACAATCCACAAGCTCCCTCCCCACTCTTCCTTGATTATCCAGGTGGGAGTGAAATCTAAAAAAACTCAAAGCACTTCCAACCTGCTCCCCCCACCCCCAATGGGCCTCCCAGCATGCCTGTCTGCTTACATCACTGCACGGAGACCTGGCAGTCCGATCTCTCTTCCCTGCTCTATCCTTCCCTTTAGCTCGGCTTCCTGCCTCCATGATGTCACACGCCATATGGTTTTCAGTGAGAATCAAGCCGGAAAAGAGATTTAGTTGGAAGAGAGGAGAAATAAGGAGGTGGTTCGGCGTAGGACATAGAAAACAAAAGGCCGCTCTTCCCCTGTGTGTGTGTGAGGTGGCAAAGCTCAGTGGGGCTAATAAGGAGAGTTTAGAGAGCAGAGTCCAGTCAGCGGACGACATGTGCTGCCCAGATGCCAAGATGAACGATTTGCTTCCAGGCAGGGTGGCAATGGGGAAATAACCCTGGTATCACAGCCAGACTACATGCAGACCTACTGGAAGAGAAGGGGATTTAGAAACTGATGCCACACTATATCTATTGAGAGCGAATTGATCATGTTTAGAGATGACAAAGCTGATAAAGAAACTTTAGCACAAACAAAGGTTAACAAAGGTCAGCTCAAATGTAAAAAGCATGTTATAACTCTAAAAAAACCCAGTTTTGCATTATTTTTGCACGTATTATGGCAATTCCAGTCCAGTGTCTGTTGAATTCCAACAACAAGAAACCTCAGGAATGACAGTCACCCAACAGCAATGTAAATGACTGACAGCATGCCGAAACGCATGAAAATTGTGATCTATTTCAATCAAATATTCATTGTTGAACTTTCAAATACATTATGTATAGTATTGTGTGGTTTAAAAATGAAAAAGAACTTGTTTTCTTTGCAGTATTCGAGATTTTTGTTATTTTGACCAGTTTGTCCCGTTTTAATTTTGTGCTAAAAAACACAAATACAAAACAATATTTTCATTTGGTAATTGGGTGAGATGTTGTCACTAGTTGAGTGAATGAAACAATGAAACATGAATGAAACAAAAATAAACATAACTATAAATAGTACATTTTATAAAACTGAAAATAATTTTGCAGTGGTTGCTTAATTTGTTCTGTGGCTGTAAATATAATAATAATAATAAAAACGTTTTATATTGAGTATAAAAAAATCTATATGGTGTATTGTTTTTGGTTCCTGAGGTGATTTATAAAAAAAAAATATTGAAAACATTGCATAAAAATAGTTGTGATTAAGAAGACATTTTGGGTATGTTTTGGGAATCTCTTCTTTTAGCTATTCTTGTCAAACACATACGTTGTGTTTATGATGCTTTGAATGTAAAACATTTTACAAACACAGCCCAGTTTGATTCATTTACCCTAATAAGCATTAAATATTTAATGTTGGTTCATTTATAAACATTTATAATTTATAAGGCTATATGATGCTCAAGGTTTTCAAACATGTAATATCATAAAAAAGTTACTGTGACATCTGGCAACAATAGACACGCTCATTCAATAAAGGTATTTGAGGAAGTCACACCATCGGCACTCACAGGCTCCATAAAGAGTGGCTGGTTTGCAAATGTTGCACATGCCTTTCCCTCCAACGCAACCTTTGAATCACAACATGCCCAGTTCAAAACCACACTCTCGATCAATCACGACAGCTTCTCATTTAGCTTTCATCGCCGGAAGACAGCAACAGTGCCAGTGGAGTACAACTCTGCGTGTCGGCCACGGCGTTCACAAAAGACAGAGGATGCAAATGACCTCTCTTTGCGTGCCTATCTACTAAAGCTGTCTCGCAGCGTCTCATTAGAGTGAATTAAGAGAGGGTGTGTGTAAATGTTGAGCCTACCACTCAATTTCGGGTGAGATGTTGGTTCTGAGGGGTGTGTCTGGCATAGGGGCCGGTGATCTTGCATGTGGTGAATTTAGTGCTTGTACCCACAAAGATAGAAACAGCGCTCATCACACTACCATAGAGAAGGAGCTCTGGTTGGGTGTCTGGCCAAGGGCACAAGTCAGCAAACAGCTTAACCGCCAAATAACAGCTCCCATGGTGTATTATTTTGACTGTAGGTCGCACGGCTGACAATAACAGTGAGATAGTAAGTTAAGTGGAAGAGCATTAGTCATTCTCAATGGACACGCAAGTCGAAACTTTAGTCCCAAGTGAGGCGCACATAACGTATCAACAGAGACAGAAGTGCACTCACACAGCAATATCACTCACGCACACGCTCAATAAAGTTTAACATGCGGCACATAAACATCCCACTTGTTAAAACAAAATTTGTTCAGCTCACTTGCAATCTCTTACACAAACATATTTCTGTCACGTGCTCACACATCCCTCATTTTTACACACACACACACACACACACACACACACACACACACACACACACACACACACTTCTCTCACACACACGCATGCACGTACAAATAAACAAGAGTAGGTGTGTTATTTAGGAGGTGATGGCTGACTGTTAAGTGCCAGTTGTTGTATTAGTCAGTGGAGATTTTCTGCTGTTTTCCATGCGGTGGCAGGCCTTGAGGAAGTTGCTCTGGCCTTTCTGGTTAACATTTCATCACAGCTATCATTCACTTTATTGAGTCACCAGCAATTTTAAAGTCGATTCATTAGGAATTCACTGCTGGAGAGGATCCTAATGCAGGTTAAAGCTGTGAAAATGTGAGTGTTACCGAGATAATGTTTCTTGGCCGACTGTAAAACGCGCCCATTTGTTTCTATTGGATATTAGAGAGCTTGACAATAGTCCCTGATCTAAATAATTGAACAAAATTCATTTCGTGCTTGTGCATACGCTCATGAAACACAAGCAGAACAAATGCCTGCATGAATCATTCATAAAATTATTCCTTTATTGGATTCAACAATTTAAGTAAAAACACACAGAAATGTGTTCTGCTCGTGTTTCATAAATAAGGCCAAGTGCATTCAAGAAACAAGAGATGACTTTGGCAAATCTAAAAAGCAAATAAACAATAAATGTAACTTAGCCAAACCTGATGTCACGTGGGTCAAGGTCAGCGAATCACAAAGGTCAACCCGAGCAATTATTTTTAACAACTAATCTATTTCGAGCAACTTACGCCTATTGTTTGTCCCAACATATGGGCAGTGAATTTTATACCACACTGTAACTTTTCAAGTGACCTGATAAACATCCAGGTGCTGTTTAACCCTGATCTGTCCTTTGTTTAGCTCTGATATCTCTGTTTTTGAGGTTATCATGAGTTCATCGGGAGAAACTGGAAGTGAAAGACAATACCTCCTACTCAGTAAAGTTGGACAGCTATGACTTTGACCATTCTAATTAAAAAGCAACATCTAGTTCTGAAGTAATTTCAGAAGAAAGACCGGGAAACAGATGTCTGTCAGTCAGCTGTTAGAGTAATTCAGGGGCCGGGATGGGGGGCGGTTGGGGGGCAGGCTGTGACATGAAAAGGCTTCTACCAGGTGAATGCCCAGCTAAACACTACTTTCATCGTGACACTCAACAACAAACGGACGCCACAAAGTGATACCAAAAGCAAACCGTGTTAAATGTTTAAACATGACACCATGGGAATTTCTCTTTGAGTCAGTGAGACAGGTGTCTTGTTTCTAACAAATATCAACTAGGTACAACTTGGGGCTGATAAAACTGCGTGGAACATGATGAATCTGGCTGAAACAAATGGTAACACGTGAAAAAGAATGCTTCATGCCTATGAGCAAAGGGATTCAAGACACCTGCATGGCAGCTCATTGAAATGACATCAGTATTTAAAAAATTAGTACTGTTTCAAGTGGGGAAAATAAAAAGCGATGAAAGCTCTTTATTTTTCCGTTAAACAACGAGAACAGATGCTACAGGAACTCATTTCTGAGCAAAAAGGAAATAAATAAAAATAAGGAAACTATACAACCACACCACTGGATGTGTGAACTTTTACATTTCATTGTAATTTACAGTAATTTATTAATGTTTTATTTTGAAATAAATGTGTGTTACAATAGGCTATATAATTAAAACAAAAGTATATTATTTTTGTGGGTCGCACAGTGGGATAAGGTGACTCATACAAAGTAAACTGGCTCTTACAGTAAGGACAAAAAACCCGATTTAGTCCAAATAATGACTAGCAATGACAACAGTTTTGATATTTTAAACTTACATTTCATTCACTCAATGACAAGAAAAATAAACCTCCCCTAAGAAAAGGAATGTGTACTTTTTTCTCAAAAATTTTGTAGTGCCTTAAGATCCAACAAAGGAAAAGTATACAAAGCTATGTTTACAAGTAGGAACACAAAATTGTAATAAATGTTAAATATTGGGTCACGTATATACGCCACATGAGTCTATATAGCCTACTGTCTCGTGCGCTTTGGTCTTCTATATTCTATGCCATTGGGTGTCGCTGCACTCACAGCCTACAGTGGGTTTGACAGCCGAACGAGGCTCAGGGTCCGATCAGATTCTGAAGTGTCTGATCCATTCTGACACGGAGAGAGAGGGAGAGAGAAAGGAGAAGGTTAAACGACAAGGGGAAACACGGAAGAAGCTGGTAACTCCGGGAAAAGTTTGCGCTACAGAGGAATTTTGACTTTTGGGGACCTTTGGATAGGGGGAATCCCGTAAAGGGAAAGTCAAGAGCGGCAGGAGCATCAGACATGAATCCGAGGTGAGTTAAAAAGCAGCTTTGTGTGTTAATATACGCGTCGCGCTCAGGCGTGCGAGTTACCTGCGGCGCGTTCAGGTGCGCTCATTGAGCGCGTGCCAACACACTTAGGCTATCTGCTGCATTATGATAACTGGCGCTCGTGCTGCAGACGTGTCTGGACAGCAGGGAAATTTATACTTTTTAATTAGATATTTATTTTAATACACCGTGGTATGTGTCTAAAAATAAACATAATTTCACAAAGTTATTTTTATTCAGAAATGTTAATGTTCACCAACTAATGGTCTAAATTTAATTTGATAGAGAGTTGGAAATAATAATAATGATTATACAATTACTTGCAGTCACAATTACTAGAACTGCACCAATAGGCCAAAATATCTCAGATATGGACATTTAGATCTACATATGGACATTTTAATGAAAGAATATATTTTAATGAAGAAATAAATTAATAAATTAAGATTAAAAACAGTACATAGCATTTCTAAGGGTATTAATCTTTGTCAACATGTTGGGTAATGCAGTCTGCGCAACATGCTGAAAGTTTGTCTGTTCTGACTAATAACAGAGAACCAATAAATGTCTGCGTAAAAATGTGTAAGTAAAGACTTGTTATGGATCGTGTAATAAAAGATACTAAAACAGCAAACGGACCCAAAAACTAAAAAGGCTTTTTAGTTTAACCATGAATCAACATTTTTCCAGAAAACGATTACAGATTAAGAACTTTATTGTTTATGCAACTAATTGCGTCAAATTAGAACAATGACATCCATTTAATTTGTTATGGCTTAACAGCAAACTACTGAAAAAATAGTTTTTTTATCTAAAACACATTCACATTTACAAGCAGGAGTTTACTTTTACATACTCGATATACTTCTCTTGAGTAACATTATGAACTTTATACAGCATTTATGATCAAGGACACACGTCAAACGTATTCGGGACGTCCACAGTCATAATGCTACTCTTTAACGAAAGTGATGTTGTTATATACGATAAAACGCCTGTCCCTTTAAGACGAAGCCTCGATGTGTTGTGAAGTTCAAGTTGGGGTCACGCTAAGTTCCTGCCCTCGATTTTACCTTTTAGTTTTATTATAGACTCACTGACATCACACGGGGCGCTAAAACACTCAAGCAGCCCAGAAGCCCCATTATCATCTCCAGTCGCGTTATTGCATCGACGCAAAAATAGTCAAGGAAATTACAAACACAAAAAAATCTGATGCAGGAGTAAGCACGTATTTTTATAGGAGGAGTGAGGGAGCGAGAGAGATAGAAGAGAGAGAGAGAGAGAGAGAGAGAGTAAGAGGGAGGAGGGAGAGAAGAAGAGGGAGGGTGAACAAGAAGAAATTCATTGCAATTAATAATAAAAAAGAGTTGGCAGTCGTGCTCGGAAAACTGGCATGGTTTTTGGGAGGCTGGCAGTTCAAAGATGAAACGTCAGAAATGACTCCAAAAGACTGTTGAGATGATCATTAAGGGAGACTTAGATCGGATGGCAGAAGAGATCGGGCATCCAGGTAACGTTGCTCTTTACTTTCGAACTGTATATTTTAACTTTCTAAACGCTTCTTTCGTAAAGTTATTTATAGTATTAAATCGTAAAGAAATGAGCAGATACAAGTATATATTTATTGATTTGTGTGCGACTTTAAATTCGAGAGCAATTAGCTTATCATCGTAAAAGTTTAAGAATAAGACGCAGTTGTTTGTCTGTAGGGTTTTGAGTACTGTATTGTCTTACGCGCTAGGACATGATTATTTTCAACATAAAATACTTTAAAAAGGGTTTAAAAGTTTACTCCTCGATGGTGAAATGTTGTTTTATATGTAGGCTATTGTTGTGACAATCCGAAAGTGGAATTCATTATAAATAGTTACAAACAAGTTACGTTTGTATTAGCAGTGTAAGTCCAAAAGGTTATGCCACTATATATGGATTTTGTCTTAAACACAGAGTTTTTATTTCTTTTATTGCGGTGTATTCTCTGTGCTTTCTTCATCGGTGATCGGAGTCTCAGTTTATTCTTAATTGAGAATTCATGATGTTTCACATGCAAATAGTTTGACTTAAAAGTAAGAGATTGATTTGATATTAATAAAAAGTAGAAAATGCTTTATCACACTGATAATGCATGAATTTGCAGTCTGATCTAACTATTAATCTTTCATCTTAGGTGTCAATAATAGCCTAGTATTTTAAATGGCATTCACTGTTTAGTCTAAACAACATTTCCGGCCATGTTTAGGAGACGGACAAGTCTAACAGATCAGCTCATTTGTTAATAGAACCTAAAGTATTTAATTGACTAAGATAATGCAAAATTTTACACGCTTAAAAAGCATGTTGTCGTTTTATGTCGTAGTTTATAACAGGCCTAAAAGGTCATGGTTTTGTAAATAACATTAACGCATTACATTCATACTAAACCTTAATAATACTTACAGACCTATCAAGTATTAATTCTCTTTGTTGAACTACATTCTACCTAAAGAATTACAGATTTTAAAGATACTGAGACTATAAAGGTTCCGAGCCTAAATCTAAGAAAACAGGTTTATATGATCTGAGACATAGGATGTGGAATATTTCCATCTCACCCTTGACATTGGAGTCCACATATAAGGCATAGTGAGCTATCCTGACAGTGGTACAGTATTTATGAATGAATATCCAGAGCTCCATAGATCGCGCGAGAGGGAGAAGCGTTCCGTATAGCTTCCAGAGAATATGATGACAATAAAATGATCTGTTTGAGGGGAAGGTTTAGCGCATGATCAACTCTTTCCAAGGTTTTACCTTCAAAGTATATACAAACATGGGCAACAAACCTCAGGTGTTTTGCCGTTTGGCTTTAAACCACTTAAACACTTTCTGAACAGGAAAGAGATCTAAGACGTTTCTTGGTGCAAGAGCTTTTGCGCAGATAGTGTTTTTAATTTCCCTTTTTCAAAACTATCACGACTTAGTAAATACTACAACTAAATACTAACACCTATCATTGTACGTCTTTCAAAACTGACATCAATTAAATTATATAAACAATAAGCTACAGTTTTATCTTTTGATCTCATGCACGTCTGTTGACCGAATAACAAGAATAATATTTATTACGCAACTAAATTATATATGTAATATTGCAAGATATATTTATTTTATATGTAACAAAGTAAAATCTAAACATTTTATCTTATGTATCATGTACTTACCACCTCTAATAAACAATGGCAGTTTACATAGTCTATCTAAAGAAAGTTCGCTTTACTGACTTAAAAAAAGGTTTATTTCTTAAATGTACATTAGAATCAGTGTAGGGGATAAATCTCAGAGGGAGGACGTTTTTGCGGTAAAAAAAGATGACAGACCCAGGGCGGAGAGAGAGAGAGAGAGAGAGAGAGAGAGAGAGAGAGAGAGAGAGAGAGAGAGAGAGAGAGAGAGAGAGAGAGAGAGAGAGAGAGGGAGGAAGTCTTAAGAACACGAGCAGACCCCTGCCTCACCCCTAAACCAGCAAAATGACAACACAGACAAAGCACAGGGCTAATGAATACCAAACCACCTAAAATATGACCCATGCGCTGTCTTTAATCCAGTCTCTGTACCATACCAAATATAGCAAATAACCAAGGACTCTGTCGCACGCCGACCATTTACTGCATGCAAAATAAGTGCATTTTATATGCATTATTTTTTTATTTATTCTTTTTTATTCTGGCTATTAATAGCTAATAACTCCATGCTTTTTAGAGAATAAGATTGTGAGCATTTAATGGGTTGTATTGAATAAAACCTCTTAATTAAATTAATTATTAATTAATTAATTTCTGTTGATAAAAAGTACTTTGTTTAATTAAAAACAATTAAAAACATTGAAATGTTTTCAGCCTCAAATTATATATAATTTGCTGGTTGATTAAAATAAAGTGCGTTTTACAGACGCGTAATCTGAATCATCACGCTCGAGAGGATGCTAAATTGTTTACGCGTAAAGTTCAAACAATCGTTTTAAAACACGATTTACTTCTGTCACCACTTCCCTTTGAACGTCTGACGGAATAAAAACTGCATTTTGTGCATTTGGAAAATGACCAGTATTGACAGAAATGTAGAACAAACTTTCTTTCTTTCTTTCTTTCTTTCTTTTAGATTAATGACATAACCCCAGCACATGTACTTCCTTTCTATTTTGTTTCATATGTTCCTTCTATATTCACAGCTCGTTCTTAAAAGTAGCAAATTTAGGACAGTGCGCGCTATAAATCATGCTCTCATACATATGCTGCTTTCTCAAACTCTCACAGCTAATGGAAAGGACACGAGCCAAAAATTGTTCTTCACCTTAAAATACACCTGTCAGTGATGAGACGTGTCCGTGGGCAGCAGGGGAGGGGATATGTGCTACACAACTTCAGTGCTGTTTTTATTAAGAGGTGTTTTTAAAGACGGTGACGGGAGAGACGGGCTGTGAAGAAATGTTGCCGGTGATTTTTGTTTGCTTGAGTGGCTTCATTGTTAAGGTAACTTTGACTGCAACTGGCATTTAATATTATGTCATCTTTGTGTTTCTGTGGTTTTAGCCAGGGCATGGCAGCTGTGTGAAAATGTATCCTATTTGTAAAATTGCACAATTAGCTACATAATCTGTTGAAAAACTATAAATGACGCGCTCGGAAATAAAACGGAACACATGATTTGTAAATGAGGAAAATCGTCTTGAACGCATTTCATGCTGAGGCAGAACTCGTGTGTTGCAGGCTGAAATAAAAGGGGAATGTACAGGTGCACTGCAGACCAAAAATGTCATGTAGATGACGGCATTATTTCCACAAAAAGAGAACGTTTAAATTTGCCGACATTTAAAATAATTTTAAAACGTAATTTCATTATTGACTTGAAGTTATGTCTGAAAATGACAAAAAAATGGTTTTATACAAAAACGTCCAAGAAATAATTCTTTCGTAAATGTTCTGCTTCTGTATCTCCATGTATGGTTTTTGTGTCTAACACACTGTGTGTAGTTATAGTGGAGAGCTCACAATGACACGCGCATGTAACTCAGCTCCCTCTTTAGATCAAACAGTTGCACTGACATACAGGCTTGGTCGGAAACAAATAAGCGATTTTGTAGCGATATTTTTAGGTACATTTAACGTCTGATTTCAATTTTAATAAGAACAACCAGAATTAATGACGTGTTTACACATTTTATAGATTATTCATCTTGGAAGATTATTTTATACAATAAAATAAACAACAAGAGGAAGAACTAATGTTAGGATGACTGCCTGTATTTATTTAGCTTCTTGTTTCACATCAATAAAATATAATCCCTTAGAAACCCTAACAATTCATTTATCTCATATACAGACTGTCATCATATATCAGGGTTTAAACAGTATATTCAGATAAATGCGTAATGTTCACTTTACACAGGTTGTCTGGGTAAAACTTTACATTGTTGTTTGAATGTTTATGATATTTGCGATCTTTTGAAAATGGATTTATTTGTTAGTCACACTTCTGCACCATAGCAGCGTGTCCTGTCGTGAATCTGCTGCATTTTTCGTCCCCCCCAGTTTATGTCTGCTGTTCATCACACTTGCAAAACGTTCGGCCTGACTTTGTCCACACACCACCTCTGGATTTCTTTATCAGGAAGACAGCAATATAAAAACATGTTTATACTGGCATTTTCCTGTGTCTTTTCCTTTCTTTTTTGTTAACTGCACTTCACTGTAGGTTTTAAACATGTGGGTTTGTATCTTGATAATGACAAAACCACAGCGCTCTCACTCGTTCAGCTATAGCTCAGTTTTATGGAGTCATACTGATGCTGCTTGTATTAAAGGAAATCTGAATTGTTTGGAAGTTGTCTTGAATCGTCTACCTGCAAGTCTACAAAGATATCAAAGAGTAACTATATTGGTTTAAGAAAATGCACATAAGCTTAAGTGCTTTTTTTATCTTCAGTCAAGTTTTACAAGACGATCTGTCACAACCAGCTGTGCCCTATTCATATATAATGTGTGTTATATATCTCAAAACACAGCAATTAAAAACAGATTACAATTGGCACAGCCTCTTGGCAGATGCTTTTATTCAAAGCAACTTTCAAGCGTTTTAGCCTGTGTAGTATAGTAGTATGTTTAATAATACTAAAATGTTTTTTTTTTGTAAATCTTTTGTTTAATAGTTTCATTTTTCTTCTGTTCAAGGTGGCGGTCTGAAGTCAATGCTGGATGCCATGGAAGTCCCAAGTCATGCTAGGCACCTCCTTTTGCAATTGAACACACAGCGCACCAAGGGCTTCTTGTGTGATGTCATCATTGTAGTGCAGAATGCACTGTTCCGTGCTCACAAGAACATTCTGGCGGCCAGTAGCCTCTACCTTAAGTCTCTTGTCGTTCACGATAACCTCATCAATCTGGACCATGAGATGGTCAGTCCGGGTGTATTTCGGGTCATTCTTGACTATATCTACACGGGACGGTTAAGCGAAGGTGACCCCACCTCCCCAACTGAGCCTAACATAGGGGCGGTGCTGGCTGCTGCAAGTTACCTGCAACTGCTAGATCTGGTGGCTCTATGCAAAAAGAAGCTGAAGAGGAATGGAAAGTACCATTTACGTCCTAACCCTGGGTTCTTACCTTACAAATTAGGCTCCAGTGGGATGGGGGGAGGACGATTTCGAGTTTCAACTCCTGTCATCCAACCTACACCATTAGAAGTCCTGCCCGCCCTTCCGCTGCCCCGTCATGGAGGAGAGCTTTTCGCCCCAGCTCTAGCACAGGGACCTCCACCTTACCCCCCAACAAAAGCATCCCTATCACCCCGGTCAGTCCTGCACTTACCCCCCACCGACGGGATCTGCTCATCCGTCTATGGCCTTGACCTGTCCAAAAAAAGTCCCGGTTCCCAGTCTCAGCTTCCTTCCAGCCACCCACACTTGATCTCCCTCCATCAAGATGAAGAGCCTGAAGGTGAGCTGGACCAAAGCACCAGCCCCCTGCTCAGCCCCAATGATGGCTCCAGAAAAATGGAGATAGCTCACCACGCTGTGCCTTTTACCCCACACCCCTTCCCCCTGCCCAACCACCCCCTTGCACCGCATCTTCCACACCTGCACCGTTCTCAGGACCAGGAGCCTTACCCCTGCCCTCCCAGCCCTGAGCCCATGGACGACTCCAGAGAACAAAGCAGAGAACGGTCGAGCATCTACCGCTGGGTGAAGAACGAACCCTCTAATCCAGAGGATGAAGATGAGGAAGATGAGGAGGACGACTGTGGAGGAATGAATGAGCAAGATAAAGACAGACACCACATGGATCACCATAAGAACAGTGAGGAAAAGATGAACATGAGCGAGAGGGGCTATGACAGAGGAACAGTTACCTGTGACGATGGAGAAGATGAGAATGGCACAGGCAGCGAGGAGACCGGAAGCAGCGAAGGCCGTTCATCTCCTCCTGGTGCGGGTGGAAGATATCACTTGCCATATGAGCCAGAGAGTTTCGGAGATAACCTCTACGTGTGCATCCCCTGTGACAAAGGCTTCCCCAGCTCGGAGCAGCTCAACGCTCACGTCGAGACTCATACAGAGGAAGAGCTTAATAATGGAAGTGAGCTGGACAACAATGGCAGCAAACCCGCCAATTCCCATGGACCTACAAGCTCAAACAGCTCCAGTAGTCTGCACAGCCCATTCCTTGATAGCAAATCAGTGCAAAACCATCATCCTATCAGCCTTGGGGAGATCATACGACCATATCGCTGTTCATCCTGCGAAAAGTCCTATAAAGACCCCGCCACACTGCGGCAACACGAGAAGACCCACTGGCTGACCCGCCCGTACCCTTGTAGCATCTGCGGCAAGAAGTTCACCCAGCGCGGTACCATGACACGCCACATGCGCAGCCATTTGGGCCTCAAACCCTTCGCTTGTGATGCCTGCGGTATGCGCTTCACAAGGCAATACCGCCTTACGGAGCACATGCGCATCCACTCCGGAGAGAAGCCTTATGAATGCCAGGTGTGCGGGGGCAAGTTTGCTCAGCAGCGCAATCTTATCAGTCACATGAAGATGCACAGCAGCGGAGGGGCCGGCGGAGGACTCACCCCTGACGGCAAGCTGAAGATAGACTTTTCTGAGGGAATCTATCCGTTGAGCAAGTACACAGCTGAGCATTTGGGTCTGAAGCAGGAGAAAGATCTTCTCACAGTCTCTCAGCACCTGCTTGCCGATGCCAAAGTCATTGAGAGCCTCTACCCACTATCAAAGCTGGCAGCGGAGCACCTTGGCCTGACCCACAGCAAGATGGACATCCTGAACCAGTCACTTCCACCCCAGCAGCTCTCAGCGGAGGCCCGCACCATCGATCGCTACTCTCCCGGCTAGATGGGGGACCACTAACTATATCTTCCAAAGAGACATCACTGTATACCATTCACAGTATTCAACTCACACCTCATCTTCATTGAACCTGCACCTCAGATCGGAGGCCGGAAAGCGTTGGCCATAAAAAATGCACACAAACTGTGTTTGACTTCTAATCGTGCCTTTTGCAGATTTCGCAGTACATGCATTTCTTACTTTCTGAAAGGAGAAGACTGCTTTATTTATAATCTGTTTTGACGGCAGACATTGAGCCGATGCAGTATTTATATAAAAACAACTTCTTTTTTTGTTCTATTACCGAGCCAAACAACCAATTGAAAACCAAAAAGAGATTGTTTTTATTTATTTTTCTTTTTTTTGTATGTTGGAAAAGCCAAAGAGAAAATGTTACAGAAGAGTGTTGCAATCGTAGTACCCTAAACTTGTGTACTAAGTATTTACTAAGTGGTGTATATAAAATGAAAAAGCACATATGAACAATATTCAAGGCTTCTGTCCAGATCGCAGAGGGAAGTCTGGACCAAAAAAGCCAAATCTGTGGGATTTTATAGTAATTGGAGGACTTGTTATAGACTATTTTTGGAGTACTGGATCACCTGTATCTGATTTTACAGCTTTGTGAATGGCCCAGTTTTTTCCATACTTAAAGGAAGCAACTTTCAGAAGAGTGTTTGTTCCAGGATTTAGGTAACGTGCTCTAAGCTTTTCTCTGCATTGATGTTGTTATCCCTTTCAACATAGAATAAGAGTTCACAGAGAGTGGACCTTCAGATGTAGCGCCTTTATGATTCCTTTTCTTTCCTCCTTTTTTGCTTCACATACCCTATGTGCCTTTAACTTGTTATTGAAAAAGTAGCAAATGCTGCCCTGTGCTCTCACAACTGGAATATCTTTGCGCATATTCCGATCATGATATAACAATCCATGTCCACGTGTTTCGGTCCATCTGGTGTGACAGACCAAGCAAGGGTGGTGCTTTGAAAAAGAGTAATATTTACAACCGAACAATAGAGCCCGAATGTTTTCAATAAAGCGCTACACAACGCTCTTAGATAAATGTTTAACTATAACAGTGACAGCACTTTTGCTACAAATCCAGTGTATATAAAGTGTGAACAAACAGTCATGCATTTGCAAATAATGGATTTGGCCACACCTTTAAGAGCTTTCCTTATGTCAATTGTGTGCGAGGGCCTCCTCACCCCATTAAGATGCAGTTAATTTCAGGCTAATGTGACGGGTTTTAACCCGGCAGGACCCCACACGCGCACACGTAAATCCGCTAATGTGACAACCATCTGAACATGAGGAGCAGATCTCGCCCTCGCTCTCTCTGATACTGTGAGCACGACCAGCAGCAGCTGGTCCATCAGGCTAAGCCCTGTGAAATTTCACATTTTCGAAGACTATTCGCGCTTGTCTGTCCCACTGATCTGAGATTTTATGCCAGCTGACCAGGCCCTGTGATCTACACACTGCCTGAACATACACCCTAATCCCTCAGCTACTGCACTAAATATACCATAAACTAACATAATCTGCAAAGCTGTACAATCATCAATCCGTCAGTTCTTTCAAGCAACCGAACGCACAACAGCCTGTTAGGTGTTAGGGTCATAGCCACGCTTGCTTAAAATTCACTTTGGCTCCAAATATATCATGTTTTACTGTGCATGTAAATGCATCAGATAAGATGTGACAGAACGCATTTTTAACAGTATTCCAAAAATGTTTTGGTTGTACAATTTGTACATTTACAACCTCGGTGGGTGAATGTGAAGCTTTAAACCATGAATGCACTGTGAAAGAACTAATAAATCTGAAAGCTTTAGAGCTCGGTCAATATTGAACACATTGTTAGGGGTGTTTGGGACACTGAGGCTTTTCTTTGTAGCATGTCACTAATCAAAGTTTTTTCTTTTTTTTAGCTATTAAATCCAAGCAGAAAGTCAAATTGGTGCTTAACTCAGGACTGAGCCTCAGTGTGGGCACAAAGCTTTGGCAATAGTTTGGCACACAAAATTCTTTTTTTTACAAAAAAAATGTACAGCAAAACTTTAGCACATGCTTTCAGAAGGGATTGTATTGATGTTAAACCTGTGGTTGTTTCACAATGCTAAAAATGTTATTTTGTTTTCTGAAATGTTTTTTTGTTTGTTGTTGAAAATTACCTGTTTGTTTCTGAATAGCCTATGCAACTGTCTTTCTATTTTTACATTACCAAAAATACTGTAGTTATGTAATTAAATGGTAATTTAATTACCATAAAAGGCAAATTTATAAATTAAAATGATTTCATGATAAGAATGAGTATTTTTCTCAGCATACTTGAAGGTACTTCAAAACTCATGCACCAAGAGAAATGCCAGACAGCAACTTAGTTTACTGTTAATGTTATGCTGTATAAGAAATGTTGTATGTTTATCAATAATTCGCTACAATGATAAACACTTGGCTGAGTGGGTAAGGAGGAAGCATATTTTCTGAAGTTGATTGACCCATTTGTTCTGGGCGGGCCAGCAGAAACTTTATCTGACCCCTTTGCCGAGAGGCAGGATTAGACTCCCAGTGAGGTTTTGTATACATGTACTATTAAACCACACGCATGTAACCAGCTTGTTTGGGGCGAGACAGATGCAGAAATTTCTCAACACTCTTAAGTGGACAGCAGAGATCCAGAAATTCCTCTCAACTTAATTTTGCAAAACACATGAAAACAGTCTGGGCACAGCGGTTTGTTTGTATCCAAACGAAACCCAGAACGTAAACGAAATACAAATCTTCTGACTCGAGAGAGAGGACAATATTACAGCTATCATAACAGTGAAAACTTTGACCGCAGACATATTAATACTCAATGAGGAGATGCGACAGTCCGTCTGAAGCAGATTTTAATGGTGTGAAAAAATTTCACACTTCAGTTTCCTCACTATTCATTAGCTCACGCTCATCGAAATCTATCCTTCAATTTCCTACTCTTTGACAGACAAAACTAGAAAAAAGGGAGCAAGAAAGTCCAAAATTCCTCTGCGATTCGCACTGCTTTGTGGGGGTGATGGGTTGACTGGAGGGGTGTGAGCGACGTTTTTATTTGTTGACTAATAAAGTAAATTGAAGATACAAATCTGTTAATGTTAAATAATTGGCTGTTTGTAGTTATGCTTAAAAGCAGATGATGACAGAAGTGAGACAAGAAAGAACAAAGCAAGTTTGGTGGATGGTAGCTATTGTATATCTATGGGAAAGACGCTAAACCTCCTCAAAGCTACTTAGCAATCTTTCCCTCTATTCTTTAAAGTAAGGTGGTATTTGACAGAGTCTTTAACCCTTTAGTCACCTCGCTTATCCTCATCACAGGCCGAGCGAAGAGAAACAAAACTTGAGACGTAGTTTAAAAAATGTGGAACACTATACTGACCACGCTTCATAAATATGTCCAAGGGAAATATTCTTCTCAGTCTCAGGAAACCCACTCATTCAGAGCAGAAAACCAAAACTTAACCAGAGCTGGTCACTTTATAGGGAACAAATATACTCCAGTAGGCACTCACACAACATTTAAACCGTAAACTCAAAAGCAGTCCGAATAAAGAGCTTCTATTGAGGCTGAATGTCAGGTTAACATCTGAAAACAGTCCGATGAGGAAGTAAGTGGCATATATTTGAAGTGTTGATTTTGTGCACATCCTATGACGATACAGAGATAATCTTGGCAGCATCAAAGCCTAGAGATTCTTAGAAATGATTTGTCGATAAACCGACCTCACTTCCTTCATACAGCTGGTGTGATCGGCATACAGTTTCTGTGCGCGTTTCACAATTCTTACCCCCATCTAGATTTAATATAAATTGTTGATCTTGACTCATTTAAAACAGTCTGCACTGAGTCATCTGGGGCCATGTGGAATCTTCTATCAATGTCAGTGGCGTGGCCCACAATGCACCTGTCCGTCCATCTGGCTTGTGTTGTCTGAGCTCAGCTGGGGGAGAGAAGACAATTGTGTTACACTTCAAAAATCCATTCCTGATCATATCTAAACATCCCAACAGGTTTAAAAAAAAAGTTTTTTGTCTTGTTTAAACATACTTCAAGGATTAAAAACTCAATAAATTTTGTTGGATTAACAACAAGCAAACATTTTCAAAACAACTCAGAATGTAACGTAATTCAAGATATACACCACGAAAGCAAGTTCTATTAAACAAATTTGTAATGTTTAAAGTTTAGAATACTTTCAATACATGTTTGAAGTGTATATTAAGGGTGGGCACATTCATCTGTTTCACATCAAGCATTTTTGTGGATTCTGGATTTCATTCACTTTACGCACACCTGCCTTCTCAACGGTCCACTCGTCTGTGCCACTCCTTCACCCGTCCCACTCAAGCTCCTCCCTTCATTCACTAGTCCTTCTTTCTTTATGAGAACATCTAGATGCTCTGTGTCCCCCAGCCTGACCCGCAACACATGCCCACACCTCTCATGAAGAGCCGTCCAGCTGTTCTTCATGCTGTAGAAGACAGTTGTCTAAATGTTTACGTGAATAGCTACTTTCTTCTACTTCACGCCCCGATCAAGTTCCCGAATGAACATAAAGGCATTCTTCTTTTTCATGGGGCAAGATCAGCTATATAAACAGAGGATGGATCTATTGTCTCTGACTTCATATCTACAAAAAGAGATGCAGATAAAGCAGAATGTTTATGATTTAAGGAAGCTTGAGGATGTAAACGGGAAATGTACATACTCATGTTGTACTTGCCAGTAGCCTTGAAGAATTTTCACTTTTGGTTGACCAGATGTTTTAGAGAGCCCCTGAATCTATAAGTGAGACTCAAAGCTACACGGGAGACAAGATTAATGCTCATGATATGTCATTTTGTTCTCAGTCAGTTTGTCTCTTGGTGTGTCCTCTTGCACAGGTCACTAAATACAGCAAGTAGAGCAAGTATTTTTGACAGTGTTCTCTTTTGGGAAAAACATGAAAATATTAAGATGAAGCTTGACTATGGAAGGCTTGCTAGTTGGGCTATATATAAGCATCACACCAAAAACACACTATAAATGCTGGTCAAAATATTTTTTATTTTAGTGCTGTCAAATCGATTAATCACGATTAATCGATTTCAAAAGAAATGTTTGTGTTTATGTAATATATGTGTGTGTGTGGCGTGTATATTTATATGTATATATAAATACACAAACACACATGAATATATTCAAGAAATATGAGTAATATATATTTATATTTATACACATGTAAATTACATGTATTAATTATAAAATACATGTAAATAATTTGTAAATATAAATGTATATATATATATATATACATATATATATATATATATATACATACATACATATGTGTGTGTGCATTTATATATATACATGTAAATATACATGAAACTCACATTTTGGAATCGATTAATCGCAATTAATCGATTTGAGAGCACTAAAATAAATAAATAATAATAATAATAAGCTGGTCTTTTCATGTCATGTTACAGTATGTTAAAATATTTTTAAAGTGTCATTGAGTTGATGCATAATAGCGTCTCAAGATCACATTTCTATTTTAAAGCCCACGACCCGAGTATCAGGATAGTTTTACCAGGCCCTAAAATTATCACCTCATCTCACTGTGACAGGAACAGGCTGTCTTTGTGCTGGCAAAAAGATACGGTCGCTACCAATGTCTTCTTCGCCATGTTTAGCTTGGCCGAGCTGTACCCCATCCAGAGCGGAGCCCAGATGAGCCGATTGCACGCAGTCAGCGGGCTGCATATGAAAGCCCAGGCCGCACGGCGCAGTCTGGATGACTCTGAGCTGTGTTTGTATTTGTGGAACTCATCCATGAGCAGACATGCCTCAAAAATCTGTACGCTTTAACAGAACACGTAAACAACAGAAAAGCCGGACAAGTCGGCCGCTGGTAGTCATGCATGACCACACACACACGCACACACGCACACACGCACACACGCACACACGCTCGCAGCTGATTGGCAGACATCTCCGTCATTGCTTTCTGTTCCAGATTAGGTCAGATTTAATTAGGCTGCCCCTGCTGCTTTTGGAGTGTCGCTTTGAGTTTAAAAAGTCATTATTAAAACACAGGCGGCCTTACCGATGCTAACAAGAGACCAGAACATCTCTTAAAGATGGCTTAAAGGTCCACACACGCACGCACGCACGCACGCACGCACGCACGCACACACACACACACTTGCAAGTATGAAAAATCTTAAGTATGTAGTGTAATGAGGAACAAAAGAGGGGTGAGGTCGTGACACATGAGCAAAAAAAAAAAGGTGCTAGTACATAAACCAGACACAAACCAAAGGCCCCAAAACAATTGTAGGCATTTAACAAAAAATAGCGTGAACAGAAAAAGAGAGGAAAAGGCACAAACTCATTCAACCACCCAGAGCACTGTGAATGTTCCCATTACCCTGCGGCCAAGCAACACACCAGCATGTCTGTTTTGATTTCAGCGATCACCATTACTTCTTGTTCTGAACCTATTTCAAATATAACACAATTTAATATGCCACTTTCAAGTGCTTTCTTGCTAGATTTATGTGACCAAAAAAACGCAGTACAAACACATTTGAGCAGTGTTTATTTGAATTGCGTTGTCAATTGTTTGTCCAATTCGTTTTTGTTTGCTTTTACTGATCGAATGTATTTATTGCATGTCATGCGTTTTATATGATTTTTTGTATACGTTTTAATTTTGGGGTATTCAAATTGTGTTTCTTAATCTTGATGAATGACTTTGATTAGGCTCTTAAATGTTTTAAAAGCGATTGTGAAAATGTCATTGTTTCCACATATTATTTGAATCCACTTGGCAATAAAATAACTTTTAGAAAAAGCACATGAGCTGTATTTATGTATTTAATGTGGGAGTGTTATTCATTTGAAACATTATGGCAGCATAATTAAGCACATAATGAACTGCAGTTCTGTTAATATTCTTTTGGGTCAACAGACTGTTTTTGTATCGGCGATGAAACATTTGTGCTGAGAATAAAGATGGGTCAGATACTCCCATCTGGAGCATAACAACTGAATTGAGTTCAGGAAAAATTCTGAATGAAACTCATAACTTACAAAAGGTCCACATTAAACACTCTTCATATCAGACAGACACCGTTAGCTGGCGTTCAGACAAACACACTCCCAGCACGTATCTGAGGACACCTTGAAACCGGTGATCTCTCGATCACTCGCGCACTCCAGCGTCTCTCGATTAACGTTTCAACATCGCTGGAGAAAATATTTCCTGGAAATATCAGCAACATAATCACATCCAGCGCACTGCCACGTGTGGCTTATTGAGATGCAGGGGAAAAAATATAATGGAGTCCAATTTTAAGATCTGTAATGAAGTCACTAAAAGTTTATAATAACAAGTAGGGGCAGACTGAAAGAGAGCTTCCAGGAGTTTCAATAGAATAAACGTAACTATCCAACAGCTCCTCAGAATTGTGAACCGTGACTCCATCTGTTTCATGTCTGCAGCCAAGACCCTGAACTTGAAGGGTTTCGACGTGTTAAGGCAAATTACAAGTTCTGAGATTTACTCTGTACACTGATGAATTCAATATGCATACACCGATAGTGACCTCTGAAATGCACCGATATCGTTCATGTAACTGGCAAAATGTTGACACTTACATTTACATTAAATGCAGATGTGTTTTTGATTTTACGCTGTAGTTTTGATAACTCTCATGTACCACAAAATGTGAAGGATGGGATATCACTTTCCTAGCCATTCCCACTGTTAACCCAAACTAACTTTAGTAGAAATTTGAGAGGAAACTTTCAAACTTTTAGTCTTTGCACAAACCGAAACGGAACAGATTAAAATGTACTAACAGCCTTAATTGGATGCAGAGAAACAAGGTCTTTAGTAAAAATCTTTAGTTAGCATAACTCATTTACATAAAATATATATATTTCTTACACTAATCTCATGGTACTCAATTGATGAAATAAACTTTTCATATTATAAGAATGAAAATCATGATGAATGATCAATCACTGAATACACTTGATTCTCCACAGAAATGCACAAACTCCAACATTTTTGACATGATCATTCTACATGATGCACAACACTTTAGTCACCTAAATTATGACTTCCCATAAAATTATGACTTACATCAAAAGCATAAAGAATCCAAATATCCACACACAAGTGCTCCATGGCATTTCGTACCAAGATTGTAATTCATATGAACAAAAAATAAATGTGTTTTGCATTTTGTTGGTTTAAGTTAAATAAACTAGATTCTTTTTTATTTTTTGGTTCAAAACACAAGTAAACAAGTTACGAGTAACGTTTGGTGAGCTTCACTTTATTATGCAAATTTAAAATTGATGTTTACAGTTCCTATATGATACATTCTTTTATAAATATATTTTTTTATATATCACACAATACATTTTGGCTACGTGTTTTAGTTTAGGATGCCAATAAATGCATTAAAAGATTTTTTAACATTCTCCAATATACTTAAATGTCTCTTCACAATCACAGACATTTATTTTAGCATAGTTTACGTTTTTGCTTTTGCATTTGTAACATTGTGTTTTTGTACAGCTATGTAAGCCAGATCATAATTGCTCTCAGATGAAATGGCGGTTTAACAAGGTGAGGGTTGATAAAATGCTGAGTGTGGCGCTCGGCTGATCATAGTGCCAGGCTGGATTTCCTGGCACAGTGCCCCTGCCCCCCACTGCTGGGTGTCATCCAACCCAAATGCCAGGGGTCTGTGGTGTCTGGTGTCATGTAATGAGTGGTACCTCTGCCCATGTCAGATAATGTCATAGGGCACAACGTTCTCTCATGTTTATATCAAAACATGTAGTCTAGTGTGGAGCATCAATAGTTAGAAAAAAGCACTAACAGCACATTACAATAAAGGAAACTATGGGCCACACCCGAGTCCAATGGAGACTTCTGCTTTTTTTCTAAAACATTTTAATCTGCAATATTTGTGTTAACTCAGTCTATTGGAGGACATATGGAGGAGCTTAGGTGTATTATGGGGTAAAGGGCACATGCACGCATTATACTGATGGAATCACATCTCACACAGCAAGAAGTCAGGCCAACACAGCATGCTCGAAGAAACAGCTTAAAGACGCTGGCAGGCAGAGACAGGGAGTGTACATATCAGAGATCTCGGCCATCTATCTGGCAGGGTGGATTGCTCTTGCCCGATATGACCCTGTGTTGCCGTTTTGACAGTTCTGCTGAACGCAAAATGATTTGCAATGCAGACATGACACAATTTTGGTTCTACATTATACATGTGTATGCTCTCTGCCCCGACTCGCTCGGAGTCAGGACAGAAAATGAATTAGACCCAACTTAACTAACATTGCAGATCAACTGAAACTGAATAAAACAATTAAGCTAACTGTGAGCACATAATATTAGAATGAGGCGAAGAACAATGTGTACATACGACAATTTCAAATTGTCAACAATTTTCCATAGCGATCCTTTTTTTAAGAACATATGAGAACACTTTTATTAGTAAGATATATATTTAACCGCACTATCACGGCCGAATGCAAATGCTTGCACACAAACACAAAATGAGGAAAAACTTCAGATGCCTGGTCTGTGCATGCATCATTCCCAGCTTAAAAAAATCCTCTCTCTCCTGGCAAAGTGTTCCCTCACTTCTCTCTGCCCAATCCTCTTTTCTTCTAAGTTTTCACAGAGTGCTTTTCCTCTCCATGAATTGGGAAATTCAACTCTTTATGTTTTCATTAGAAAAACAACCTCACAGTCTCTGATTGTAATGTATTAGTCTCATACCAGCAGCCTGTGCCATGATGAGGAACACAGAGAAGAACTGAAGATAAAATCCACGATTACCAGACAACAAGGGAATGTAGAGATAGAGAAAATGGGTTTCAATGCTAAAGAAAAGGTTGCTAATGTTGATCTACGGCTTACAGAGAAAGTTCACCCAAACATGACAATTCTGTCATCATTTACTCCAAACCTATGACTTTCTTTCTTCTGCAGAACACAAAAGAGATTTCAAAAAACAAAACAACCAAACAACATTTGCAACCCATTGACTTCCATTGTACGGACACAAAACCGCAGAGACATTTCTCAAAATCCTCTGTTGTGTTCCACAGAAGAAAGACTCATACAGGTTTTGAACCACATGAGGGTTACATTTTTAGGTGAACTGTCCCTTTAAGCTACCACAATGTGTACGGTTTTCTACTAGCATATGGGTTACGTAATATTATATAACATTTACTATGACAATGATATAATCATTTATAACATTTACGCATTTGGCAGACACTTTTATCCAAAGTGACTTACATTGCATTAAACATTATACATTTGTTTTTGAGTATGTGCAGTCCCCTGGGATCGAACCCATGACCTTGGTGCTGCTAGCGCCATACTCTACCCACTGAGCTAATCATGCATTCTACTTATTAATTTTAATTTTGATTCAGAAATGCATTCGTCCCATAGTACGACTGTGTAAGAAATTGTTGAGAAACTTGAAACAGATCTTAAAGTGACTAGTAAGCATTGGCTTGTTATAATAACACATGTACAGCTTTATTTTGTAACAGAACTCTCACTCTAAAAGACAAATGATGGGAAGGTTTGCAGGTGCACAGTAATAAACATGCGTCACAGATGGAAATGAGGCGGCATGTGTGCGTACTTGTGTATTGTGTGTGTCTGTGTGTATGTGTAAAGGGTGGGTGCGGGTATGTGAGAGTAGATGGTGGTGGTGAGGGTGTCAACTTTCAGTGCCACTTCCTGTCTTATGATTGACACACATCTGTGGGTACCTACTAAAACAGAACCACCCATCCTGTGACATTACCAGAGGAGCTGTCAAAACAAGCGAGAGGCCAGCCTTTCTGAACACACACACAAACACTTACAAAACATTTTCACAAAAACACCGTGGCAATCACACATGCACACCTACATGATGTAAAATAGCCAGATTTAAATGTCAATTCTTTTATCCAGAAGCAATGTTTGTCCGTTTCTCTCTCTCTCTCTCTCTCTCTCTCTCTCTCTCTGTCTCTCTCTGTCTCTCTCTGTCTCTCTCTGTCTCTCACTCACTCACTCACTCACTCACTCACTCAAAACACACACAGAGGCTTGAGAAAAAGAGAATAATAAATAAGTAATGTTTATGCAATGGGATGGTGCAACAGAATTACGATGAACCGCTTTGAGGTCTAAGATGCATTGAACTCAGATTGTACAAGCCCAGACTGCGGTGTACTGAGGGGCCTGAGGCCAGTAAACACAGGGGAACCCCTGCCTGAGAAAACATGAGTACATACACACACACTTACAGAAGCACCCTCAGATCTCTACTGCTATACTGCTTGTGCCTGAGGGGAACGAGACTACCACTGTGCTATCGAAAACACTTACACACCGAGTTAAAAGTAACGTGTGGAGTTTCTTCTTTCCCAGACTTTGTTCTAAGTTTGCGCTGTCTGTGAACATACATACCAGAATAAGCAGCATAGAAAATAAATGTATAAATAGATTTGTTGGTTTGTTTCTATTATTAAAAGAGTGAACACTGTCGCATTAAAGTGAGGTCTAAACAGGTTTCTATAGTAAGTGGCTTCATGTTGTTTAGGGTAACAGAACCAGTGCATCCTGCCCTACGGGCAAGACAGAAGTAAGGAGGAGGCCAAAAGAAAAGACCATCAGGCTTCACCATCACTTTGCATGTATCTGTGCTGGAAGGGTGTTGTTGTATCTGCAAAGGAATGTGTGAAAGTGGCCCACTTGGGTGTTAAGTCTTTAGGCAACATAGTCACACACATTTTTTTATACCACATTAGAGGTGTGTGCGCGCCATATATTATTTTTTTATTTTTTCCGTGGTATGTGAAATTGGAGTGTATTTATTCATTTTGTTGTTCTTACTCTCCTTATATAAATGTAATGTTTTGCTTATAGTCATTTCGTCTCATGTACAGCTGCTTTGTAACAATGTAAAAAGTGCTATATAAATAAACTCGAGTCGAGTTGAGCTTAAGTACATGCTGTTTTTAAAGTAATAGGGAGACAAACCAAATACTTATGAAATCTAATAAGTTACATTTGTTACATTTTCACTTTAAAGAGTACATTCCACAAGATCATAAACATTACATTTCATGCATTGTGTAATGTTGCCGCGTTTGAAAGTAAGCAGTCTGCCAAAGTTGTAAATCCGAAGGTGAACAAATAATAAAGTTATTAGCTTGTGAAAATGGGAGTCGACTCTGAATCACGTGAATGAGTCGTGACCCGTTCGAATCTTTAACCTCAGTCTATCTGCGTACATAGAAATAATCCCCACCTGCTCGCAAAAACTTGAACACACGCGCTAAACCAATCACAGCAGACTAGACCATCTGACCAATCACAGCAGACTAGACCATCTGACCAATCACAGCAGACTACGCTAGCGGAAAGGCGGGGATTAAACTAACAATAATATGTATTGTTTAATCTTAGTTCATAATAAATAATGTTTTAACTGTTAACATTAGTTAATGCACAGTCAACTAACATTAGCAATACATGCTAAAAAACGATATTGTTCATTGTTATGTTAGTTAATGCATTAACAAATACAACCTTATTGTAAAGTGTTTCCAAAAAAATCAAACACATCACAAACAAAGAAAAAATTGATTCATTTTCGCTAGTGGTCTTCACTAGACCTTTGGAACGCACACATACATGCTCACACCGTATACTCCAAGCGTGCGATTTATGCTATCTCACCACCATCTGACAAAGACGGGTGTGGTGCTGAAATGTCTCATGAAGGGGCGTGATGTTCGATAATTTTGAGCTGTAAATCTCGATTATATGAGTAAGTTAAAGATTTGTTGATTTCAGAATGTGTGTTTCCAGTACTGTCAGTGGTTACATGATCATAGATTTCAAGACTATGTGTCTGTGTGAATGTATCAAAAAAGGAGGACAGGGAGTGGAAGAGGGATGCGAGCATGTGTGGTGGGAAAGAAGATTAGCACTCCCATTAGAAACATTAACAACCATGTGTTTGGGTGTATGGTAAACATTTAGAGCAAAAGACTGAGGACCACTGGTCTGATAACACACGTTACACTATTGGAAACTTCATTTTGCCTTACATGTAGAAAAAAAACCTTTCTACCTCTCTTTTCTAATGTTCTCTGTATACTTGCTTATACTTTCTTGACGTTGTATCTGAAACTTTGTATTACTAGCACTTCTCTTTGAACAAAAGCGTCTGCCAAATGAATAAATGTAAATGTAAAATGTAGTTCTAGGAGAGCAATGCACTAGCAAAAGTCATGGGTTTGATTCCCAGTTAACGGACAAACTGATGAAACACATTGCTCAAATGCAATGTAATGCAAAAACATACACATGCTGCGTGAAACAGACTTTAGTCACCAAAATGTATATACATACATTTCTGTCTTAACTTCCCACCACAAAAAGAGATGCTGTAATCTCAGGACCTACACAGACCATACTGACCCTACCAGCTAGACTTGATCCTTTCTTTCTCTTTCTCTCTTCTCAGAAAGCTCACTGACTTCTCTGTTCCCAGGATCACATGTCCGTCTTTTGATCTGTGTAAAAAAACAACACAACAAAGAAACTCTAGAAACAGCACTTTACAAGCTTGCAACGTGACATGATCAAAAGTCCATTTCTCTCTTTCTCTAACTCAAACAGAAGAACGTCTACATGTGATACTGCATAGGTGAGAGATGGAAAAAAGCAAAAGAGCGTGAGGAACCGATAGATAGAGATTATGGGAGTGTGGTGAAGGTCAAAGGGAGATCACCATGAAACCATGAGAACTATCATTCATGTGGAAAAGGAAAGACACAAAATTTAGATACATATAAAAGAAAAGTATTAAAATAATTGTTGGTTAGTATTGCTTACAATTCTTTGCATGTGCAAAGACATCTGATTTTTTAAATCTTCACGTTCTCATCATATCCACACAAGGAGTGACAAGGGTTGTAGGTCTATTTTAAAGGGTAAAGAAAAAGTTGAAAAAACTATATTAACTGCATTTGAAAAAAATATCCAAATCAATTCTGCATAGTTAGGAAGAAAAATCGATTTACTTATTTTTTACTTATTTTTTTAAATGACTTTTTCCCCTAATCTTTGAAATAAACACATTTAGAAAACAAGCACTCAAGTGTCTTCTGTCAATTTCTAGTGCTCAGTAGTGCAAAAAAGCATTTCATTTTGAGAAGAGACATTCATGTTTTAGATTGTGCCCTATTATATCTAAATATGTAAGTGTGTGTGTGCGTATGCGCTCATCTCTCGCCTCTCTGCCCCAGATTACTGGCAACAGCCCCGATGTCTGTGCTAAAAGTCACGTCGCGAAGAGAGACAGAAACGGGGAGAGTCTGAAAGAGGGGGCGTGAGGGGGCACAGGGCACAAGACACAGGAAGTGGAGAAAGATGAAGAGACCAGAGACAATGAGATGTACAAGGGTGCTGAGGCAGAGGAAAGGAGAGAAGGAAACGCAAGCAGAGAAGAGAGGGAGAAGAACAGAGAGAAGAGCTAAACGACCGAGGAGGAACGTGGGAAGAGCTGGAGAGTCGAGAGAAGGAGCGGGCCGTGTGTATATGTGTGTGCGTCTGGCACTTGCAGGCGGAGAGATAGCACGGGTCAGGCTGGCCGGACGTGTGTGTTTGTGTTTGGCTGAAGAGGGATGTGAAAGCAAGAAAGTCCTCACTGGCTAAGCTCAGAGTTGGAACGGAGCCATCGCGCACACACATGCGCATACCCAGAAAGCCCTTAAACTCATGAACATCTCCCTCAAATATAAACAACTGGTATTTGCGGCGCATCTGTTTAACTGAATGTCTTCAAAGCTTTGGGATTTGAGCTGGCGCAGAGCTGGTCAACATTTCGGTGCGGGTTACAAACAAGACTTCAAAATGATAGTAGCTAACTGTTTTTAAGCAAGCTGCAGGAAAGTCGAAACTGCTCAAGGTTACGGCAGAATCACAAAACAGGATGAGCCCCGCTTAAGTATAGCCCACTATCTTGGGGGCTCTTGAGTAGCGATGCCCTCTATGTGGCACCAGGAAGTAAACCGACATCTATCCTGAAGTGCGGGGGCTTAAAGCTAGTGTCCAAAGAATGACTCATCCATGACCTATTAATACAAATGCATTAAGCAGACAAGCTGACCCAAGGAATGTAAACGTGCCCCGACACAGACCACCACTTCCTGCTTTGAACGTCCAACTGTAAGCCATCAGTGGCGCATCACGACACTGTGGCCTTCCAAAAACGTCAGCGTAGCTTCGAGGCCTCCCACCGCCGTCTGAGAATTCCTACACTCCGAAAGTCACTTCCTGTCCCTGTATTCCAGAGCGCGATGTCCTCGCGGCCACAGAGGCATTCTGCGGCCCCCCTTTCCTTAGTGGACTCTAGAGAGGCGGCCAGGTTAGTGTATGGGAGCAGGCAGGAGGAACCATTGCGATAGTGGGTGGAGAGGTTGCGCATTACACGTTGGAGGTGCTGCTCGGCATTGTTTCCAGTCTGAAAGGCTGGACTGTCACACCCTGGGTGAGGAGGAGCACAAGGAAGGTAAATTTAGAAAGCAAATACCAAACATTCTTATTCAGGCTTTCTTGTGTTTGTTCCTGTGATTATGGTTACATGAATGCGAGACTGCGCGTGTGCTTTTAATTTGCTGTTGCGTAATACGCTACCATAAAAAAAGTTTAGTCACTAACTAAATAACTGAATGTCGACGTTTCTTAACGAGCAGCCAATAACAGCCCAGTATTGATGGAAACTTTTTTATATTTTTATGCGCGTTAGGTTAAATTTTGGCCGATAGTGATAAATGATAATTCTTTAAGAATGGAAGCCGATATATTGGCCAATATATAGTATCTCAATATTGATATAAATTTTTCTGAGCCTGAAACAAAAGACAAAATGACAACTGCAGATTACAGAAAACAAGGTAACATTTAGTTATCTTTTTTCCAAAAATCCTTTAACTTTTAAACCTTTCTGGTATTATTTTTATTTAATAAACAAATTATAGATGATGTTCTTCCAGTGCAACTCAGAAACGTGTTCTCAATAGCCACAAGTCTAACAGGTCTCATGACAGAAATCATTCAACCAGAGGAAATTATTTATAATTTCTCAGCTTTAAAATATCGGCTTGATTTTATTATCTGGCTGATACCAATAACATAAGAAATGGCCATTTATCAGCCAATACTAATATGGCCAATAATATACCGTGCACCTCTATTTAATACTCATTACAATACTGTATAGACCACTTCACAAGATAGTCCAACAGCACTTCAGACAATTTATTTTATTCGTTTTTTTAATCTTACAAATATAATACAAAAACATTTAAAGACATGTTTAACATTTTGATTTAAATATAAATGTTCAGTTGGTTGTATTCTATTGAAACATTTGTGCATTGTTAAAAAACTAAAATAGGAAGTTCTTTTAGACCAATGTTGTTTCCATTTTGCAAAGTGGTCTATAGATGCTCAAAAGAAACCATTTGGCTAGTCATACAATACCTCAAGAAGCTGGTTGATACAGTTTTTACAAAGTCTAAATAAAGGGTGTCTGCTTTGAAAATGGTCAATTGTAATGATTTACCATGTACAAAATGTGGTAAAACTACTACAAAAAGAAAGTTACGGTAAACATTTGACCATTTAACCATAGATCCTGCATTTGTAAAAAACACTAGAAATAAATGGGCACAGTGTATATTGGTATGAACAAAATTTCCCTATAGATTTTTTACAGCTGTAAAATTTGCACTGCTTTGAGTTTTTACAACTTTTACAGTACATTTTAAGTTTTTTAACATAACATTTTAGTCCAGTTGGAAAAGTTAGAGTGTTTGTTTCAGCAACACTGAGAACAGTCATGCTGGCAGTGCAAGGGTTAAGTCCTCCTGGACCGGGCCAGAATGTCTTGGCCATATCCTGTGGGCTGCCCAGCCCTGACCTGCTGGCCCAGGCCCGGCTGCACACACACGTAGACATCTGACCCTTGCATCCTGTCAGACAGTGACACCCCCGCGACTCCTTACAAACTTACATAAAAACACACGCGTTAAATGTGTCCACGAGTTTCCCTGCTCTGCACCGATATAGAAAGCTCTCAGCAGAGGTACGTGGAATCCGTCCAATCAAAGACTCGGGCTACAGGTGCCTCTCGTGTGAAGTGTTAAACCAACCGTGCTTACACACACAAACACAGCTAACATCCCTCTCCTCGGCTGCACGTGAGCATCTCTACAGGTCTGGACAGAGGCGGAGCGGGCGCACTTGTTCCTGTACATCCACGGCCATCTGTGTGCTAGCCCAAACGGAAGGTGTCAGGAAGCAAGGCCAGAGTCCAGAGGCCAGAACAATGAAGGTGAACCATTCTATTTTATAGAACAGCCAGAACTGGCTGTTACCATTTTCCTCTCTTGGGTACGTATGTGTATGCGTTCGTCTGGTTTGTCCATCAAGCTCGTTGCTGGGTTTCCCGACGGCACGGTGCTCGTCGTACGTGTCGAGGGTTGTGTGTCGCGGATCAAGCGTCTCATCTCATGCGTTTTGCGTGTGGCGAGACCTGCCGCATTTCCGCCCTTGGCCTGTCCTCTGATGTCATGCTCCGTAGGAGCCTCGAGCAGAATGCTGCGGGGGCGGACAGTGGATGTGAGGTGACCCACCTTATTACAGCAGGATTAGATTGGGGGGTGCATTTCAAGACAACAGAATGGAAAAGCGTGGGTTTTGGAAAACAACCCAACCCTTCCTTTCTGCCTCACTGCCAATGTCATTCATTCTGTGTGCATTAAAAGGGATAGTTCACCCAAAATTGAAGGTTCTGTCATCATTTACTACCTTCTTGTCATTTCAAACCTGTATGACTATCTTTCTTCTGCAGAACATAAAAGAAGATATTTTAAAGAATGTTGTTAACCGAACAATGTCGGTACCCCTACACTTCTATTTGTGGACATAAAACCAATGCAACAAATGGGTAGCCCTGGTGTTTGGTTACCAACATTCTTCAAAGTAGCTTCTTTTGTGTTCTGCAGAAAAAAAGGTTAATTTTCATTTTTGGGTAAACTATCCCGTTTAAGTTGTAGTAGAACGCATCAAGTGCAAGGCACCCGTGTTCTGCTACACTGCAGTCTCCACTGGCGTGTTTACAGGCTTCACATATTAACACTCCTGTTAAAGCAGCAAGGGGTAGCGCTCGTCTAACAGTTTTCTGGAGCACTCGAAGGGATATCCTCATCTGATGTGCCACATTTTGGCTTTTAAATGACTAAAACATGACTGCCACCAAACTACGCCTAAAAAACTGCAGTCTTGTTCTACAAGCCAAGAGACCATTTCCAAGTATTTCTCAAAAGGCATAAACATTTCACAAACACCTCCTTTACCCAAACAGGTTCATTCCTCTTTTTGCTAATAAAAGTGCTCCCCTTTTCACGTCTGCAACCCATATGTAAAACCAATATGTAGCCATTTACAGTGTTCTCTAAAGAATAGGGCCAGATAATATGTTGCAATTATCAGGCCAGAACCAACCTGTGTGAATAAAACATGTCAAGTGTAAATCTAGCTCTGTGTTCTAGATGACACCCGGCCCTAGAGTCGCCCTGCGTGTAATTAGAACCAAATGCTGGGGCGTGCGAGTGGACGGGTGAGTGTTTGCTCTCACCCTCTCTTCTCCATCTCTAATCAGCGAGCCCGTCTAGTACGGTGTGAGAGCTCAGGGGCTGTTCATAAATCAAGACCGGCCTGGGAGAACCAGGGACGCTAGTATGGACACAGAATATCCCAAATCTGCATACTACTTACAGGGATAGTACACGTTCCATTCCTTACGTTTTTCATGAGACGGTTTAATCTTTTCTGATTTGAGACGAATTGGAAACCACTGACACCTTTTCAATCCCTGTCCACACAAAGACTCTAGGAGTAAATCCAAACTTCCCCTAGACATCTCTCCATCTTTCTCTCTCTTCGTCTCGGTTCTGTCTTTTTCTCTCCATTTTCTTTACTCTCTCCGGGGCCCCGTTCTGTTTCAGGCCCTCGTCCCCTGTTGGACCTTGCCTCTCCCTCTCTTCCACATCTGGACAGACAGCTGGGGCTGGCCAGGTTTCAGGACTGGGGGTGGGGGCGGCCGTTTGGAGCAAGAGGGTGGGGGAAAGCTATCCATTGCAAAGCCCAGGGCACTGTAAAAAAAAGTGGCTAACTTACAAAAAATAAAGCATTTCACACACACGATGCGAACAGCCAAAAGTGATCCGTTTAAAAAACATCCCTCCCGTCTCACTCAGTCTATCTATCATGGTGTCTCCCCACACACTATTAAAATGCATTACAGAGGGCAGAGAGGGAATGAGAAGGAACTGAGAGAGAGTGAGACGAAGCGAGAAACTAAAGATGCTAGGGAGAGCAATGATTTCAATGTCCTGTTTCCACATCTTAAATGCATTAATCTATTTAATTCGAGAGCCGACAGTGCGGCGAAGAAAAATACAAATGTAGAGAAGAGTAGGTTGGAATAACATTCTCCGTCAAGTCTCACGGTCATTGTTTTACATCTTAAGAGGTGAGCTCGATCACTCTCCCGTCTATATGTGCACTGCATTAATGATGCATGCTTACTTTACAGTGGAAGAGTTGTTTTGATATAGATGGGTGCCTTGACGTCACAGATGTGTGGCCGGACCGATATAAGCGATTCCAAGTCATTGTGTGAGAAAGTGCAGGATGTGTGCGCTGGCTATAAGTTACACCTCCCTGTTGTGCCAGGATGACGGTAAAGAGGTCTTTTGTTTCAATTAGCGCACTACGGCCCACTTTCTCCGATCTGCCTAAAGGTCATGACCTCTGCTGGAGTTCACGCAGGGACAACCCGGCCAGACCTCGGCTGCACGGCAGACTCGGAGCGGGTGGGAAGTCTGAATGAGTATGGAAAAGGTTTGACATTTTTCCGGATTTTCCAAATCATTTCGTGGAACACTTAGACGGGAGCAATAAGAACCCTGCGAGGCGGGTTCACGACACAGGGGAAGGAGGTTGAAGAACAGGCCTAGGAAGTCAGAGAGGGAAGCAAATCAGTCAGACTGTGTGAGAATACAGCTATGGAATACTCAAAACTGAGCAGAATATGATGTGTACTGATTATTATTGTTGTTAAAAATAGTGAGTAAACATGAGGAATTATAACATGATAAACAGTTATTACATTAAAACATAATTATTTTAACTTTTCTGAAATACATGTACAAATATTACTGTTGTATTGCTTAAAAGTTAAAAGTGAATATGAACTTGTTTTCTTTGCAGTATTTGAGGTCTGAAATAAAACAGAGCATCTTTTCTGTTATTTTCACCTGTTTCTCCAGTTTTCCTTTTCTGCAAATAGAAACAATATTTTTATTTGAAATTTGAGAGAAATATTGTTAGCAGTAAGTTCACCGAATGAAACAAAAATGATAATTGTAAGTAAACACATACCTATACATTGTAAATTCAAAACTGAAAATGGTGGGGAATAATATATGAGAATAATATGTGAGGCTGTACTGTATATTATAGACCTTCGTAAGATGTAAACATAAGTCTAGAAGCACTTCCGGTTTCATTTTTATTTTGTTTAAATTGTATTTATATTTTTCAAATATTATTACATCTTAAAGGTATTCGTTAACCAATTTTAATTGGTCACATAACCAGAAACAAATGTATAATATGATGCAATGCATACCCAACTGCTCAACATATAAATCATTATTATGAGCTTACCATTGTGAATTGTGGTAAGGTAAAAATACAGTTATGAATGCTGCTTTTTATGCACTTGCTCAATAACTTATTTTTTGTTTAACAAAATATTGGACTGCAGCTTTAAAAAAAACATGATTATTCATGCTCACTAGAAATGAAAGGTCATGTCAGGTGCATTGTCTTGTGGGATATTGTATTCTGGGTGCTCTGTTGTACACTACCTATTTTGTCAAACAGAGAATTCCATACATACAGAACACTGTGATACTACGTACATCAAACATACTATATATGGCAAAAAATAGAATGAGGAAAAAAGTACGATGGTATACTATTCCAAACATAGCATATGTTTCTGTGTAAGGGAGTAAGAGCAAGTGTGTGTGTGTGTGTGTGTGTGTTAGTGTGTGTAAGGGAGTGTGCTGTTCGCAGGGTATGGGAAGGTGAACCCAGGCTTCACTCTGTACAGGAAACCCTTGATTAGTGCTAATGAGAAATGCAGGCCATATTAATGCAGCCACACACCTCTCCTTACCTCCTGCCATCTGCAGCACAACCATTCCCTGCCAGACACCAGAAACCCACGCACACAAGTACTGACACACAACGCTATAACACACTTAACACTCGCCCTACACATACAGAACCCACATCCCACAACAAACAAGCACGCAAACACACTTCAACACGCCGAATAAAAGGCAGAGGGTCAAATCATCGAACCTCAATGCATTATGGCCCATATGTGGTGTCGACCCCCTTAGATGAGGTGCTAAACACCATTTGCATGGTGAATAACCGGATGAAAGCGGGCGAGAGTGTGAGAAGATGGTGCAATGGAAAAGATGTAGATTGAGAAAAGGTCTGTCAAACACACACACACACACACACACACACACACACACACACACACACACACACACACTCTCTCTCACGCACACACACACACACACACACACACACACACACACACACACACACACACACACACACACACACGTTATTAACTGCTCCTGCAGATGGTAGAGTGGGGTGTTCTCACACACCAAGACACGAATACCCTCAAATATCCCCTCACACTCCCACCCACACATTAACATGTGTTTCACATTCAAATAGGCCATGTGGAAATCTCCATCCTTTGCTCTCACTCACACACACACACTTATTTACTGTAATGGCATAAAACAAACAGAAATTTGCTATTATGTGGCCTTGTTTAATTCAAAGACATTATGAGAAGTAAAGGAAACAAGGTGTCAAACTTCTTTCAATCACATGAGCACCACAGATCTGCCCAAACATCTCAGTTTGACCATGAAATGTATTGAACCGATATTTATATTTAATGCACCTGACACATGTCATTGTCTCAGAGTCAGCATGAAACTCTCCACTCTGTCATTCATTTCTCTACACTCATGGACTGGAAGTGCAAATGTGCTAATGTTATAGGGAATAGAAAATGTTAGTGTGTATTTATGTATGTGTCTGTGTGTGGTCAGTTACAAACATGTGTCCGCTTGAGAATGAGGTCACATGTCTGGGTAAATGAAAGCCTGCTTTCCTGTGTGTGCTGCATGACATGCAGTGTGAAGGTGACGTGTGTGTGTGTGAGGGAGAGAGAGACCCTAAAGCACAATGAGTTGTGAGTAATCTGACAGGAGATGAAATAAGGAAACAAATCACATAAACAGGATTTTATCTCTAATTATGGGATGGAAAGAAATGCGATGGATGAGAGTGACTGAAGGGGGATAATAAAAAAGGGGGTCTTCTCACTCCGGTTTACCCAGCTGGAGAGCTTTGAGACCCAGACAAGATTCTGATGTCACCCCCTGTTTTCCTGTCCTGCCCAATAACTCTTGCACTTCCTGTCCCCAGTGTAGTGATGTCACAGGACAGCTGGGGATGTCACATCCACTTGCCCAGACACCCCAGCGCCCTCTCTCTCTCTCTGGCTCTCTGTCTTTTTTCCATTCTTCAATCAATGAAATCCCTCGAGACCAGAGACTGTAACAGAAGCACGTACCACAAACACATCCACACATGGTGATCTGCATTAAAACATAGACATGCAGGCAAATCTCTTACAACATGCCAGCGTAATCTATGACCGATTGAATATACCGTGTTTAAATATCAGCTGAAAAAATTGAGCTTTAAAAGTGAACTGAACAGACTGAGGTCATGAACATTACATGAATGAAGGCATTTCTCTGATGTTCAGTTCATCCTATGCCTGTGGCCAAAAAACCATCTGTGATGGGCTTCAGAAGAGCACAATGACTGCAGTGTTTGTTCTTACTGTACATACTGTTTCTCAGTCACCCGTTATGGGGTTAATTTTAATGGCCCTTTCATTCAAGTTAAGTAGATGATAGATCTCACACACTATTAAAAACTTTGGTCTGTCTCTCCTATTAAAGTTTTATCAGAAGTGGCATGTTTGCTTTGCTTATTAGGGCTGAGTGACAGTGAATTCCTCACAGCTAGAACTCGAGACAAGACTACTCTATGAGTGTCAAGATGAGACTAACAAGAGATCAGACTGGGACAGAGATGAGACTAGAATTGAGAAAGACTTGAGATGACTACCTAAAGATGAGACTTGTACTGACTCAGAGATAATATTGACACTGAGAAATAAATGAGACTGTGATGAGACAAGCACTGTGACAGAGGTGAAACTGATATAGAGACTATGATGAGATTAGCACGGAGAGTAGAATTGAGACTAGTACATTCACAGAGATGATACTGATACTGAGAAATATGTGAGACTGTAATGAGACGAGCACTGTGACAGAGGTGAAACAGGTGATGAGACAATGTTTTAGTTTTAGACAGACATATCTATGTCTCAGTGTAGTTCCATATCTGTCTAAAACTCAGTCAATGAGACTTGAACGAGACAAGAATGAGACTTGATAAGTGATACGATTCTGATTAGGATGAGACAGATCATTTTAAAATGACACTGAGACCGAGATAAGACTGGAAGTGAGAAAGAAATGAGACTGGGGCGAGACACATGAGAATTGGGCCACGACAGAGATAAGACTCCAACTGAGATGAGAGAGGTACGTTTTAGACAGACATAATACAACATGAGACAGAGATCAGACTGGGGTGAAACAAGGATGAAACAGAGATGAGATCTGACCAAAATCTATTTGCGTTTTGTGTATCCTTGCATCTCACAGCCTCTCCCTGTACTCGACACTCAACACTCGGTCAAATCTCCACAAAGCTCAAATGTCCATTCCTAATTTGTCGACTTGTTTATTTACAAACAAATGGCACTCGTAAACCTGCAGCCAAACCGAGAGAGCGTAAAAACCATAGACCACACTCTGGTTCCTGTCCTGCCTTCCTCACCTCATAATTGTTCAGCAGACTGTGACAAAATAACTGAGAGAGACTCATTTGAAACAGCTGTCCCCTGATCTGACGTTAAACTTGGATATGATTTCCAGCCCTCACACTCCCACAAACCCATTCATTCACCATCATCTCTTAGCCACACATAATTCCCTCCGAAAGCCATTCATTCATCAGCTGAAAGAATGAGAGAGCTGGGAGGAGTGCTGAGGAAAATGGGGTGTGTGTGTGTTTTCGAGAGAGAAAAAATGATAAAAAGTAGGGGTCAGTGCCCCCCACCTCCACACACTGTACGTGCAAGACAGCAGGACGCCCCTTTTGGAAAACGAACACCCTGATCTCTCTTCTCCTGCCCTGAACCCACCCTGTCCCCTGCTGGCCACGGTCCTTACGCAAACACATACTCAGCGACACTTTCTCACACACACACCACTCGCGCAGTACAAACACTTGCTGAAGTAGGATTGCGTTTCATTTGCCAATGCACATAAACACACACACATTGATGCTTACCTACTTATCAACTATAAGAGACATTATATACTTCTGTTATTTTTAGATAGATATACACCTACAAGCTTTTTCAATAGCTAATACAAATAATTACAATGTCAAAAAAATGTTCAGATGAAAAATGAAAAAGCTCTAGTTCCTCCCAACCATCTCACCTCTGTGTTTCTCCTCCTCTCTCCATCTCTCCATCTTAAAAAGACAAAACTCAACAGGTGCAGCTGTGAAGGATCATACAGTGTGGACGCATCATGTACTAATCTCTAGCAAAGAAATAAAACAAAGGCAATAGAATAAATAACAGATATTGTCTCATTTGAATTCTCTTTATTTCTCACCCCTCTACCTGATTGTCTGAATCTTTTCCCCTGTGACTCCCCACTTCCGTTCCCAGGCTGAGAGGTGGGACTGTGGCCACAGCACACATACATTTTCCAGTCCTGAAGGCCAGCAGCGGCTCCTCCTGTCCGTACGCGTCTGAAGGAAACCTTGCAATGTTTGCAGTGCTCAACATCCTCCTGTAGCATCTGCATACACACGAGCAAAATTACAAGCACAAGAGACTAACCTGACGTTTAATCTAAAAAACGAGTCAAGTAATCTGTATTTTTAGTTCGCTTTTCCTAATCTGAATGGTAGCCACACATAATTCCTTCCAAAAGCCAAAGCAGCTGCACAAGAAAACATAAAACATGTTAAAATGTTAAAAGAAAAACATGTTAAATACACATGGAATAAATAAAGATATAACCTTAAATAGCTTATCTATACATATGTACACACAGTGGTTGAAATGTAACAAGGGGGATAGTGTATTATAATGGGGATGGTGGTTTTACAAAGGAATACTTCTTGTCATTTTTTTCAACAAGAGGGATGACATCCTCTCGCATCCCCCATCAAATCGAGCCCTGTGTACACACACGGGTCAATAGGGTATAAGGATTTTCGACACGCCAATTTTAAAATACAAATAAATAATAACATCTATTGCAGTTATTCAAAGATTAGCAATGTGGTGTACACATACATGCAGATTAAAATGTTTTAATTGATGTTTTGTGTTTTTACTGAATTGGCAATAGCTGGTAAAATGTCATGTGGTTCGTTTACATTTTACATTTATGCATTTGGCAGACGCTTTTATCCAAAGCGACTTACATTGTATTGTATTATACATTTGTACATTTTGTATAGTAAGCAAGTGGGGGTAAGGTGCCTTGCTCAAGGGCACCTCAGCCCTTACCCGCCAGACCTGAGAATCAAACCAGCAACCTTCTGGTCATGAGTCCAACTCTCTAACCACTGGGCTACGACTGGCACATAGTTTGATCGTGTTTTATTAAAAAATTATTAAATTTTTCTTGCTTTGGCAAGTAAACATCTCATATTTTTGTTCTATAATTTTATCCCAAAAATTAACTCATTTTTCCTGATAATCACAACTGATATAAATACCCTTCACTTAAGCATACTATATTAGAGATTCTTATCGATACATTAAATGTATCATCAAATTGATACATTTTGTTTTTAATTTAATACAGTTATTGGTCACACCACGTGATAAGTGGTCATTATACATCATTGACCCACATATATGGGCATTATATATTACGTTATATTATAGAGTACGAAACACATGTTATCATTACAAGTCTTTCAAAAAAAGAGCTAGTGATACTAGAGAAATACATCAAAGCAAACCAAAACACACAAAACACACAAAAAACGCTAAAACACAAAACAAAAACATTGATGTATTGCATGACTAAACAAACCATGTTAGTCAACAAGCTTTTAGGTAACACTCAACACAAACTGTTGCCTATGAGTGTGTTTAAAAAAATTGTGTTTAAAAAAATGTCATTACCTAGATTAAAGGGACAGTCCACCCAAAAATGAACATTTTGTCATCATTTACTCACCCTCAGATTGTTCTAAACCCGTATAAACACAAAGGAAGATATTTGTAAGAATGTCAGTAACCAATCCCCCATTTATTGCCATAGTAAGGAAAATAAATACTATGGGAGTCAATGGGGGATGAGATCTGTTTGGTTACTCACATTCTTCCATATCTTCCTTTGTGTTCATCAGAACAAATTTATACAGATTTGGAACAACCTGATTGTGAGTAAATGATGCCAGAATTTTTTTTATTGGCTGAACTGTCCCTTTAAGGCATTTAGTGCTGCTTAGTCAAACCCTGAGCGCTGAATAAACCATGTAAAGACTCCAGCAACCTGAGAAGCTGTTGTCCTCCAGAAATCTCTGCTAATGAGTCGAGAGAAGCCAGAGATGACTACACGTGTGTACACAAAGGCTCTCTGCCAGTGGATTACCACATTGATCATCAACATGAATATGGGCAAAACTAAACAATGGCTGGCTTACCGTCATGTTTTAACTACTTTACATAATGTGTGTGTAATATCAAACCACTCTGATCTCATAATGTTAACCAGTTCTCAAGAGATCCAGACTGATGTGCCACAGCACTAAAGCTCTACAGCATCTGTGTGGGTCAGAGGATAACAGGAGCGCTGTGTTATCAGATGGTAGGAAGCCCACTGCCCTGCATTGGTACTGGCTGCGGTTCTATATCGGATTAGACGAGCGCTTTGATAAAACACACGGCCAATTGGTTTAGTGGTGAGACCACTGAGAACAAAGAAATCCATTTAGAGACTTCCAGCTGAGGAGTATCAGTTGTTAAAGGGATAGCTCACTCAAAAATGAAAGTTCTGTCATCATCTACTCACTCTTGTCATTTCAAACCTTTATGACTTTCTTTCTTCTGGAGAACACAAAAGAAGATATTTTGAAGAATGTTGGTAACTGAACAACAGCGGTACCCATTGACTTTGGCATTGGTTTTGTGTCCGTACAATAGAAATGAATGGATACCACCGTTCGGTTACCAACATTCTTCAAAATATCTCCTGTGTCCTGTGTGCAGAAAACAGAGATGGGACTGAAACAGCGATGATATGAAATTATGGCACTGAGCTGTGAGTGAGACTGAAAAAGAAGGAAGACTAGTAAAGAGACATGAGACTGGGATTACCCTGCACTAAAAAACACAAAATTTTCTTTGAATGTGTCTGTGGTATTAAAATAAATGACTGTGATGTAAAAGTTGTGTGACTGACCTGCTGCAACACCGAATCTTCAGCTCATATAAGAGAAACTACACAGACATGCAGTTCTGAATCAGTTGCTCTGAGGCAACCAGGCATGAAGAGAAGGTGTGAGTCAGTGTAACTGCAGTTTTGACTCATGGAGGTCAGAGCGGAGGGAGATGTCAGGTTCTTATTGAATTACGCCCGGAGCGCAGGCAGGGCGAGCGTGGGGCCCTCAGACAGCACAGAGGGGTCTCTGTGCCATGTGCCACAGACAGGAAACTGCCAGTCTCTTTCAGATTAAGCCCGTTTCCTCCCTCCGCTCTCACCTCTCCATGACCCGCAGACCTTCCGACCTTCATTGTGAGAATGGCACGGATCCAGCGGGCATACAAATACACCCACACAAACACACACCAAACCGAACGCGCACAGATTCTTGTTCCAAACGATACCTAAATCTGATTCAAAAACAGTATGGGCACTGCTCTGGAATGCATCGCTAAAGCATTCAACAGACACAGAGGGAGGGAGAGAGAGAGATCGTGAATTAAAATGTCAATACTCTATCCATATACAGAGAACTCCCCAGATCCCGGCTCGCTCTTTCCCTCCCAAACAAATAGTGGCAGTAATTTTTCCCTCTCGCTGTGTTTTACGAGCAGTAATGTGAAGCACCTGTAACCACATCGAAGCCAGACCACTTCTGCAGGGGTCCGTCTGTGACCCGAACTCCACATACAACACCACAAACAGCAACAAACAGACATAAAAGGTGTCTTTCGTCTTATGTAAATGTACATTTATCAACGGCAAAAAGCTGGTTAATTCATTTTATTACAAGTATTACTACAATGGTGCAGTTTAAACAAAAAAATATATATTGAGGGTGAAAGTAAATTTGAAAAGTTGAATTATGAAGATTGAAATTTTAAAGCTTGAAAAATGCTGGACAGAATATGCTGTTTTATAACTGATTTTGGTTTGATATTGGTTGGAATTGATGGCATAAAATCACAAATCCTGTAATTCAGGTAGATTATAAATGCATCTAATTCATAAAAGTCAGCATTATTTGCACTGGTGCCATTAAAATCTTATTATTGCTCACATAGCAGACTGTAAACAGAATATAGTGTACAAGACGCTTGGGTCCATTTTCTAGTGACAGCCATGATTCATAAAATGATGATAAAGTATCATTACGGGCATATATCCAGCACACTTCCAGCATTTTAAAGAGCCGTTTCAGGTGCTTGGATCGCTGTGGTGGAGCAATGCTTTACCGTCCCAATAAAATACACCTAATCCCGCTTCACTGTGTGTGGACTGCATTCAAGCAGTTGTAACAAACATCAGTTTGTTGAATTAATTCTTTGTGAACCCCTTCAAATATGTAAAACAGAGTAATAAACAGCTGGTGTGTGGGGACATGACCTAACCTCATGACTTACAAGTGAGAGCACAGGGAGTGCCGTGCTGCCGGTCACAAGAGACTCGGAATGGAGAGGAGGCGACTGCAGTCATCATCACCCATCACAGCCTCCACCCGCCCTCCTCGCAATCTCCTATCACCTCCATCTGTTATAAGACAGAAAAACTGCACATCAGAAAATGTCCAATAAGATAGCGACGCAGAACCAGGAAGTTACGCCGATAACCATCTCCATATGAAACCAGCGTTTGCACGCGGGCTCGTGTGCACATTAGCAACGTGATAACCTGCTTTGATTTCAAGCTGCATTTATGAAAGCTTGCAACGAAACCAGCTGAGTTGATGTTACACCAAGAACACAGACATAATAATTATTTACAGAACCATGTTCGGCGTAATAATTATTTTAGTCAGGGCTATTTCTCTTCATAAAGCTGTTGGCAAATGTGTTGTTTCCTGTGCATTTTGAACATGGCTGCAACAGGAAATGGCAATCGAAATATTTCACAATTCTGCCTTATTATACAGATGAGTAGATGAATTCATGTGAAATACTCACAGAGCCCTTGTTTGACGAATCATCCGTCACTTGTTTTAAATGGAGGGCCTGGATTGCTTTTATCTCATGGTGTGGGTGGACTGCTGTCCTATATTAAGGCCACATGTAATGCCCGGCACTCTGCCTACAATAAAAACAGTGGTTTATTAGGCTCTGTGAGAGATCTTTAAGATTGAGTTTCAGGGTCATGAGCCTTTCATTAGCTGTAGGGTTAACTGGGTGTGAGGTTAGTACCAGCACGGCACTTTACCTCCAAATTTTTCTCCCACATGAACGTGTATGGATGATTCTTTTGACCCTCTTTTAAAGTGAGTTTTAATGGTATTACATTTGGTTGCATTTTACCATTATTCTTTCAAATGGGTCATTTTTGCAACAAATCATTTATACCAGAATACAAAAAATAAATAAATAAATAATATTAATAAATTAATAACAACCATTTTATCGTGTTGAGAGCTTGTGAAAACAAACTATCTATCAATACTGTATGTCAATGTGTACATCTGCAATAGAAATTTTAGATAGAGTTAAAGGTCCTGTGTGTAATATTTAGTAGGATTTATTGACAGAAATTCATTTTAATATACATAACTATGTCTTCAGAGGTGTAAAAAGATCTTACACAATGGACTGTTATGTTTTTATTACCTTAGAATGAGCTACTTCTATCTACATACAACACGGGTCCCCTTACGTTGAATGACAACATCTTTGTCCTGTGTCAGCCACCGTAGTGCTTTGAAAGGAAGGGGCGAGCGGAGAAATGAGCCGTTGGTTGCAATTTGCAACCTCACCGCTAGATGCCGCTAAAATCTCCACATTGCTCCTTAATCAAAATGATGTGCTATGTAATGATGGCTGTTTTTCACAACCTAACCTAACATAATGATAAGTAATTGTCCTTAATTATTCAAACGACAGAATCCCTTAATGAAAGCATGCCTGAAGATTGACTTGCCATCTCAGCAAGCACATAATCATCACAAAAAGCCACGGACCACAGTTATGCCGCTACATTATAACCCAAAACAGACAGAGACCATTAAAGCAAAGTGTGACAGTAACAGCAGAAGATGGGAGCAGTTCAGAAAAGCTGCTTGCTACCAGAGCACAGTAGTGTGGGAACCACAAGAACTGTTGAGTGTGATGATGTGAATCATGACTGGGAAAAAATAAGAGAAATATGAATGAAAAGAGTAAGAGAAGTGAAATGTACTAATGAAAAGAACATTTCGCACATTTACGCCTTTTTGCATCAATAAAATGATGGAGATCTACAACAAAACTGTGTTGTGCAAAAGTCTTACACCATTAGATGTTTCGCAGTGATAGTTCAGAACACAAAAAAGATATTTTGAAGAATGTCGAAAACTGTTGGTCTCCATTGACATGCATTGGTTTTGTGTCCATACATTAGAAGTGGATGGGGACCGGGTTAGGGTTAGTATAATGACTTGAAGGTAAGTAAATGACGACAGAAATTTCATTTAGGAGTGAACTATCCCTTTAACATTGAATCAGACTGGGATTACATGAAGGGATAGAAGCAATGGTCAATAAACAGATTTAGTATTTTTACTGCACTGTGTATGAAGTTACAACTAAAGGTAAAAGCTATCATATTATTACCTCACTTTATAGCATTTTCCACATATGTCTAAATCTTTTGCTCTGTATCATACAAAGAGGTCATAAGGTCACAGACCTAACACAGAGACAGAGACGTAACAATAGGAACCACTTAACCCACATTTCCTCTGATCAGTTGATTTCAGAGTCATCTATCTTTCATCACAGGGGAATCTTTCATCTGATGTTGGTTTGCTCTCGTTCCAGTCAGAAGCCCACCTGAGCCAGGCCCTGGGGTGTGTAGATATCAGTGTCTCTCTTTAGGTCTCATAAAAGTCCTGTCTGATCAATCTCCAGAGAGAGACATGTTTAGTCAGAGATGCAAACGCTTTGGGCTGCAGACGTCCTTTGAAAGGCAAATGAGCAGGTATCCTGAAGCTACATTTTCACTTACACAAGCATTCATTCATTCATTCATATATTCACTTACATAAACTGGAGAGTAATATGGCAGGTTGAAAACAACTGCTGAACAGATGAACACTAGATAGCTCGCTAGACTTCTGAACAGCGAATTGAGAAATAATCACAGAATACCAGAAGTAAAAGAAGAAAGCAAATGGCCTGTAAGTGAGTAATTACTCTAACATGCTTAGCTCTTATAAAGTATTAACAGATCCCCAGTCTCCTGTAAAATGTTTCATATTTTCAGTGAACCCAGCGATCAATATGGGAGGTGGTTTTTGCTAATGTGCATCAATGCAAATTGCTCGCTGATAAGTGATAGCTGCACACACCTGTTTGATCCATCCACTTTTATACGGATCTCTTCATCTCTGTTCAACTGATACGATCTAAATGGGAGAGAAAAGCCAAAGACTGCAGGGTGTGGGGATGTCCCAGTTTTACCTCCCCCTCTCTCTCTCTCTCTCTCTCTCTCTCTCTCTCTGTCTCTCTTTCTTTCACTCTAATAAAAGGGATTTGGGTTAATGAACAGACAGTAATGCATGCCCACCCATGTTGTTGCCGCCGCCGCACATGCGCGTTGCCAGTCTGCAGTGTGAAGACTGTTAGCAGGGGGTTGATTTATTACAACCTCCTCTGGCCTTTTAATAATTCCCCTTTATGACTAAACAGTGGGCGGGGCTTGCAGCGCTCAGGGGAAGATGAGCGACAGCTCACCCACAGCAAATGACACATTTGCTGCCAACAGCTCTAACCTTTTACAGAGCTCTGTTCTCCCAGTCAGCACACACACGTCTCAGACACAAGATGGCAATCACAGTGGGCTGAAAAGGTATTTGGAGACTGGAGTCACATGAATACGTATATGAATGTTATGTCATTGCATTAACAGAGTATCGTCGCTGTCCTGAAACCTCGGATGTCCAGATTTGTTGTTTTTAGGAAATGGAAAAAACACTGGACTTGTTTTGTTAAATGAAGGAAAGCAAACAAGCACTTTTTAATACTTTTTATTGATTAGATGCTAAATCTAGTAAAAAAAAAGAGTGACTAATAATAATAATGATTTATGGCAAAGAATAAAACTAATAAAATATGGAGATACGAGGTTTCAGAAGGATATAATAATACAAAATAAAAGATAGATGTGGAGTTCAGAATTAACATATAAAGTATTTGGACACTTGCACAGTGCTATAAATTTTGATCTGACATGCAAGAATGGCAGAAATCGTGACTGTACAGCTAGAAGCATTTGTGTTCACATACTGCATAGAGTATCTTTCAGACCGTACTGGAACATGTTCATAGTTATTGTAATGAACTACACCTGTGGTTTGTGAGCTTGGGCACCTGTGTGAACATGAAGGGAACTGACTTTGATTGAAAATTATTGCAAAAATGTCATGTTCATCTATCTGCAGATGCTATTTATTTTGATTTTGTATGTTTTTTTCTTTTGTCTTTTGATGCAAGTGTCCAAATAGACTTTGAGCCCAACATGCTTTAGAGACGTGGTGCAGAATTAACATGCATTAGATTTTTTTGGACCTGTGATGCTCACGAAGGACATACAGGTTTGAGTCTGGCCCATCATGAGGCCAGATCTTATTCATCTTTCCCTCCAATACAGTTTACTATCCATACACTGTACTACACTCCTAAAAATAAAGGTGCTTAAAAGGTTCTTCACAGCGATTCCCTAGAAGAACAACTTTTGCTTTCCCAAAGAACCAATTACTCAAAGGTTCTTTAAAGAACCATCTCTCTCTTACCTTCTTTATGGAACCAATTGGACAAAAAAAAGATTATTCTATGGCACCATGAAGCACCTTTATTTTTAAGAGTCTATGTATGAGCATATGTGTGCGTTCTAAGGTAACAGAAGCATATGGAACAAGATCCTCCAGCTACTTTATGACTTTTTCGTATGCCCCTTCACAGAGAGAAAGAATAAAGGTCTCTCCATCTTCTCTTTCAGATTCACATAAAGTCTGCGATATTTGATGATTTATAGGGAGAGGAAGAAAGAAAGAAAGAAATGGAAGGAGGGAGGGGGTGCAGTGGCAAGGGGTTTCAAAACATGATGCAAACCATTTGGAAGAGAGAGACGTTTGCCAGCACAGCCTGCTCTGTTTAAACTGGGGAGGAAGTGACCGTATATACAGCATGCCAGCAACCTCCCTAGCCCCACACACACACACACACACACACACACACACACACACACACACACACACACACACACACACACACACACACACACACACACACACACACACACACACAGTGCTGAGGTCAGTCGCTGGCCATTGGCTGCACAGTGTGTTTGTTATTGTTACATTGTGTTTCTTTACATCATCACTGAGGCCACTATTATCATTTCTCTTATTATTACAATCCATGAGGCTGGAGGGCAAAAATGAGGGCACGGATAAAGGAGCATGAGGAGACACGGGAGAAGAGAAGAAGAGGAGACTGAATAATAAAAGTCGGAGCAGGAGGGAGGACGAGAGGTCAGTGTTTTCCCTCAACACAAGCTCATGACTTAATCTTATGGAGCTTTGAGACTGAGACCTTCCCAGGGACATGGCCGCCCTACGGGGAGAGAGATGCAGGAACAGGATGGAGAGAGAAAGAAAGACTGTTTGACCGGCTCATCAATTCAACTTTATGGTGAAAAAGTATATATTTTCTAAAAATGTAGTGTAGTAGATGAATCGATCTTGAGAAAGTCACGTATTATTAGAGACAGAATACCAGAAGTTTTGATTTCACCTGACCCCAGTCGGACACGTTTCTTAGGGACCTTACGTAAGACACGCTCGAGTTCAAAAACAGCTAGACAGAGTGAAATGAAAGAGAACAGAATGCACGAGTCTCGAGGGACCATTCCATTCTTAAAAATGCAATGCTTATAAAATAAAGCTGTGATGTAACCGCGAAAGACATCCGTCTGAATGCATTTGACTGTAGCAGCTGGGATTTAAAAAGCAAAGATACAAAGTGTTTTACAGTAAACCAGCAAAAAAAAAAACATAAAATAAAAGCAGTGCTTCTAAAAAAAAGATAAATATAAAACAGTTGTTGGACCATCCAGCAGCTCCTTCACATGATGTGTCGAGTTGTACTTGAATCTCTAAAGTCACACATGAACGCTCTGAAATGTCAAAGCTGTGGTTACAGCACATGCTCTAGACATGTTGAGCCAGGGGTCATCTACAAAACTGCTGCTATTTGTATTCCTCATACACAGGCTTTAAGCACAAGGCTTATGATGTCAGCCGAATCTGTAAAACTGTCAACCCTGTTAGTGTGATGCAGAATTAAATCTGGCCTGCGGGTGCATCCTGATCTCATTCCTCCACTCTTTCCTCTCTGCACCATCCCAGTAAAAATTGGCAATTCAGTGGCAAAGCGCCCAGAAATGCACATAAATAAATGCACTTCATTACCTGCATTATATATTCACCTCTACACAGATCTCAACACCCTCGGGATAGAAGGAACTAAACTAAACTTTGTGATGCTTTTTAAATAATCTGTTAACACTTTCAAGCATCTAAGAGTTTTTTTATAGTAGTAGGGTTAGCAGCTGCTGAGACGGTCATTCTTGTTTCAAGAAACAGCATCAGATGGGTAAAAATCCATTCATGATGAATGTCTTAGGTCACTGATAGCAGGCTCTGACAGTGGGCCTTGTATAATGCAGTGACACTGGAGTTGGTATGCCTCTCCCATCATACCCCTGGGCGCCCACTCATATGCACTGTCAGCTGGTTTTACTCCACAGCTGGTGGGAAACAGGGAGGGTGTGCAGTGAGGACACACAGGGCACGGAGCACTTTTCTGGGAGAAAGAGCCTGGCAGAGAGGCAGCGAAGCAGCGGAAAAACAGCTCAAGAATGTTTTATGATAGGCAGAGAGGCCCAATATGCAGACTGGATGTTGGGCAATGCTAGATTACAGAGGGGATGTTTGATTGATGGACTGCTCTCCTAGTGAGCTGGCACACGGCGAACGGGTTACCCAACCGCTCAAACTGCCACATGTACAGAAACACACTGCCACACACACAGATCTTGAGATGATGTATTACTGAGGATCTACCAAACCGTAAAACAAACCGTATGCTATTATTAGACTTGTTAGATAAAAATAATCCTTTCAAATAGTGAGGATTACTTTATAAAGGGATAATTCACCCAAAAATGAAATTTCTTTATTAATTCTCCCTCATGTTGTTCCAAACCTTCTTTGTTCTGCTGAACACAAAGATATTTGAAAGAATGTTTGTAACCAAACAGTTCTGGGCACTATTAAAGGGATTAAAAATGAAAAATCTGTCATTATTTACTCATATTCAAACCTCCTGTATGACTTTCTTCCTTCCGCAAAACACAAAAGAATCTCTTTTAAAGAGAGTTGGTAGCCGAACAGCAGTGGCACTCATTCACTTCTATTGTATGGACAAAAAACCAGTGCAAGTGAATGGGTGCCAGTTAACAAAATATATTTTTTGTGTTCTGCAGAAGAAAGAAAGTCATACAGGTTTGAAGTGAAGAGGGCGAGTAAATAATGACAGAATTTTGATTTTGGGGTGAACAATCCCTTTAACTACAGTAAGAAGAAAATCTATAATGAGCCAATGGTGCCCCAGCACTGTATGGTTTCCCACATTCTTCAAAATCCCTTGTTCTGTGTTTTCATGACCATCTGTGAAATTCAGGCTAAAGTCTTAAAATTTTAATCACGAGATTTAGAGCATCAAAGTAGTCATAACCTTAAAATGACAAAATAGATCATGTGTGTTTATTGCTGTAAACCATAGATTATATGATAGACTATGAGATACAGTATTGAAATGTTCATTTATAATACTAAAAATTGAAAAAATGTAAAACTAAAATTGTTTCTAAACATCAGTTTCAATCTTTGACATGCCCTTTCTCAGTCAATATTAAAGATATCAAGATTATAAGTAGAAAACAAACGGTTTTCTTCAAACTGTTACCAAGGAATATAAAAAGGTTTATATTTATTTCATAAAAATATGCAGGGTAAACACCTACGTTTTCTAATTAAACCGTTTTAATAATTTCTATATGTTCACCTTTTTAGTTTCACTATATTTGTAAAACCATTTTCAAAAACTTGGCCCTCACAAGAATTGCTAAACCTGTACCCACACACAGGTCACATCTCAGCACACGCCACCCACGCACACACTCCTGTTTTCCAGGTTTCTGGTAAAGTCAGACCCACACACAAGCACACACACACACAGAAAGGGATGCAGAGACTCATCTGATTTCACAAGAGGAACGATCGAAGGAGGCCAGGGTGGCACTGGGGATCAGTAACTAAACGGCAAAACCTCCATCTGATCCTGCTTAACTACACAGGCACACACACACACACACACACACACACACACACACACACACACTACAATACTCCGATTTCTGGATTTGAACATCTGGCACGTACATACAAAAGTGTGTGCTTGTGTGTGCATGATGAGTGTGCCAGGTACATATATGCGTGATGACAATGGGTGTGTTGCATGTGCTTGTGTGACAACTTGCCCCAGTGACGACAAGCCGCAGAGCGTCAGACATCTGCACCACTGTGTGTGTGAGCATCTGTTCGACTGCGCGTGCATTGCCGTCTGCAAAAGCGTGTGTGTGAAAACGGCTGTGCACAATAGAGCCTGCAAACGCACGCGTGCGTGTGTGTGTGTTTGTGTGTGGCTGGGCTTCAAGATTGTGTCGAGGGCGTGTGTAATAAATGTGCCCAAGCGCGAGGGCCCGAAAGATATATCACAGGCGGAGAGAGAGCAGGGAGAGTGCAGTGGGGAGGAAGGGGGGGGGGTGCAGTGAGAAGGATAGATTGGCGAGGAAAAGAAGAGGAGGGTAGTTGGGGGGCTGGTTTCTCCTGGGTCCTGCTATGTTTCCCATTATGTAAGCCATGGTCACCGGCAGCATGCCAACAGGCAAAATAAAAGAGTCTCTCTGGCTTGGCACGGCTCGTATTTTCCTATCCTCGGCGCGGGGTCAGAGAGGGGTCAGGCAGCTGGATGGGGCGCTGGGGGGATTGTGGGGTCTGGGCTGGCCTCCAAAACCCAAAGGCCCAGGGTTCAAGTACCAGCTGAAAGCAATCAGGGGGAAATCTGGGAGTGCCACAGCTGGTCTGCGTGGTGCTGTTCCGTGGCTCAACTCTCGCTCTTTCCCTCTATCACTCTCGATTGTTTTTCCCCCTTTTCTTTCTCTCCCTCGGTTGACACAAAAGACAAAAACAGCATACTTTTAACATGAAGCCAGTGGTGTGCATATGTATATTGGACTGTTTGTGGTCAGGGGAAAGACACAATGGAAAACAAAAACACCACTACAATCTACCTAAACCGCAGTGACTGGTAGGATACGTATATGTGACCACCAATTACAATTGACGGGTTTGTGTCAGAAACTGTTATAGCATTAATGTGCTTGTATGGCTTTCTGGTGGACTGCAGATGTCAGTGGTTACAATGTTAGTCAATGAGGCCCAATGTTGTTTAGTTACCTTCCATGTCATGCCTGGCTAGGACACAACATAAAGGTTAGAATCGTCTACTTACTCTGACTAAGCATTTACCCAGACGTGACCTCTATACTGGTCTAGTAGAGTCAATCGCACACACAGACACACACACCCACAGCGCCTATCACTCATCATTAACACGGATTCTCAATACTTAATGTTTGACATTGACCGATGTGCAAACCTGAAGGTTGCCATGACCTCTAAAAAGCGCAACATCGCTGATCCCACTTTAGGAGTGGAGAGCCGTGACCCGCCGCGTAAAGTGACCACAGCCGTACTGAGTGGAAGCGGGCGAGAGTGAAAGTGAGTTTGGCTGTGACACAGTTCACATGTAATGAATCCCACTGTGTACCCATATAGCAATTTAGTGGAGACAGACGAAGGGGCGAGTAAGCTGCCAGGCAGAGGAAAAAAAACTAAAAGCCTTTACCACAATTCTACACAAAACTGTATGATTAGGAATAATCCATACACGCAATTAACACTATAAACAATACTAAAAAGAGAGTTTTGTGGAATAACAATGACTTAAATGTATAGAGGTTAAATTAGGCCAAACCGACCTGTAACAGATGCTTATTATGTTAATAACAGTTATTATGATAACATATGGACCTTGTTCATAAAACACATGCGCAAGCAGAATTGATGTAATGTTACATTTACATTTAGCAAACACTTTTATCCAAACCGAGTTACATTGCATTACACTATACATTTGTGTCTGAGTATGTGCAATCCCTGGGATCAAACCCATGACCTTGGCATTGCTAGTGCCATGCTCTAACCACTGAGCTACATGAAAGCAAGGTTTGAGTTAGAAACTTTAGTAGAAACTAATGTTAAAATAAGCAATGATTTATACTTCACAGATCCTGATGAATTTACAGTACCTTTATCATGCATAACTAAATTTTATAAATATTTTGTAGGAACATTAACAAATTACTGCAGTTCACAGTTACACATGTTAGATGAGATTTTACACAGGTTGTATTTTACTATCAAACAATTAGTTAGTAATACAAATCAAATCAATTTTAAAGCCTTAATACTGAAGATTTTATAACAGTCTTGCACCAAATTTAAAATGCAAAAGGAAATGATGATGTTTTTGCCACCGGGTTATTTCGGTGAGATTGGGTGATGTACAGTATATGTACGTGTATGTGCGTGTGTGGTAGGTTTGGGGTGGTGTTCTGGCTAGGTCTTATATGTGTAGTTCGGACAGGCTGGATTCTGAGCGTCTGATGTGGCTTAAGCCCATGAAAAGAATTCACTGTGTCTGTCTGAAGCTTCACTAATCTGCGTGTCACACACACTCACTCACTCACTCACTCACTCACTCACTCACTCACTCACTCACTCACTCACTCACTCACTCACACCCCAAAGGCCTTTAGTCCAATAAAGTAAGGAAGCCAGCACCTCCAAAAAATTGGGATGAGAAAATAAATCAATGGGCCGAAAACAAATATTAAGAAACATGAGATTGAATAGTAGATGCTTTTTTTCTTTCACTCTGTTCTCATTGATGTGCTAAAGCGTGGCGTGAATGTGAGAAATGTCAAAATACAGGCAAAAAGTCATGATGATGAATGTGACGATGACTTCACTTTGCTGTGATTGGCTAATTACCCTGTCAATGTGATAATGCCTGCTTATATGAATGGGTCAAAGCGGTGGAAAGGGATGGATTAATATTGGCCAAAACATAAATCTCTAACTGACACCATCCTTTTGCTTGCTGTGTTTACCAGGAATTCAAAGACTAATGGTCCATTTACTTTTATAAACCAAAACCAAACAACAGTTTGTAATACGAAAAAATTAAGATACAGTAACTGTGTTTTTTCACATACACAAGAGTAATTTAAAAGGAAATTAAACTGGACTGACAAAAACATACAGACCCGCGCTGTGAGGATTTAACCCTGTAAACTCAATGTTTCCTCGATTAAGTGAAATTTAGGTTGTGGTGATGTTGTGGTCTGTAGCTGTAATGCTCTTGAGCCAGCCAGACTTTCAGTGTCTCTTACTGTCAACTCCTGATTTGGAAATGTCGACAGTTAAGTTTTATCGGTTTGACTGTCTCATTAGAATGAGGGGAGGACGAGGAGTGTGCGAGAGCAAACGAGCGAAAGAGAGAGAGAGAGAGAGAGAGAGAGAGAGAGAGAGAGAGAGAGAGAGAGAGAGAGAGAGAGAGAGAGCGAGAGCAAGGAGTGGAACGATATGCTAGTTATCAAGAAGTTGAGAGTATGGGGTAGAAAAAGCAAAGGAAGTCATATAGACAGAGCAGACACAAAGAGCTGAAATGACACGCACGCAGACAGTCAGTACCGTTTACTGTATCTGCGTTTGACCGTGTTAGGCTGGCAACAATGCGGCCCAGGCTAAAACAGGAAGTGTGTTGGGGATAAGGCAGACATGTGGCAGGATGTTATGGATTTCTAATTAGAGCAATTCATCTGTCAGCGATGCTACACTTTTTCTGCAGCTTTCACTAGCTGCCCTGCTCTCCTAAACACACACACACTGACCACAGATGCTTACACACTCCTGTATGACCACACACTCCACAGCTGCGCTTACATCTATCACAGTGTACGATTTATACACTTGACTGCTGTGGGAATTATACAGTATGTTTTGGAAAAAAAGGAATTTCTATTGGGAATATTCAGGACATAATCAGTTTGGTCTTAAGCATCTTTTGGTGTCCTCAGCACAGTTAGACCTCTTAACTTTAAACAACAAAACCACAAATACGTTTTTTGATAAACTGTCCAAAAAAATGTCACACAATGACAGTATTTGTGTCTTTAAATGAATCCGTTAAGGATCCAAATATGAAACTGCTTAAAGGGTAAATTCTGTCATCATTTTTTCACCCTCATGTCATTTCAAATGATGAACACAATTCTTCTGAAGAACACAAAAGAAGATATTTAGAAGAATGTTGGTGACCGAGCAACGGCGGTACCCAATTACTTCTTATTGATGGCCAACTAAGCAATAGGTACCGCCGTTGTTCGGTTACCAACATTCTTCAAAATATCTTCTGCAGAAGAAAGTCATACAGGTTTGAAATTAAAAAAAGGGGGACAAAGGTCAACCTGATTAGGAATTTGAATGACCAATTATTAAACTATTACATCTGATCCCCTCCAATCATGACCATTGTCTAACCTCAGGTTTTAAAGGGACACTCCACCCAAAAATCCTGTCATCATTTACCCACACTTAAGTTGTTCAAAACCTGTTCTGCCAAACACAAAGAAAGATATTTGTAAGAATGTCAGTAACCAAAAAGATCTCATCCCCCATTTACTGCCATAGTAGGAAAAATAAATACTATGAGAGTCAATGGGGGATATTATCTGTTTACTCACACTCTTTAGGGCCCTATGATTTCCGCAATATGGAAAACGCGGATGGAATCACGGAATCCAGGCATAAAAACGGAATTTGCTGTATAAAACGGAATGGCACGGAATCTGGCAAATGCATTATTTATTACTTAACCAGAATGTAGCGCTGAACTGCAAACAGATTCAAATTGTGCTATGAATAACGTTATTCAGATGCGTTTTAAATATGTCATCTGCTTGTTTTGCATGTAGCTTTCAGCGTCCATGTATAATGACGAGGACGCGCGAAGTTCGCGCACACATGAACTGCATTGAAGCTACTGTCAAACAACATTTGCGACGTCCCATCAAAATAAAAGCCTGGTTAACTTGAACAAGTTATTAAACACACACATTATACCACACAAACCCCCTTGTTTTTTATTTGACCACTGAGTATATTAATTACTTTAGTAAATTGAAGTAAATGTGCTAGCAAAATAAAAAAAAGCACTTAAAATTTACGTAGAACTAAAAACAGATAAGAAATAAAGAAATTGCACTAGTAAGATATTGTTTTATTAACATAGTTGTACATTATACCCTATATTTTACTGAATGGTACAAAGTATCTACTGTAGTTTATAAGTAAATATGTGTGCAAATATTACAATGACGGAACATACAGAATCCAAAAAAATGAAAATGGAGAAAATGGAATTAGGGCCCTAATTCTTCCAAATATCTTTCTTTGTGTTTGGCAGAACAAAGGGTTGTATACAGGTTTGGAACGATCTAAGAGTGGGTAAATTTCCCTTTAAGGGGGTTCAGCCCCCCCAAACCCCTCAATAATGGACCCTACACACACAGTAATCATCACACACATAAGCTCATACACTTGTGTGTATGTTTCTTATGTTCCACAACACTGCTTTTGAGTTAAACAGTCTCTGACAGGTATTGTTCCTCGCATACACATTGCATTTACATTCATCCGAAGCCTGAATGGCATTTTAATCAAACGCCATGTTGCTGGAACCCAAAGCAGTGAATGTGTTTGCTGTAATCATTCATTTATCGATCAATGTCACGCACTGATTTCATTATAACTTTCTCTCTCTCTCACCTATGAGCTTCCATTACTAAACACTCTCTCATCTTGCCAAGCTGCATGCCAAACTATTGCATTACATCCTGCATGCTACAACGTTCTGGCATTTAATAGAAGACAATCATATCAAACAAATAAAGTGATGTGGAATGTGTGTGATTTCATACGATGTGTGTTTACACATGGATGTGTACTAGAGACTCAGAATAAGAGGGTGCACATGCTGTATGCCTGTGTGGGGATTTTTTTTTGTCATTTTCTTTTTGATATATTTTTGGGTTTTATATAGGACAGTGGTGGCAAACAGGAGCATGAGGGTAAGAGACAAGGTGTGAGATCGGGACATGACCTGGGTCGGATATATGTGTGTCTAGAGTGATGACCACTAAGATACAACTCTGACACGAAAAATAAAAAAATGAATATCATTGCAATATAAAATATTAGTTTTAACAACATAAATCTTAGTTGTTTTTAAGTGAAAGCCTTACAGAATTAAGGGAGGTTTAAGTTATTCAAGTAAATAAAAACACAGATTAAATAAATACTATTAAGTTTTAAAGAATTTGTTTGTATGCTTGGGTTTATTTTTTTAATCTAAAATATTCCTTCTCAGGTTTGTCTATGTGTGTGAGTGCGTGTGTGTGTGTCTGAGTGCGGCTGGAGTCATTGTGAGAGAGTTTTACAAACTCTCCATTCAGAAATAGAGAGACGTAACATGTAATGGAAAAGAGCAAAGCGGAATGTCTGCATGTGAAAAATTCTCCCTCTTTTTCCGTCGATTTCTCCTCAGTCATATTCTCTTTACATTCCAGCCCGGAGCGTAGCGCGGCGCGAGAAGGAGAGGGAGGCCGTGCGAGGCCGGGAACACAGAGCAGCGGCCGGAGGGATGTTTACATAGGTGCAGGCTGCCACTAGGAAGTCCGGGCTCCAATATAAACATGCAGCCACACAGCCCAGCGCTCGCAACTGTGGGAGAAACCTGCCCCCAGCCGCATGAAAGACAGAGAGAGAAATTGGGGGGGGGTTGTGGGTTGCACAGAGGATGGGTACACGGCCACTTTCAAATCCTTGCAGAGTATATACACAGCTGACTAGCTGCTCTGTAGCAATTTCCTCTCTCTCTCTCTCTCCCCAGGCTGGACTCTAGAGGCCAAAAGTAATAAGCGTATCTTGATGTGATCTCACTAACAAACAAACACACTCCTGCACACACACACACTATCACTCTCTCCCACACGCATACCCACCCACACGGGTCACAGTTCCTCAGACGTGTCACTGTGATGAGATAGAAAGGGAAATGGAACCGTAATTCCAGCGAATTTACACAATCACAACACAAGTGTATCAGCGGGGCGGCAATAAACCACCAAACTAAAGGAAAAGGCACTGCCCATTTTACATGGGAAACACTTGAACTACTTTCAGATTTCTTTAGTAAATAATTCACTTCTGAAAAAGTTTGCACTTAAAAAAAAGTTTGAAAAAGTTTGCACATAAATGACATTTATGGTGACACACCACACCTTCATTTACTATGCTTTATGCAAACTTTTTTACGTTTTCATGCACTCACTAAACAGCAATTGGAGAAATGAGTAGGAAAAGTTAGGTCTAGCATCATTAATGCCACTTTGGTTTTCTATGGCAGGTTACCGAGCGGCTGTAGCACAGACAATATGAAGGTTCTGTAACAGAGGCCAGAAGACCATCGAGCCATTCGTCTCTTAGACGTGTGCGTGTGCAGACAACTCTAATTTGGGTAAAGATGGAAAAAGGCCAGTCTTTACATGTTTAGTCTGTCCGGCGTTGATAAGTCCCATGAGCTCTGATTGTGTGAAGAGCAGAACTGTCACGGTGTGTCTCTTTTCATAGAGGAAACATTACACAGTGCTTGGAGACAGACGGAGAGATTTTGTATTGCTGTCCTAGTAAAAAAGCAGTATTAAAAATGGGGTTGCGGCACAGTAAGTACATGGTCCGAAGGGGGTTGCAGGTCTGAATCCTGCCTGCGTCGTGTCCCAATTCAATTCGCCCTTTCTCTCTCTAAAACTTCACAGCGATGCCATAGAAGAACTATTTTCTGTTCCACAAAGAGCCATTCAGTCAAAAGTTCTCTAAAGAACCATCTCTTTCTCACCTTTTTTCACCACAAAGAACCTTTTATGAGACTTCTTCGGATGTTAAGGTTCTTTATGGAACCATTTAGAAAAAAAAAGGTTCTTCTATGGCATTGTGAAGCACCTTTATTTTTATAAGCGTAGACTGAATCTTTTTTTTAAATAAATTCAATACATGAAAAACACTAAAGATCTATAAATGTGATCTTTTGTAAATACTGTAACTTCATTTAAAAGAATAAAAGAAACAACTTTTCAATTCTTTATTATTTAACAAGTCTCTTTTGTCTGGCCAATACAGTACACTATATGATCAATCAAGGATATGACAAAAGACATTAAGGTAGTCTAGTTATTTGAGAAATAAAGTCAATAACAATTTAATAATGTTGGCTGATATCATTTAATGGAAGATGTAATATAGTGTTTCAGAGAAAATTAAGAAATTTCATTTTAGGGGTCCCTGGTTCACTAAAGGTTAATATAGATCGAAGAAATTAAATGCCTGAAAGTGAAATAACAATTTAAATGGGAAGAAAAGGACTCCGAAACACTGATCTTAATGTTTCATAGCACTGGCACAATGCTGCCAACCACACGATGTATTTCAAAGACTGACACACCGGCCATATGGAGGAGGAATGAACCCACACCCAAACTCAAGCACACAGATCCACACGCACGCAGAGTAAAATACACAGAAACAACTCTCACAACTCTCTGCCCATAAACACTCACAAAACTAGCTCTTTCTGGAACAGCACACACACACCAACAGTGAGACCCACACAAAAACAAACCCCATGAGAAACAACTGATTCCAGTAATCACTATACTTTTATGATCAACATTATCAGTTCACATGAAGTGTTGCTGGAGATGATGACACCCCACATACATTACACACATACTCTCACAAACACACACAATTTCATAATGGGGCCATCTACTGTATAATGATATATATATATATATATATATATATATATGAGTCCGCTTCATGTTTCCCCTAAAACTGCCCACCCTGCTTGCCTATCTAAGTTCCCGAACAAACCAAAAGGTTCTTTTTGTGACATACTTTCACTGTGCTGTACTGTAGATTTGCAAAAAAAAAAAAAATCACATCGCTTGTGGTTTCATGCTATGAGATGAGCAGCTCAGTTCCCAAGCTCGGGCTTCAATCAGCTGATCAGCAGAAAGAAATCACACCTTCAAAAATCTCAACAAAAATGTGCATACTTTGTTAAATTGTAACACAGCAGGCTCATCTGTATCTCTACGACATTAACCAGCATAAACTAGTCCTGGATGGAAACAGTCAGCCTTTTTTGCAGAGACTAGTGAATACCTGGAGCAAATTGCTCTAAACGTCCCGTTGCGGTGACAGTGGGAGGCGGCCCTCTGCATGGACCACTCTCTCTGGAGCCTGTGGTCCAAAAGACAAAAGAAAAGACCCAGAATCCTCCTGCACTGTATCATTGTCACTATCCGTTTGAGTCTGTCTCTGCCATAGAAGACACACGCACCTGTCACACCATACAACAAATGACCGGCTAGTCAAGCACACTTCACATTTTCGTAGTATGCACGTTCCCGTAACACACACACTGTATGCTTTCACATAAAGATACACCTCGCATAAATCCACAGAAATACAATAAATGTGTTCCCCTGCACTGTAAACACATGGCTCGGGCTGGAAGATCTTCAGACGGAGACGTCTGCGCGGTGACACATGAGAGTGTCCTGCGACACAGAGAGACTCCATCTTCCATCAACGCACATTAACATGCTGCCTACGCACGCTTCTATGACTGCTGAAACTAGCCAGGTCCTGCCGGTTTACAATCCGTCAAACTCAGCAGGCTGGCTCTCTGTCTAAAGATCTACCGCTCCTGCTCGAAGGACTACACGGTTCACACAAACACAAAGTAGATGCGTGTGAGTAAAAGGTTAAGACAGGCATCTAGATCACAACAATCTTAAGGTGTTCGAACCAAACTGAACCAATTATTAAATCTGAAGCATACAAAAAAGACCCATTTTGACTTGTATAATTATAAAGGTCAAATTCTTTCATTATTTACTCGCACTCATGTCATTCGAAAACCTGTATGACTTACTTTCTTCTGCAGAACACAAAAGAAGATATTTTGAAGAATGTTGGTAACCAAACAACACTGGACCAAAACCACAGAGACATTCCTCAAAATATCTTCTTTTGTGTTCCACAGAAGAAAGAGTCATACACATGTTTTGAACCATATGAGGGTGAATAAATGATGACAAAATCTTTATTTTTGGGTGAACTATCACTTTAAAGGGTGAGTTCACTTAACAATAAAAACTAGTGTAAATAACAACTTTCATTTTAGAATTCAACAAAGACCACAGTTTTATCTTTTGTATTTACTTCTACTTCTACTGAAGACACATTGTCACCTATATCTGGAATGGCCTGAGGGTGAGTAAATTAATAGCAAATTTTCATTTTTTGGTGAAAAAACTTGACTTTCTGAAGTCTTTGGATTCAGATCTACCCATCGATGACTGTGAGAACACTCAAGAATCAACAGGGCACCACACCTTGCTGCCACGAAAATGCCGCCATGTGACGAATGCTAATACGTACGTGAAAAACAAATCTGTGGCATCATCCATCTGTTGAGAAAAGAACAATATGTTAGACAGGGTGAAAAAGGAGTGGAAAGGAGTGGAAGTTTAGAAGAATAAGGAGGATGGAAAATCCCTTTTCTGTGTCTCAAGCTGAGGAGTGTTGTGGGACTTTCTGTCCTGGTGAAAGGGTGAGAGACAGAAAAAGAGAGAACACATTGCCAGAGACCGGCCAATGCTGAAAGGTAAGATCAGCCACGTCTGAAACTCACACCCTCTCTACGGACACATCATTACGAACACTCGGCCAGTCTGCAGCGTTTGCAGGAGCTCATCTAGCGTCTTACTGCAAGAGGCATACATCCATCCATACACAGAGCAACAGAGAGGTGGGGGGGGGGGGCTGTGGGATGCAGGTGGCTTTTTCCTGAGCGCTGCCAAGAAAGCAGAATACCCCGGGGGGGAGAAAATAATGAGAGAGAGGGATGAGGAGGAGGGTGGCTGATTTAGGCAGTGTATTTTTTTCAGTATTGATTTGGAAGGGGTTCTAGGTTACATTGCAGCACGCTTTGCCTTCTACTTGAACCGGGGTGTGACTTGCAGCGAAGCCCAAATGACTTAATTCATTCTTCTAATCCTCAACACGATGTACTCTCGGACCTCAGAAGCACAGGGCTGTGCCCGTTCCCCAAAGTTGGAGAAGAAGCCAAGATCGGTTCTGATAACAGCACATGCCCTTCTTTTTGTGCAGATGAACGTACACTATTCTTACAGACACTTGTGATTATACCCTCCACCTTAGACCACAGTGTGTGAGCTCCACATTAAAGAATGCTCACTAAAACATCTCCACAGAGACAGCGAAGGGCCACATTCATCAAACCCTGACGTGTCCAAACTGCTCTATTTGCATTTCTGCAAGTCGGGTGATAAGCAACGGGACTTAGAATGAAAATATTTGTAAATATTTCACCGGGGGGATTTCAAATGGACGGATGAAAGATGACCAGACATATTATGAAACGCGTACACACTTGTCCAGGCATGCTTGAGATCTTTGGTCAAAGCCCAAGTTTCATAGTCCAACAGATGGACAGCTTCGCTTATGGTCTGGAACTGCCGACATCAAGCATTTCAATTTTTAGAAGAACTCCAGTTACCAGATGACCTCAGCTCAACAACCCTGTTGGATAAACCAGTTTAGGTAGCTGGACAAACTATAATCATCTTAACAACCAAAAGGTCCAAAACATCTAAAGCTGCATTTTTTGGAGGTGAAAGCAGCCATCAACCCACACCTGAACTCAAGCGACACATGCAGAAGTACAAGGAGGCCCTATCCATTTGGCCTTGTGTTGTCGGAAGGAATGGAGAAGAGCACAAAGAGGAGGAGGAGCAGATGAAAGGAGGGGTAATCTTTCCTATGGGTGCTGTGCGATCCAGCCTGTACGACAGCCGAAATGTGGAACGCATTACGGAAGTGACAGAGCTGGGACACAGATATAAACAAACACATAAATCCCTATAGACTGACACACAGACGCTCCACCAGACAAACAGGCACCCCTGTGCCCTATCTCTCTCGGTCTCACCCCATCTCACCCATATTTCTGTGTGTTTGCCAGCTGTTTTTATGACCATGGCTGGCTTTATCATTCCATGAGATCACCATCAACATCTTTTTCTTTGTCTGTCTCTCTCACTTGTTTAAATGGGCCCGACGGCCCGGCTCTTGGTCAAGGGCCCGGAGAGACGCAGAGAAAGCATTCTGCCCCCTCGCCATTCCTTTGCTCCTCTAGTTCTCTTGCTGAGTCTTGGCTGTGCTACAAAGGTTAGCGAGGGCTTGGTGTGGGTGTTGTGTCTTAGGGTGAATTATGGGTACTGCAGCCAGGGGACCCCAGAAAGAACGAGATGTGTGTGCTGCTGGAAGCAAGATGAAAGGGAAGGGGTGAGGCAGGGGACGAGGGAGAGAGGGCAATTCAAAGGTTCATAATGCCAAGTGCTGATGTGTTTGTTTTCCATCTCCGCAGTTCCGGGCAATGAGGAGGGGAAAGAATAACACCAAATACAAATATTGGATGTGATGTATTGCATATTGTACGTTCATGAGCAAAGGGCAAAAACTTAGAAAATGTGAGAATTATCACCAGACAACACACTGGGAGGATTAGAGTTTTCAATTGCTGTATTATAAAGGATAATGCAGACCTCTTGCCTCTAACAAAGACATAATTTTTTATTATCAACATCAATTTTGAGTGTTAAAAATATGATGGCTATTGGGTATATTTAAAGCTTTGTTTAAGGAAGTGAGTATGTAGGTGAGAATGTAGATAAGACGAATGAAATATAAATTGGTCACAGTAATAGTCCCAATGTACAAGTCACTTAATAGAAAAGATTATTTATTTATATTTATTAACAAAGAAATACTATTATGAAAATTTTCCCCATGAATTTACCATAAAAATGTTCATATAACAATGGCTTCATAAACTATTTGGCCATATAGAGAAACAATAATAATCATTTTACCTAAACACAAATTCAGAAATAAACATAAATGGTTTTTGAAATGGTCTCTTAATTTTTTCTGTGGCTGTATATGAATTTGATTGCATCAGATAAATAAGTTATGTTAGAAAATTTGCCAATTATGCAATTCAAACAGCTGGTCACAAGGTGATTTCCAATTGAAGTTGAAAGCCAGTTTGAATGTCACAAAAAGTTAAAATAGTTTATATTTCTATAATAATTATTACTATTTTGATATTCCCTTGTGAAATGTGCTTGTGCTAATGCCGTTTACTCTGATATTCGATCTAGTTATATTTCGATCAGTTATATTTATACATTTTTAAGATCAGCCTTTAAATACTTTTTCAGCATCTGTATTATATTATATGTCATAAAATACATAAAAACAATATATATATATATAATATAATATAAATATATATATATTTTATAAACAAAATATAATATAAAACAAAACCAAAGACTATCATAAATGTTTTTTAAAGAACTAACTGAAAGTGCCCAATGTTTATCTTAAATCACATTAAAGAACTGAAATGTAGGATACACAGAAATTTCTTTATAAAGCACGATGTGATTCACTGTGGCAGACCTGTACATCAATGTGTCATGTTTGAAGTGCAAGACATGTCAGGCGTTTTCTCTGTAATGCGTCTTCGCAACAAATATGCTGCTGGAAAAAAGAGGGAAGAGATGAACCGAGAAAGAGGAAGAGATGCGAGATAGGAGACCCCCACGGACAGGGTCTCGGCGACTCACTCATGGCTCATCTTATGAATGGAAGGAAATCGTTCCCTAAAAAAAGAAGCATTTGAAAGCGTGAGTAACTCCAGTAATGCAATCACCCCGCCTTCCAGACCAACTACGAGAGGAAGGAACGAGGTGAAAAATGAAAGAAAAGGACAAGAGAAAGAGAACACGAGAGGTTTATTTTATTAGCCCTTAATAAATATCTGACAGATTTCCTCAGGAAATATTGCAGATCACATGTAAAATAGTTTAAGACTGATGTCAACTGCAGCAACATATGAAATCTATTACTGCGAAGCCGCAGCAGGCACAGAGTGAGAGAGCGAGAGCCGTGCTGAAAGTCATGCCGAAAAAAAGATCTCATGGCCTTTCCAAATTCTTCGAGAGGTAAAAAAGTCAGCCAAGACACAAAATCAGAGGAAAAAAATGAGAAGGAAAAAAGAACAGAAATGCACACACACATACACACAAATGCTGAGCTCCACATCCTGTTGGGGTTGAGGCCAATGCTGTGGAGAGTGCCCAGACTCCGCTGCCAGCTCCAGGGAAGGATGGAAGACGGAGAGTGAACTGGAGGAGGGGGAGTAGGGGGTTAAAGTGCCCAGAGAACAATACCAGCTGCAGGGAGGCAGGGGGAGGAAGTGAACCCTCCTTCTCATCCTGAAGAACCAGAAACTTGACAAAGCAATCAGCCTCCTCTGAGCCAGCTCACCCCGCTGGCATCCTCCTCACATCTGGGACAGAGGGCAGCGTGGCAGACGTGTTTATCTAACAGGTTTGCATACTGAACGGAGATCAGTGTTTTTAAAATTGTTTATATAAATCAAATGAAAATTCTGTCATCATTTACTCATCCTTTTGTCATTTTAAACCTGTATGAATTTCTTTCTTCCAAAGAACACATGTTGAAGGATGAACAACGATGGTCCCCATTCACTTCTATGGACACAAAACCAATGCAAGTCAATGGGTACCGCAAGCATTCTTCAAAATATCTTCTCTTGTGTTCTGCAGAAGAAAAAAGCTAAGTTTGAAATGACAAGCGGGTGAAAAAATGATGACAGAATTTTCATTTTTGGGTGAACTATCCCTTTAATTCACCAGCATCCCAACATTCAAAACACAATGCTGGTAATAACAAAATGTACCATATTTATAATACAGCAAGTTTACATGCAGGCTAATCATCTTGTCTAAAACTGGTTAATAAAAAGCATATCTTTCGACTACAGCAAAACACTTATTCATGCACATACTGTACAGCGGTCAAAAGGACAACCGTGAGTTAACCCGCCACAACGTGTGCACACAAAGTCTCGGTTCCTTGTTTTGCATGGCAAACGGAACTAACTCTGCCCTATGGTGCCAGTATGTCTCAGTGTGGCAGCTAAGAAATCTGCTTCCATCCCTACTCGGTGTCTCCACTCAAAGCGAAACCACAGGCCAGTACCCACAAACCAACCAACCCTGGACTAATAACCATCAAACAACACACACCGAACGAACACAAGCAACCACACATACCAAAGAGGGAGGTAGCGCCATGGAAAATGAGAAGTAGTGAGGTTTCTGCTTTTTCTGCAGTATTTCCTTCTTATTTATCATCACCTCACAAGAGGGCACGCAGAGTTCAGCTGGGGCACTATAGGGTAGCGGGAGGGGCATCACAGATATGAAGCAGCCACACACAGTGGAGTCAGAGGTGATGATTTTGCTAAACGGTCTGAATGTCGGCAAGTCGACCACGTATGATAAGAACCACAAGCTTTCGAGCGTGTTTGTGCCAAATATGTGTCAAGGTTATTATAGTTTACAATTTTTAATTCCGTTTTTTTACAATTTGTAAGCTCAAGAAGTTTTGTTAATTTTTATTCTGTGACTGTAAATTGCAATTTTTCAGTAGCTTATTGTTTAAAAACAGCATTAGTATTCATCCTTAAAATATCATCAGATTGCAAAAATGACAACTAAAATAAATTGCTGTTAATTTAAGTTTCAGTTTGAACTCAATTTTCTATTTAGTTATTATCAATGATAACAACACTGATATGTGTTTGTTTGCATGCGTGTATCTTGATCCAGAGACTGGAAGAGTACAGCGTGTTTAGTTGCATCATAGACGGGTGTAAAACATGTCAGCTGTGCATTTACAGTACCAACCGTTTACATATTCATCTTTGCACTACTGTACTTTAACTGAAATATGCAATAACTTTTCCGTTGCACTGTTACCTGGATAGCTTCTGTCCATAATTTATTGCACTATGTATCAATTGTTCTACTGCTCACCATAGCCTAACTTATCATTGTATATATCCATCTGTAAATCTCTGTTTATAGTAATAGCCACCTGTTTATTATGTTCATAGTACATATCCATCTGTAATTACTTCTATAATATTGATTTATCCTGCACTTTTGCAACCACTGTATATCCAGCACTTGCTGCTATTGCACTTCTGGTTAGACATAAACTGCATTTCGTTGCCTTGTACTTGTACATGTGTAATGACAATATAGTTGAATCTTATCTAATCTAATCTAAATTGTGAGCTTGCGCCGATTCAAAACGGGACTGACCCACCACAAGAAACTGACACTGAGAGTGGGTGCCAGAGCCCAAACAGGCCCTTATATGGACTGCTTGGGTTGTTTTCTCCTGCTTCAAGCGCTTGTGCTGGTAAGCACTGCATGTTTTAAAGGGAAAAGATAATTCTTGAAAGTCCCCTTATTTACATATTTGTAGCTAAGCAGGGCTACTTGCTGGCAAAATGTTGGTCAGTATAACCACTAGACAGGGTCATGTGTATTTACCGTTCAGATTGCTGTACACTCAACAGTCTCCACTGGCATGTTCTACCCACAACACCGTCGCGACAGAAAATAATGGATGAAAATGCGGCTCCTAAGGGCACCCAATTCAGATTCCTCTGAAATTGGTCATTTTTGATTATTACACTAGAGATGTGCAGACAAGACTAGTTGGTGGACTGAATGAATATGTTGTCGACAAAATGGTCTACTGTCATGTCCCAATAAAGGCAAAAGCCCCTAAAACATAATTTCAAAAAGGCAACAAAGCACAGAATATACTCTGTATGTTTATTACAAGAATAGTTAACCAAAGAATGAACATTATTTTATCATTTGTGACCCTGGTCTTAAGTAGCACGAGAACATTTGTAATAATAGCCAAAAATACATTGTTTGGGTCAATATTATCAATTTTTCTTTTATGCCAAAACTCATTAGGAAATTAAGTAAAGATCATGTTCTATAAAAGATATTTTGTAAATTTCCTACCGTAAATATATCAAAACTTTATTTTAGTGAGTAATATGCTATGCTAAGGACTTCATTTGGATAACTTTAAAGGCGATTTTCTCAATATTTAGATTTTTTTCAGATTCCAGTTTTCAACTAGTTATATCTCGGCCAAATGTTGTCCTATCCTAACAAACCAAACATCAATGGAAAGCTTAGATTTGTTCAACTTTCAGATGATGTAAAAATCTCAATTTCGAAAAATTGACCCATAAGTTTTGTTGTCCAGGGTCATATTTATTTATTTACCGTATGTCATTGCAAACCTGTGTAGCTTTTTTCTAATGCAGAACACAAAAGAAGATATTTTTAAGAATTTTGGTAACCAAACAACACTGGCCATCGTTGACTTCCATAGGGCATTTCTCAAAATATCTTCTTTTGTGTTCCACAGAAGAAAGAGTCTTGAACCACATGATGGCAAATAAACGACAACATTTTTATTTCAGGTGAACTATCTCTTTAAGCCCTAAAAAAAGACAACCGTCATGACAAGACATTCACATGACTTTTCTCCAAACACGACAAACCAATGATGTTAATCTTACGGGACACGCTGCGAGTGTCTGAGAAATGATCTTTGCTTTTAGCCGAATCACTCTGTATGGGAAAGAGTTCTTCCACACTCCATTTATCTCTGGGCGAAGGCCTGAGGTAGAACCCTGAGGAACCCCGACGAGGCCTGCAGCCCAGCCTCCCTTCTTCCCTTTAAGTTTCATGAGCACAGCGCCATGTTGCTCTTGGCAGAACTCTGCAGGCTGTCCCTGCGTGCCTGAAAACCAGCACTCCCCCCACTATCCCCTTGGCCAAGGAGGACATTTCTCACATTTTCTCGTGCTCGGAGAGAACAGCTAGCCGGCTTCGGACTGACAAACGCAGATTGCGATGGACACGTCCGGCTCCGCTTGAATCCTGTCCCGCCGCGGCACTTTGCGAATCCTTCATTGTGACTGACACGCAGTCATGGCCGACAGGTGTGTCTCTCGATGTCTCAATCAGGGTGTGATCTGAGAGCTGGAACAGGAGGAGAGGAAATAGTGAAGTTGTCTCTAAGCCAAGCTGCTGTTCTAAGTCTGGTGAAAATACAAATTTATAAAGCAACTGCCAAAGAAACATTTTATTGCTTAGAGGTCGCTCTATAACAGTTCTAGAGGCTTAAAGGAGGTCTTTAGTATCAAGAATGTCTGAGATGTCTAAACGTCATTAAAGAAACAACAAATTATACTTTCATAGACATACAGGTAAAAGGTGACATATAGTGTAAATCATACAAAAATCTATTGCTGAAATCTCAATTTTCTCTCCATTTAATCTCAAAACTGTCTAGGAGTAACAATTGCAATATCACAGAGATGTTAGTCGTATCGTTGTACTGGTGCGCCAAATTGTACTGACATGAAGCTTAAATTCATCTAACAGCAATATAAGTCACCATGTCAGAGTTTATGTGAAAAAAACACGTTTGTGTATTTTTATTGCGTCTGTTTGTGTGTTCATTAAACGTGGCTCGGGACGACTAGAAATCAGACTCCCCATTTGTTTCCAGCAACAGAGGATGGACGTTTAACCTTCATCCCACACACACACACACACACACACACACACACACACACACCGGGATCTTTGGCAGGAGCGGAAGATTTATATTTATTATTTAATCTCTTTCTTTTCCCTAAACCTTCATTTAAACATTATTCCCTCAGTGAGTCTTGGGTTTGGGCATTTATACATAAATGAAGCTTCTCGGGATGAGGGAAGAGAGAAAGAAGAGAGAGAAAAAACACAGAAAAAGCACGGGTTGTCTCCTGGGTGCCCTTCTTTGCCATCCCATTTCCTATGCATCTGGTCTGTGTTTGTGCGCGAGAGGAGAGGGAGGGCCGGCCGTCTGGGGCCGATTAATAACCAATGATTTATAGGAACTTTTATAGAATAATACAATAAAAATGCGTGTGCGTATGAGAGTTCACCCGTGCATATGCGAGTGCATGCGTGTGTGTGTGTGTAAAAGGCAGCGAGCACACAATGGTTTTCTAATTCTGGGGAATCAAAAACAAATTATCGGGAAAAAAACAGACTCAGCTCAGGGTAAATTGGGCACAGATGGACAAAGAAAGACAGGAAATACAGAGAGAGAGAACGCAAGATTGAGTGAAAGAAAGACATGCATAGAGGAGGACAGTGGGGTACCACAGAGGAGGAAAGGAGGAGGTGGTGGGCGAGGAGGAGGTGAGAGAGAGGACAGGGGCACAGTGGGGAGGAAGAAAGAGGAACTGTGGGAGGAGAGCGATCAGGGTTCCCATGCCCTATAAAGAGGAAATAGACTTTAGAGGGGGCTGACTGCATGTGTGAATGAAGGAGGGCATCTTGGGATTGTACAACCTTACAAAAGAACTCCATTTTGACGTTTTTGCTGCTTAGTAATGAGTCTGTGCAAAGTTGGCAGCTGATGTTAGGCTGTTGTGGGTGGTCGCTTGGGCATTGCAAAATCTTTATTAAAATCTCATCCAGTTGTCCATAGATATGACTGGGGACCAGTTTTTCCTTTTCTCTTTTTATTGTTCACAAGTTGAAAACTGTAGCCCCAAAGGTAACCGCACACCTCTCCTCAATAACCTGCGCTTTTCTGCGGTATCATTCATATCCGTAGCGTGAATTGCACGCCAAAGCCTTGAAAAGCCCCCATCACTAATATATCACCCGAAATGAATAACAACAAGATGACAAAACTATGGCACAAGGCTCGTTTTCTTAAACACGCACAGGCACACACATTTTTGCTCTGTAACAGGAACCTAAACAATACCAAATGACTTTTACATGTATTTTATTACATCTAATGTGGCATGATTGGGTCACTTGTTACTTCCCCCAACCACATGTGTGCTTCTCATTTCAGTGCATATCTTACTCTATGACACACTGACAGTCTGTAGGAAACCTTTAAACAGCGTTTGTGGTTTCGCTTAAGTGAAAATACCGACGACCAATTAAAGGGAGAAGTTACGAGCCCTCCAAAGTTCGGGATTCTGAACAAAAGAGAGGCAGGTACAGCTGGAACAAGAGGAAGTTCTGCTTGCGTCCTGTCAAGCAGGAGGTTAACTTCAACCCGGCGGAGCCCGCCGAGGGCCGGCGATAAGCGCACAGCAATATGAATGACTTCCTGTGATGAGAGTCTGGACTGTGGCATCTGTCAGAGAGGATCCACAGACCACCGCAGCCCACTCGCACACACACAAACGCATTCACACGGCCCTACCCAGAATCTCCCCGGTGACAGAAGACTGAACACACATTGGATCTCGCAGAGATCTCCCCCCTGGGCAGTGCCACCCACATAAACAGTCCTGCTGTCTCCCAGCATGCTCCACTCCCCCTCCCACAAGGTTGGTTGGCAGTAGCTCTGTGATGGCCTCACATTGGAAACTTCATCAGTGAATCATTATCAGCTCGACTGTTCACAAGAAAGGATAGCAACTTCCTCCCTCTCTCTCTCACACACACTAAAGTCAATCTGGTGTCTTTTGCATCAAAGGTTGCAAAAAACAGAAAAAAATTTACTTGTGGAAAAAAAATCAGCCACAACAAAAAAAATACCCCTGCTTACTCACTTAAGTACTCTCAACTTCTCTCTTTCTCACACTCTGATATTCTCAAAAGCAAGAAGAGGCCAGTGAAAGTTTAATGCTGACACAATGAAAACCATCAGATATGAGGATGGGAACCAATACGGCACATTAGGACAGAAATACACTAAATGTCAATTGCTGATATTAAAATATAAGAAATAGCAGACTCTTAATACACTCTATGTCCAAAATTGTGGGGCAAACGTATTATATGCTTGTATGTTTAATAGCAAAATCGTGCAACTTGGATTTGTCTTTGCTTTACACTGTAAAAAGGAAATGTTGGTTAGTATGACATAAAAATATTAGTTAACATAACGAGTTTGCATGAAATTCATTAGTCAACTTTAGTCATTAGGCAGCCAGGTTACATTTTTTAACTAATATTTAAAAAAAAATGTTTTTTACAGTCGCTCTTTTGGTTTTGCAAGATGTTGGAATGCGTTTTTCCATTTAGACACGAGGGGATTAGTGAGGTCAGGTATTGATTTTGGATGATGGGTCCTGGCTCGAGGTATGTGCCATGTGTGCCATGTTTGATGCAACTTTACAGACCTTTGTTTGGGGTATTCTCATGCTAGGCCCAATTCTACTTAAACGTTCAAGTACAGCCTTGCATAGATGTATTGATTTGTATGCACCTGCTAGCAGCCAAACATGTTATTTCCAGGGGTCGTCTACAAACATTTGGCAATGCAGCATATCAGTGAAGCGCTCGAAGCTGCAGTAAAAAGACTCAACAGTGCCCAAATGTTGCACGGGGCATAACAGCACACTTCCTGCCACGCTATTAATACAAATACAAGCAGAGAATGCAATTTTCTCACGGTTGTATTCTGAGCTGGGTGTTTACGGTATAAGCAACCCAGCGTGTGAAGTGTGTGTGTGCGCGCGAGTGGCCAGAGGCAGGTAGCTGGGTGCTGTGTGGTACGTGTTCAAAGAAGGGCGCGTACGTGCCGACCTGCCCGTGTTTCAGTGTGCGAGCGAGTTTGTGCGGTTGGCCCGATATGCATGAGACCGCAGCATATCAGAAAAGTCGAAGAGATAGATAGAGAGAAGAGAGAGAGAAAGAAAGAAAGAGAGAGAGAAAGTGCGCAAGCAACATCGCAGGATCCGGCGTGTGGCGCACATTTCAGCGTGGGTACAACAGGCAGCCCAGAAACCCACACACAGGTTTCACTTCTGCCTGCTGTGGCAGCAAGTTCACACTGCGCACACTGGGTGAAAAGTTCACATGGAGGTCATGGCACAAACAGGAATGACTAAAAACACTCAAAAAGAAACCTTATCCAACACGTAACAAAAGCATTTTTACACACATGCGCGTTAATTTCTCATCGGAGAAGCGGAGGTTTCACCGGTTACAGCTCTGCTTTGAACTCGATCGGATTGGCTGGGACTTGTGGGCCTGGAGAGAATCAGTTAGGGTGGTGAGCAAAACGGAAAAGGACTTGAGTGGAAAGAAGCAGTCGGGAAAGTGATAAGGTGAAGCATTTTCTGTTTTGAATGCGTACACAAAGCATGCAAAATGAAAACCAACACAACCACTCTGGTGGCCTGGAGAGGAAGAGGTTCATATCAAGAATCTACCATTGAAATGTTATTGCTGTGTGTGTGTATGTGTCAGAGCAGCGCTAAGAGTGAGAGCAGCAGAAGGCAGCTGGTTTTAAGGGTGAGGAGGGTTGAGTCTTTCTCATGGCCTCTCAGGCCTTTAATCTAGCTGTGCTTTTGGTTAGAAGAGCTCGGTGACACGGTCGCCACTGCACACCCGAGACAGCAGCCACACAGACACACTGGAGGAGAGAGAGGGGATAGAGCGAGATGTGGAGTGCGAGTGCTCGGTGTTAAATGGATGTGTCTGAAACCCATGCGCCGGTGACTCAGCCAACCAGCAGAGCAGTCCAGACTCAACGCCAGACTCTTCTGATGAAGGAGGAGTCTGCCCTCTGCTGGTGGAGCCTGAAACTGCAGCAGAGCTATACATACAACTTGTTTTGTTTTTCATTCATGAAAGTTCATTTAAAAAAATCAACAAGAAACAATGAGAAAAAATGTCTAATTGTAATACATAAAGTTACAGATCACACAAAAAACTAATTCTGTCATCATTTTTTCACCCTCATGTCAGTCCAAACCTGTATACTGTATGACTCCTTATTCTGTGAACCACAAAAGAAGATATCCGTACAATGGAAGTCAATGGTGGCAAATGTTGTTTGGGTATCAACATTCTTCAAAATATCTTTGTTTGTATTCTGCAAAAGAAAGTCATACAGGTTTGGATTGACATGAAGAAGAGAAAAAGATGAAAGAATTTTTGGGTGTATTCCTTTAATATTGTATTCTATAAATTGTGATCTTTGCAAATGTGTGCATAACATGACTTAAGATGTTTAAAAATAAAAAGATAATACAGGATAAAGAACCATGCAGATAATATCTGATCATATTAAGATTCTGACCAAAGTAACCGAATTAACAAAAAAATAGATTCTGAACATATTTTCAGTATTTACTCAAATATTTTTTAAGTAAATATTGTGTTAAATAAGTTCTCATATTCAACCAATAATGACCAGCTTCCTAAACGGACCTAAACTGGATTTTCCAACATTGGCAATCGAATAGTGATTGTCATATGACCTTCATTTTATAACGTAATCAGTAAAATGCACCGTTCCACATGAATGAATCATAGTGCGGTTAACAGATCCCACAGCGGTACTGAGACCCATGGAAGAGAGCAGAGTCTCTGGGCACCTTGAGCTCTGCTGAAGGATCAGACCACCCTCAAGCTCCTCATCAGTGTCAGGCTTCGCTTACATAAACCAGGGAGAATAAGTGGGCACTGAAACCTTGCCAAGAGCAGCAGAGCTTGAAAAGTAGTCAGGTGCCCCGGCCATCCAGAAATGACTAATGGCAGCCACTGTCAATGTGGTATTTAAAACGCAGCTTCATACACACACAGGTTTTTAATGGCTGTGACCCAGGACAGACGATTACGCTGTGGTAAGTGCTCTGACTGGGTACAGTAGCACCTACTCAACAGACATAAATCACCTGAAGTACTAACAAAGAGATAAGAGTGTTTCTCTATATTATATACACAGAAGTGGGCTGTATACATAAGCCCTTTGTTAGTTCTGAGCCGCAGGTTGTTTATCAGACGAGTCACCTGCTAATTCCCCTAGCCGAGCACCGTTACAGAGATGAGGGTGGTCACCACATCCCTGCTGGAAAATGGACTTTAAATGCTTGTTCGCACAGATAATAACTAAGGGCACTGCGGAGTACACACAACTATAACTTAACATATGAACAATATTAATGGGATCACTTTGACTGAATCGAATCCATTAAACGCTTAGAATAAACATGCTAAATAGTATTGAAAATAGTCCCAAATCATAACATGACGAATTCATAGTATGAATCTGACGCATACTGTAACAGCTGATACTACCCAAAACTCTGCTGAAAAAAATAACAGAACCCTGCATAAAACAATAGAAAATGTAATGGATTTAATAGTTATAATGGAAACTGTACTGGTTTTATTGGAAACTTCTTCTGGTATGTGATGGATTCTAACGGTGAGGTGTTACAGGCAGATTAATCCTATTGGAATAATGCCCGAAACACACTGTAAACAGGAATCTGGTAATGGTTTTAATGGAAACAGCTAACGGTTCTTAATTATATTTTATGGACACCATTAGAGTTTCTGTGATGGTTTCTATTGGGTTTCTATTGTTTTTCAACAGGGAACTAAAGAAATTTAGTCATACTGAATTAATAAATTAACAAACCCTGCTGAAAAAACACAATAGAAATTCTGATCTGATCCCAAATACCATTATGAAGCATCAGCTGTTTACCATTAAAAGCAGTACAAATTCTTAGTAGTGTTTTTTGGGTCTTAATCCATTTACATTTACATTTACTCATTTGGCAGACGCTTTTATCCAAAGCAACTTACATTGAGGAAAACAGTAAGTGAATTGTCTAAGTAAAGCAATATTCACAAGAAGTGCTAGTAATACAAAGTTTCAGATAATATGAGCAAGTATACAGAGAACAATTAGAAAAGGAAAAGAGAAGTAGAATAGAGGTTATTTTTGTTGGGTTTTTTTAAGAGACAGGTAAGTGCTCACAGAAGAGATGGGTCTTCAGCTGTTTTGAATTGTGAGATTTAATGGTGTTCGATAACATCCCAACAGAACCCAACACATTACTAGTATAGACCATTATACAGTAGTTTCTTTTAAAACCAATACCAATTCCCATTATAACCATTAACTCCATTATAACTTTCCTGTTATTCCTGTTCCTACTAATTATAAGCTTTCCTGTAGCTCAGTGGTTAGAGCATGACGCTAGCAATGCCAAGATTATGGATTCGATCACAGTGATTGCACATACTCAGAAACAAATGTATAATGTATAATGCAATGCAAGTCGCTTTGGATAAATGCGTCTGCCAAATGCATAAATGTAAATAACTTCTGTGGTGCTATAATGCTTTAATAAATTAAATTACATAGTAAAAATACGTAAGTAATAATAGATGAAGTGAAGCTAAAAAGCAAATGTTGTATTATGATATGTGTGCTTGTTCATGATCACAACATAAAGAATTCATAATTAATAACTATATTATATAGTGAAAAAAGTCGTTCATTTTGTGTCGTTTTGTTTTTTGGCTAAATAATTACAATACAAGTGTAGGGAGGTTTGTGACTCTTACGGCAAAATGTTAAATGGGTGCAAAACAGTCACTCTTGTAAACCAGATACAGGTATGAATTATTCACAACATTTTCATACGTGTAGTACTATTAACACAATATTGACATAATCGTGGTTACAGTCAATACCGGTATATTACAACACCAAGTGTAGACATGTTATAGTTATTGGCCTAATTATCTGCTTGATTTCACTTAAACTAAATTTTGACATGAGAACCGGCCAATCCATCTCTGTGGCCTGCAATGAGGCACGCGGACCCACACACGTCATCCCGGTTCCCGTTCGGAGAAATATTCAGTCAGCATAGCATTGGAGAGCATACACCTCAAAAAGCTTTGTTCTACCTGAACCGCTCCCACACGGGGGCTGCTTGTGTACGTGAGCGAGCCATGCGTGCGCACGTTGCGAGTGCTGACGAGCAGCGGTAACCACGGCAACTGAGTGATGATAACTCCCTGCCCACCGATACCCATCTCTCCTGCTTTCAGCTCCAGCAGTCTGAGTGACTCATGATGATGCACACACAGCTTCCTGTGCAGAACACTCTCTCTGACCTACACACACTTCCTTTTCATGTGCCTGATAGATATGGTGTCACGCTGTCTTTTTTTGAGGCAGAAGTTGTGCCTAAAAGTGGCTCAGCATCATGAACTCAAATAAATTAAGGTTTTTGTGATGGGCTCATTCTAAATGTTCGGAAAAACACTGATGAAAAAAGAACATTCACGTAGGTTTGTCTGAGTAAAAATGATGATCAGATGATGGACATCACAATGATAAGATAAAATGACTTATTTAACACTATTGCCTTTATATTCAAACTGCAATCTTCGATTGGAGATACCAGGCCTCCTACATTTTTACCAAAAGCTTTTTTAGTAAATAATGTATAAATTGTTTGGTTAAATAATATCTAACTTTATCTAAACTATTTGATAGATTCATGTCCCAATCAAACGCCACAATGCACAAACATGCATACAGACAGACACCATTACAGTATAACAAACACACCATCTAAACTGAGGTCTGCCGTGAGGTCTGGGTTAAGAACCAACATGGGTTATCAACGCTCAAGATCTTAAGATAAGAACACACACACCCTGACTGGAGCCAAAAACAACCAGCCACACTTCTCACTTGCTCTGATAAAGAATAAGATAGGAAATGTGACCTACGATGGTGACTGATATGGTCTTCCCAAAAATACTACTGCATCATAGTTCTGCAAAATTCTGCCCACCTTTAGCAGTTCTAAACAAACTTGACCCATACAATAAAGACTTTAAATAGATTATTCAATGAATCTCTGAAGCATTCTGTGATGTACTTAATAAACGTTAGGATAACATTAAAGGCTATGCATGTGTAGTACACAACGCAGTGCATATACTTAGCAAAAAGAGAAACTGACATTAATATGCATTTATGTTTCCTCATGCATGGCTGTTACTGTGAAAACAACTGCGATTATAAGTGGTTTCACCCTGAGGTGTTTGCCAAAGTGACACTAGTAATATTGCACAAGAATGTGAGCACAGATGTGCCAAACTGCCACTCTCTCTCTCACACACTGTATATTTTATGCCCTAAACATATCGTTCTGTACGATTCATAAGCTTGTTTACAATTTATAAGCTTGTTGCCCTCAATTTTGGTACACTCATGCACTCACACACGTCTGGTTTTATCTCCGTGGGGACAGTTCAAAGGCATTATGATTTTTATACTGTACAAACTGTATATTTTATCCTCATCCCCTTAGCACACACGCGCACACACACCTTACGTATAATATTATGTTTTAAATAATTACTACATTCTAACCTCAATAAACAGTAAACAACTGTAAGACATGACCACAAAAAGTAATAAATATTTACTATTCAACTTCAAAATGATCTCAAGTCTGTATGCTAGGCTAGTCTCGCTGTACAAGCAGCTCCTTTCACTAATCATGTATGGATGAAAAATGTAATACATTCTCAAATAATTTACATTTTTTAACTAAATTATTTATTAGATGTATCAAATAGCATATCAGAAATGTAGTTCACAATTTATCACACAAGCTGTTTTTGACCATTTTAAATCAAACATGATCGGGAAAGTATTTTATTTAACTTTCAATTAAGTGAAAGTTTAAGACCTCTAAATTCAACTTTAAAAGGATATTTCGGAACAACACGCGCAGCCAAGGATAACGGAAGTTAGACATTATCGTTAGTAACGTTGTCAATATGGATATTTCTCTTTAACAAACACATCGTAAAAAATGTTTACCATTCACTCCCATTCTACTGCTTGAAAGAAAAAGGATAAATGGTATTATAACTCTGACTGTATTCGCCTAAAAGAAGAAAGTCATACAGCTAGGATACCTTGAGGGTCTTGTTTTGTCTCTCTCTTATGTCAACTGTACACCGTAAAATTGTGTACGCTTGTGTATAATACTAATTTTATATGATATGAAACAGCTTTTTTCTTCTGCAACAATATCCCCTACAGCCAAAATGTAAACCTCTCATATAGAAAACCTCAGAAAACGTTATTCATACATAAATGTGATGTTTGTTTTCATAAAGATATGAATAGCACAGCACCCAGTGCACCCACTCCAAAAGTGCCTTTTCAGAGCAAAGATGGATGAAAACTGGGCCCCTGATGACTTTAAATCAAATCATTTGACTCCATGCATCCATATATCTCCTTAAAACGTGTTGTGACATTTAGTGCAGGAAGACGTTTCCTCTTCCAAAGGTTTGAGGGCACGGCCGAGTGTGAATGAGATTTGGTACGCAGCCCTGGACGGTTTTCTCCCTGACAAACAGTCTGCAAGGATACAAGTTATTAATACACTAATCACCTCAAAGCAAAACTAGCAATGGTTGTTATTCAATGCAATGACTTAAAGTGATGACTACGGAAATGAAGTTTGGTTTTACAGCTAATATAAGCAATATAAGAAATTCTTAAAGTGATAAACACAGAGCATATAGCTGAAACTTTGTAAGCGTGACATTCGCCCGCGTTCGTGCTGCATGACTAATTCAGGTGATCACAATGGAACAATCTAAAGACTGTATTTATTGTTGTTGGTATGGTGACTGTTCAAACAGGATGACGTATAGTTTCCTCTGCCCACAGCTGTAAAGACTGCGAGACATGAAGATGTTTCAACGCAGAATACAGCAAACTGCAGGCCACACACAAACTTCCTCTATACCAGAAGTTTTAGTTCAATGTGGCAATGAGAACCATAGACAAATAGGAACAATGAACAGTGGCTATATTGATATGTGCATAAAATATACTTCCCTTCCCTGAATATTTTTAGCTTTGCATGAGAATTTGCTTTTGTAAGCTGAAACTTGCAGAAATCGGGTTAAAGCAATAGTTCACAATTTTGGTCTTTCAAACATTTTTTGAGGAATTGTTTTACAGCTCTTGCCATACAACAATAGTTTACAGAAATCAAAGGCAGTCAATCTCTAAAAAGAACAGCCAGAAAAAAGCATAAAAGATATTATAAAAGGGTCTCGATTATTAGCAACATGTATGAACCATCATTGCATGGGAAGAACCGTGTATTGATTGTTTCAACATTTTAATTCTCGTTTTCAATTAAAAAAGTCACAAAATCATGATATTGTGGTAAAAATGGCAGCATTTCTTTAATTCTGTCCATCCACACAGGTGGTAAAGAAATCAGGAGGAACAGAGAGAAGTCAATGTTTTTGGTTATTCAGTCTCTGATCACTGGTTTCATCAGCTGGCAGCTGGTGTATTTTTCATTTACTGTGGTAAAAACTACATTGGTAAACTGGCATTTAAATCCACTCACAGGAAAAGAATGGTGTGTGGGTTTACTGAATCACCCACTTCAGAACACGTACACATGCATGCAATTCTAAAAAAAACAGATCCCCAAGTCACATTGAAAATATGCATGTTTACGGTCCGTGACATTTCAATAATCATCAAGCTTGATCATATCAGCTGAGAAAGGTCAAAAGGTTAAGTAAAGGCACAACCTTTTACCAGTGGATGAACTGAAACTTGTCAAGATGAGCACACCGCAGAAGGAAGCAGCGATAGGTTGTGACCTCTGGGTCAGCTGAGCAACACAGCATTCCTATAACTGATAAATACTTCAGAACTCCCCCTCCCACCCCATGCTATGTGCTTGTGTGGCTTCCCTCTCGGTATTGGTTCCCTGTCTACAGGGGAAGCAGAAGAGTGCCAAGGTGCAAAATTTTAAGAGCTGGTCTCGACCAAACTCACCGCATTCCCACCGTCCTTCAGCCGAGAGACGTGACTCTAGCCACGCTGGGGCTTCAGCCAAACCACAGCTTGCTTAAGGTCACTTACAAAAACTCACATGTCTTTCTTGAGCATATGCAAAATATCTTCCACTTTGAAAGGGAGTTTAGTCTCTACTTTCATGATCGAATTTGTAATGCACTGGTAAATAATGACAAATGTGGTCTATTGATAAAGCAAACACATTTGAAACAAATTGAGGAATACAATATTTTTGGAAATTAGATGACGAAATAAGCGCCAACATACCGTGATCTTTAATTCGAGCAGCGTTCTCTAAGGGGTCTTCTTGGAGGTGGGCATCTGCTGACTCACGAACGGTCAAGCATGAAAACCGACCCATGACGCATCATCATCGTACCCCACAGTATGACTCAGATTCTACCGTTAATAGGCTGCTGGGCCCAAGCAGCTGAGACTGCTCAGTTATTTTAGCAGGACCAATCCTACGCTCGGATCTCTCACCGCACAACGCCTGCACAACTACGGCCCAGACGGCCAGACTCGGCGAAACAAACCTAAACCGTTCACCTTCCCAAACTGTGAACGTCAGTCCAGCCAAAGAAAACGACAATGATGTGGAAAAACGTGGCAGCGATGTGACCTTCACATAGCTCAGATCGCATTCATTTGACCAAGGCCAACCGACAAATTCTCGGCCAACTCCACACTTTAGATTTATGAGCGAAGACATGTGGAATGTTCGTGGCTGCGAGCTTAACACACGCATTTAGGAATGACTAATATGTGCTTGCAAATGATAACGTATGTTGATCAATATCAGCTTCACGCAGTTAGAACCGCTGCATTACATTTGAATGTATTTGGCATGCAAGTACTGCATCTTAATTGAAATCCCTGTACTATTTTATACAGTGCTTTACAAATGGTTATAAAAATACACACTCACACCTCACATTTTTGAGAACGTATCATACCCTGAAACTTTACAGTATGCATGCATGCAGTTACAAATGCTGATAGTGCTCATCATGTCTGACTTAAAAATTCTGTTGTTTTGGGTAGTTGGCAAATAAACCGTAAAATGTGTCCTGTGGTATGACAGCAAAAATGTAGAAAGAAAACTGTTAATAATATATTATTTTATAATATTATTATGTGATCCTGGACCACAAAACCAATCATAGGTAGCATGAGTATATGTGTAGCAATAGACATTGTATGGGTCAAAATAGCAGATTTTTCTTTTATGCCAAAAATCATTAGGATATATAGTAAAGATAATATCCCATTAGGATATTTTGTAAATTTCCTATCGTAAATATGAGTAGATGCCGCAAAATCTCTAACAAAAATGCCCGGAAACACGTCTACAAACTTCACTCGCTGCTGCCGCTCTTTGGGAATTACACACTCAAGTTTGGTATCAATGTAATGTTTTCAGGTTTAGCTTTCATGTTCATCTATTCTCCATAACATACAGTGGTAAGAAAAAAGAGAGCATTAAAACAAACCTGTTTCTTTTTAGCAGCGGCCTGCTACAGTACGTCTGATTATCAAATTTATATGTGATTTTCTCAATGTTTCGATTTTTTGCACCCTCAGATTCTAGCATTTCAAATACTTATATCTCGGCCAAATATTATATCCATATATCAATAGAAAGCGTATTTATTCAGCTTTCAGATGATGTATAAATCTCCATTTCAAAAAATTGACCCTTAAGTTTTGTTGTCAAGGGTCACATATGATTATATTTTTTATAATATAATAATTTATTATAACAATGTGGTGGGTTCAGCTGTGGCAAGATGTTGCAGCAACTGCAGCGGCACTGTACTGAGATAAAACCCTATTGCTACAGTAAATGTATCACTGAGAAATTACAAAAGAAAAAAGATGTTGGACAAATTACAATGCCCCAAAAAGGACTTCCTTTTCCTTTCTTTCACGCTTATACTGCCATCTTGTGGCTATAGACGTTATATGACCACGACAAGTGTACAACTTTTACAAAGACCTGTTACACGACGAAGACGCCGGAGAACTAAAAACGCAATTGTACTCGAAGTTATCGTTGAATGGCCACTTATAAAAAGGTCTACGTATAAATAAAAACACAAGTGCGACCAATAAAACTAAAATAACCAACTTTTATACTTTTTAAATGTTTGTGTCTCTCCAAAAAACAACATGGTAGTTTAACCCCAATCTAAACACAGATAACTCTCACACTGCGGTGCGCACCCATAAGTTATTTTTTAGTGTACACAAAAATACAACAGCAACAGCATAATAAAAAACACTAAGAAATTAACATTAAATGCGTCCATAGTTTGAAACGTCACTACACCTGACGCTAAACTACGACATTCTCGTCGAGTTTTGACGCAACTAGCTGTGCAATGATTCCACTTGAGTAAAACAAACTATCCCGGTTATACCAGTGACTGCAGGATACATCGTAAATAATTGATGTCTTTCTGCAGCATGCAATGATATCGCACTAGATCTTACCTGGACAAGGCCTCCATATTGAGACTGTTGGTCCTCTAGAGTTGTAGACAGAGTGGCATCAAGGTGAGCGCTTGTTGACGTAAGCAACAGAGGCCGAGGACCACGAGATTTCAAGGAAAAATGAACTGAGAGCGAAGACAGAATTTTTATCACCAAGTAGCCTACACTGTAATATAAAAATATATTTTCTGTAAAATCTTCTTTAAAAATGTATATATTTGTAGTTTTAAGAACATAGACATAGCTATTTCCAACTGGCAGTTATGTTTAGATAAAACATTTTTTTTAGAAATAATTAAAAATAATTCATATGTAATGGAAAGAGAAAATCTCAATCTTCCTTTCTCCATCTTTGCCCAGGTTAAACATGAAGATAATACCGTGATGTGTAGCATGTGTGATAAGTAAAGGAAGTGTATGAGTCATTTCTGTGAGTCATTAGTTCTGTGGGGACAGCAGCAGCAAAATGTGTGTGTGTGCGTGTTTTAGAGCGGAAAGAGAAATTCAAGAGAAATTCAAGATGCAGGGATGCACAGTTGATTATAAATATGTGACATACATAAATTAACTTCACAATTTTAGACAGAAATTCTGATAAAGAATATGCCATTTGTAAAGTCTTATATGACATTATGGTTATGAACATGTGATTTAAAATAAGCAATTAATGCATCATCTGTCAATTATCAGGATGGCTTATTTGAAAATAGTTAATTGTCCAGATGAACCATGTAGAGAGAAAGAGATATAAACATAACGCACACAAAATAACCTACAGAATAGCAGTGGACAAAACCTTTAACTTCTCATGTATAATTTAACACCAATACCAGCCTATATGAATTAAATATGAAATCAAAAGGAATGTTTTAGAATAATATTGGTATTGACCAGCTTGTGTGGTGGATATGTTTTTATGAAAATAGGCTTCTTCACATTTGTAAAGTCATATAACGGCAGCAAACAGAATCATGCAGGTGCTGGTATATGTTCTCTACCTACGTAAAAGAACATTTGCTCCAGCACATTTATGACTCACAATCCTGCCACTGCATTCAAAGACCTGCGCATACGTAAACCTAAAACCCACCAGCATATTAATGTAATAAACACAAGTTAATTAAAAGATGTAACAGACAACTGTTTGCTCTATTTAAAAATATGCATGTTAATTAACAGTATTTGCTTGAAGCTTGAATATTTGATGTAATTCTTTGTAATGTTTAATAAAATGTATATAAAAGGGCGATCTTATATCTTCTAGAAATATTCATATGTTACATTAATATATAGTGTCTAACTTTCATTTGTCCCCTCTTTTGTAAATATCATGCCGTCATAAAAAAAAGAACAATTGAAGTTAAATGAATATTTATGACATGCTACTTCAAAACGGACCCTGTTGAATTGTTTGCTGGAGCTGTAGACACAGATCTGAGTGAACTGACATGATAAAAAGGGGTTTTCATGGTGGAGTAAGTCTTGTTACTCCATGGTGCTTTTCCCAGACCTCTTCCTCTGTTTGCTGGCCCCTGGAGAACAGGTTAAGATGAAAGACTGACGCATTTCCCTGAAGCCTGAGATGTGGCTTTGCATCTGCCTGTTTCATGCTTCTTAACATATTTTTTTTCCAGATAGAGCACATCACCAGTGACGCATTCTGTCAAGCTTGTTTTATTTCGATTTATTTTTCATTTTTATTTTTAAACAGAACAGCATTTCAACTGATGTATACTGCGATAAACATTATTGAGTCAAGGTACTTTAATGCTTGCTACCATATCACCACTCAATGCGTGAGTCAGTCAGTCCAAAGGTTTTGGTAGTCAGGCAGTGAGTCATTAGAAAATCTTCATTTAAAAAAAAATGTATTTATTGAAAGCTGTTTGTTTTATAAGTCAAGCCAATCACACCTACACCAATTTAGGATGACAGGCTTGCAGCAACCTCAGATTTTGCTTTGAGGGCAAGTCATGGCAAGATGTATGTCACTAAATTAAAGCACATGTAATGTGATTTATATATAAATGGGGACAGACTACTGGCTATTTCCTCAGTATGCTGGAGTGGATGAGGAAATACGGTTGGTCTGGCATCTAATAGATCTGTAATGTTTGGCATCATGAGATGGCTTTCCATTAGTAAGTATAGCTAAAAGATGCTGAATTTATAGATCTATTATAAATAAATAAAATGTTTTAAAAGTCAGCAAAAACCAACCTGTTATTGCTTATCTTTATCATTTAATTATTTGTATTTAATAATCTCAACATTAAAGCGCATGTCAATACAACACATTTCAGACACACGCTGCATGTTCTGCACCAGAGGGTGAATTGCACCATCTACCAGAGGAATGTCTCAGCGTCGCTCAATTTATGCCAAGGCCGAGAAGAACTGAAAGAAAGGGGGAACGAGGGAGTGAGAGAGAAGATGAAGAGAGAATACGATGACTTACTGATATGGGAGGAGGGAGAACTCTGCAGGTGCGTGCTGAGCCCCGTGGAGCTTTTCTGACAGATGCTCCTGCTGCATGGTGGGGAACCGAGCGAGCCTTCTCGGGGTGCACGCAAGCAGAAAGAGACGAACCAAAGCAAGGAAACGTGCTGCTTAAAGTAGAGCAAGGCTGGAATAAAGCGAGATAGAAAGGGATGAAGGCCCGAAGGAGCTTTTGATGACGTGATACTATCATATTTAATTCACAAGACTAATTATGCTCTGCTTGAGATGGCGGGAATCAATGGTTGCCTCTGGATCAGCATGACCATCATTGCCTCAGAGCGTGCATCATTTATTAATGGAGCGCTCATAAGTTTGCGCAGCTCGTGCTGGGTTTCTGTGTTTTTTCCAACGTGAACTGTTCGCGGCTCAGGAGGTTCATCTTTGAAGAAGTAATATTGCAGCAGAGACTAAAGATTGCTTGGTTAAAAGCAGAATGAAGAAAATTGAATTGGTTGTATGCTATTAGATAAATAAAAGCCTCAACCGCATGTATTGTAAGTATGATTCATGCTGAAATTAGTATTAAGTTGTCATTTTCTATTTTTTTATTTAGGCATTCATCACACAAACCATTTGAAAATGTAGTTAATGTAGATGAAAATTATTAAATTTAACAGATTAAACTTAAGAATTAGAAATCAAAACATTCCCCTATTTGATAAATGAAAGTTAACCGATTTTTCTACAATGAGATAAAAAGTAGAGGCTAAATAAGCGTGATACATTTAAAAACTTTAAAATCTTTAATAATTCTGATTTCCAAAACATCACATACACACAGCTGCTAATAAGATGGTCAATTGAAATATAAAAGTGAAATATTACAAAAAAGCCAATGGCCAGACAATGGCAGCATGGCAAATTGAACTGAAGGACATAAGGGATGGATCTAGATTGATCTAACAGAACCCACGGGTGATTCATCAGGGACACAGCGTGAGCGCAAGACTACAATCAAAGGTACAAGGACACAAACAAGAGCATATAAATCCAAGTGTCAGTGAAGAGGTGAATGAGGTGGTTGTATGTTGTGGGCGATCATGTTTAGCAGAGAGTGGGATCAGGAGAAAGTGGGTGGAAGTGACAAGAGACAGTGACAGGGAAAGTACGAGGGATTGGCCCTGCCGACGGGAGCTGAAAGCTAAACAGTGTGAGGTGAATCACAGTGAGCAAAACTACACAAACCACACACTGCTGCAAATTCACACACTGTCCCTATCCTTAATTTCCTGAATTGTTGTAAACTCTTGTTATCAGTGATACATGTATAACTCTTCAAATCTAAATGAGAAGGATGAGTCAGTGTGATTTTATGGCTATTCTTACATACAGTAAGATAACAAATATGAACTTATTAGAAATAAAATATTAGGCCTATTTAAAAAAAAGATCTAAATTCGACTAGATGTATCAAGCTCGCAGTGTTCCCTCTGTGATTTGTGAATAATAGAAATAAAGAGAATATTCGCCGTATTATCACTGGACCGGAGTCGTGAAGGTCTTTACGCATTTTTTGTGTGACCCTCTCTCTCTGGCGCGCGCAGCCCGTTGACTGCGTGTCCTCGGTGACGTCATAAAGCACGTCCGAGCCCCAGTGCTGCTGATGTTTTTCAATGAATGAGATCCCCCTCCCATCTGCATTACTATCACTACGGACTCTCTATAAATTGCGAACGATGGGAGAACCCGTTAAATTTCACAAGTGTCATCGACGGCAAAAGAATGAGTGGATACGTGCAGCGGAAGACTTTATGAAGCATGACATTACGGCACGCGGTTCAGCATCATTTCTCATCAATAGAGGTAACCGATAATATACTGAAATTCAGTTAACGCTGTTACTGTGCGATGCGAGCTGAGAAGTTTCCTGAAGAGTTGAATTTGGACTGTTTAACAGGAGGTAAGTGACTTTTTGGATACATAGCCTACAGCTGGATACATTTCGACTAAATAAAAAACGATACACTGGTGATAGACTATTTAGTCAACAAACCAGCATATGTCGGAAAATTTAAATACGTTAATAAGATCCTTGGCGTGTGACTGGAAAGGGATATTTCTCAGTTGGCTTTTTCCGATTGTGTTTGGTGGATGCGAGAAGCTGAAAAGTTACTGCAGTGTGACTCACTTTTGCGCACATGGGCAGTGACAGATCAAGATCCAGGAAAAGTCTAAAGCGTGCGTCTTTCATTTTCCACCACTAAATATAAACAGAAAACATATTCTCTTTCAGAAATGTATGCTGTGTGGCAATATGCTTTTTAAATCTCATATTTGATATGTTATTGCATGTGTTTTAGCGCACCCGAAAACACCTAATATTCTACTTATATAGCCTACATAGGCTATGCAATTTTGTAAAATGGCTCAAATGTTAAATAGACAGAAAGCACGACAGTAAATTATTTAATCTTATAGCAAAACGATATGTTTATTATTAAAACTAATGAAAATAAAGCTTTTATTCTTTCATAGCCAACTACAAACGTCCAGCTGTTTTTCTCTGTCCGTGCAACATGATTCACGTTATCTAACATTTTTCAGACACTTGCCATTTCCGAATGACACTCGTTGAGCAAAAAAAGACCAGCCGTAATCTTTGCCTCTCTCTCGAGCTCCTTAATTTTAAATGTACAATATCGTGACGTACTTTCAGATGAAGTCAATCTTGCGTCATTCCTGCGCACACGCCGACGATTCAACGTCCCGTCGGGATCACTAAAAGAGACAGCTCGCGCCTGGCGCATGCGCATACGTCTTTTACCCGCATTGCGACCCCCTCGCGGGGTGGGAGATGGGGGTATCTGAGAGGGTGGGTGATGCGTGGGGAACATTCAAATCTCACCCTGGGCATCTCATAGCGAGCTTTGCGGAATTCACACACGTTTCTTTTATCACTGACATCATTTAGGGATTACCTCTCCGTACAGATGTGATCATTAATGGAGATACTGTTAACCACATTGCAAAACACAAGAGACAGGAAGGAAACACAAGGTTGCAGCAGTCTTACATGGGTCTCTAAGGGGTCGTGGTAATATTAAGGCTTGTCAAACAAAATGTAGCTCAATTGGTAAAGCATTGCATGAACAGCACAAATGGTTTTAGGTTTGAAGAATGCACTGTAGCCTACCTTGAATTCACTGTTAAGTCATGTTCAATAAATGCGTCTGACAAATGCCTAAATGTGTTTAGAACTGGTTAATATTTAAGATATTTGGTTTTAGAAGAATCTTAATGTATTGTCGGCATAGTCACGTTCACTCCATGTCAGCACCATGGATAGCGCCAAACCAAAATCTTCACTTTACGTGTAAAAAATGTTTAGTTTGCATCTCTGAAAGACATATCTGGCAAAACCAATGTTTCTTGTTAGTTTTTGTGAGTATGATAATACAACATTTTATTTAATGACAACATAGGCCTATATACTGTAATTGAAATCACTGTAATATGCCATGCGCTATGATATATAGTAGCCTATATGATAGGATCAACAAGGCACTGTGCCAGGCATATATAAGACAATGGAAGGACAAATACAAAACCATGTTGTTTGAGAAGTTAAATTATTATACAAATGCAAAATACAACTGAACTGTACAATATAAAAGGAACATATCCAAATCTGTTTACATGTCTTTGTTCTGATAAACACAGAGAAAAATATTTGGACAAATGCTTGTAACCAAACTGTTCTTGGCCACCATTGACTACAATAGTAGGAAGAATTGCTTCATAAATGTATTTGTTCTGTTAAACACAAAAGAAGATATTTTGAAGAATGTAGGAAAGCAAACAGTTCTGGTGCACTATTGACTATAATTGTCATGTTTCCTACTATGGTAGTCAGTGGTGGCCAAGAACTGTTTGGTTACAAGCATTTGTCCAAATATCTTTCTCTGTGTTTATCAGAACAAAGACATTTGGAACAACTCGAGGGGGAGTAAATAAAGACAGAAGTTTTCTTTATGGCTAAACTGTCCCTTTAAGTAACGCAACAGCACAGGAAAAATATATTATGACACAGGGTCACTTCGGAGTATTGCTTTGTTGTCACTTCTGTTTTCCTTCAGGGCCAGTCAGTTTATGATGTCACTACACACAACATCACCAGCATGGACGTCAGAGCATGTTACCGAATTAGGCTTGCATAACACAACGCTCCTCCATCAGCCACCAACAGCTAATATCCTGAGAGTGAGTCAGTCTGATAATCTCTGCTGCAATCAATACAGAGTTGTGGAAGTGGGCCATGCCATTATGGACTCTTTGCGGTGTCATCCCGGGGCAGAAAAACTGCTTTTCTATTTATAGCTGCTGTCTGAGACGCCTGCTTATTGTTTAGAGAGATGGCATTTCTTTGGAAATGTAAAAATAAGATCTTTTTTTTTGTGTGACCACGGCTGCTAAGCTTGCTTGGCACAGAAATGTGGACGTTTAAAAACTGCATTTCTGTGCCTTTTAATGTCAACATTTAAAAAAGGCAATGGATTCGCAAATAATGACGAAAACAAATACTGAAATGCACATAAGATTTACAAGTATGAATACATAAGGTCAGTGCATCAATACCTTGGCTCTAGACTGCTTACTGCTAAATGTGTCTGAAAGTACAGTAACAGTCTACAGTCATGGCTACTGACGTCTGGCAACCATCCACAGAACAAGAATATCAAGAATCGTCCGCACGGCCTCGTTTTTACAGCTTTCAGAAGAGCGAGAGGAATCTGTGTCATCTACCCTGGAAACCCCTGTGCTGAATATGTGGGCAGTGTCATAGCCGGTGAACCAATCAGGTTAGCTTATCTACAGTTACCATTGCAAACCCTTTTTTCTCCGTCTTGCTGTCTCCATGGTGACCGTGGCATTAGATTGTTACTGTAGCAACAGCACCGCTGGTAACAGTCTACAGCCATGGTCGCTAGGGGGCAGAATCTACAGCAACAGACACATTCTCATTGTTTTGTAGCCCACAGATGTATTTTTTATATATATTTTAGTATTTCAGTGCTTTTTACATTACAGCATGCATTCTATAGCCACTGAATAAAAACTATTTTTAAAATTCACTATTTATAGGTACGTGTTTCATTCCGTGCCTTAAATTCTAACTGAAAATATTGTTTTTATTTGCAGACAATTGCAATGGGACAAACTGGACAAAATAAAGATTTCAATGTATCTGCCACTCATATTTGCCTGTTAATTGTATATTCATTTTAAAAAAGCAAAGAGAAAAGTGTAAAACGATATCTCTACTGATTTGATTGTTATTTTACAATAAATAAGTGAGATTGTTGTACGTTACCCTTAAAAATGTTTGCAGTTTTATGATTTTTTTTATACAACTGTTTACAAAAAATAAAATACTTCATTTATAAGATTGAGTGGATGTCTGTGTATAATGTGTACTGTGTATACATTTATACAATAATTATGTATGCACATTCTTTCCATTTTAGCAATACTATCACCTCACAGGAGTAGTGGTAATATAGTCATTTTTTTTTACATTTAGCTTGTTTCTAATTGGTTAACTGTTCTTCCCTAGACCATTCACAGCGCTATACCGCAAGGGCTGATGCATTTGAATTAATGTTCATGCATATATAAGAGCATGTATTGTGTATGTGAGGAGCAAAGGAGCGGTCAATTAAAAGCTCTTGTGAAGAGACGTGCCCAGCTTTATTAACACATGTATGAGAGAAAGCAGCCAAATCACGAGCACTTTTCCAACACGAGATGCTCTAATTGGGCTGACCTTGAAAACCAGAGGTTTGAGAAGAAATGTTAACAGAAATATGCATGAATCACCAAGCTGGTATCTCTGACATTCTCCATTACATCGTCAGGAGTGATGTAAAGCTGGAGAAGTTTGAGGATTTAGAAAAGGACTAAACATTCATCGGAAAACTAGTTTAATGGCGGATTTTGTCGGGGTGTTTTTGGCTGTGTCATACAGGACAGACTGACCTCCCACACATAATTAGTCATCTCCTTTCAACTTGATATTTCTCTCACACATTCACAGCGATTCTCATCTTTTGATGTTAATCTCTACTTTCTCTCTCTTTTCAGCTCTACCCATGGTTTCCTTTACCCCATGGGCATGAAATAAAAAAATTCAATTTTAACACTTGTTCCTTTTGTTTCTTCTCGTTCCTCTTATATTCTGTTTCTGATATTCTGTTTATTTTTCTCCAATAACATGAAACCATCATCCAGAAGTCTGTGTTCAAAAGCAGGTCCTCCAAACTGAACACACACATCAGATGTGATAACCAGTTGGTCAGTGAATATGATAATAAACACTGTGTGGGATTGTGAACCGCATTTAAATAAAACAGCAGACTTTTCACCTTCTCTCTCTGTGAGAATATTCATGTACGTACTGTAGGCTATATGTATATCACTGGATTTAAAATGTAAGCTTCCCAATTACAAACAAAACATTTCCTTTTATTAAATATTGTTGTAAATAATGATTCTGCCATTAGAATCCCAATATTTTTATCATGTTCGCAATGATTTAGCAGTTAATGTAAAGCCAGAGAGTGCAGTTGACACTAAATGGGTTTAATTCACAATAACAATATCATGGCAATATTTATTGAAATAAAAAAATCTAATTAAATAATGTCATCATTCAAATTTATCTTTAATTTGATATATTTTTAAATATTGCTGCTGTCTTTCTGGAAGATTGAATCTCCATATTTTTGGATTTTTTTTGCCATACATCATTATTATTAGTCATCCCTGGTTTTTGTACTTATCATCAAAAAATATTAAAAAGTGTTTGTCAACTTTGACAACACAGTATGAAATCATTTCAAAAGTACAGTGTTTTCCATTCACGAAGAACTGTGAATTTGCACATCTGATGTTTCAGAGGTACAACGACTATATATAAAATATACTAGTTTTCTCTTTTTATCAAAATATGATAGGAAGAGAAAGTTTGGAACATGAATTATTGGCAATATGATCATAGCGTTAACACAATATCAAGAATCATAGTTATTAATATCTTGCTTATTGTCATACCAGTATATGTGACACAATTAATATGGATACACGCTGAGAGTTCTGGGTAAATCTCAATTTGAGCTCTACCTTTTGTTGCATGACTGGTGACTACTCGGAGATTAAAATTACAGGCACAACATAAAACAACAAAAACAGTTTCTGTCCTTTCCAGCCACTGTTGTATAACCACATCAGTCTGAGAGAGAAGGGGTCAGAGGTCGGCTCCTACATCCACTCAGAATTTTTAGCTTTGAGTGGGGGCGTGAAGTACAGTATGATAAGATGAGTGTATACAGCAGTAAACAGACATGGAGAAAATGGAAGGCGAGACGGAATAAAGCACAGAAACATAATCGCGAACGAGGTGACTCAGCGTTTCCCGTATCAGGAAGATAAACACTTTGCCAGGCACTTCACAAAAGCTGCCCGCTCCAAGAGCTTGAATCTGATGGGAAAAGAGACAAAAGCTCCAACACACACACACACGCACCGCAGAATACTGTTGAGAAATATGAAAGCGCGCATGTGCATTTAGCATAGTTACTCACTGTCATAGTTTTTTATTAGAACCACCATTTGTTCATCATTAAATTTAATATAACACTGTTTGCGAAAATAGCAATAATAAAATGTCCTTATTTTTGTTTGTACGTTTCTTTAAATTCCATGTTTTGCACTCTCTACTGTGGTTTTCTTTGCCGTATTGTGAAGTACAATACTTTAAATATGATATATGAGTGTAGCAGGCATTATAGAATAAACTTCTTGGCACTGTTGAACGGAAAGTACTAGATGAAGCTTAAAAAAATAAGAATAAAACGAAAGCTGTTGAAATGATAAAAGGCTATTACAAAGTAGGCCTACACAACTGGTGCTAAGGCGAAAGAAAAACAGATGCACATGTGGTAGACATCAACAGATTCTTGATGAACTTCGTCTGCTCTTATGAGCTCAGTGCGTATTGGCAAAGAAGAACAGAGAAACTTGAGCATCTCTAAGCTCTTCCTGTCAATTCCCGTGCCCCTCCCATGAGACAGGAAATGAATGCCTACAGCCACAGAAATGTGTGTGCGCAAGAGGAGAAACTCGGGCTAATGCTGACATCCTCATCACATCTGGAAACCATTGCACACCAGCAACTAAAGTACACTGGGTTCTCACACACACTGCCATGCAAAATAAAGCAGTAAATCAATGTTGGAAAACAGCCTAAGGCTCGACACTAAAGTAACACTTGATGCACGGGTGGGCAGAGAGTGTCATCTAGTGGACGAGGAAAATCATAAACACCTGATTTGGTGAAGTAACACCTGCATTCAAGACAAAGGTAACAATAAACTAACAAAAAACAAGCCATTTTCATTTAATAAGTATTTCTAGGTGTATTGAGATCATTCCAGTCCAGTGTCTGTTAAATTTCAACCAAATTCACAGAAAAAACAAAAATTACAATTTTACTTTTACACCTACCTAGTCAATTCAGACACTGAAAATGGTAAAAAAAAAAAAAAATCCACGGCAATAATTTAATAACACATAATAATTGAATAAGCTACCTGTGAACCTTTGGTTTGTATTAAAGATTTTGTTGAGATACAAACTGCAAGCAAACTTAATAAATGTAAATGCTTACATTTCTGAATATAAATGATTTTGAAAATTATTATAAAAAGCATGATAGGTAAATTCATTAATATTGTACTTGAACTACTGTATACAATATTTAAGGTGAAGACAGTACAGTAAATGAATAATTGTGCACAAAAAACAGTTAGTTTGACCCTGTGGTGATGGTGTTCACAGACTCGGCATCTCTACTGCCAGACTCACAGGAATATGGCTGCTTTCCTGGACACTAATCGTGTGTAGTCTCATACTATAAAAGATTTCTCTATGAATAATCACTGCTGACAGTGAATGTTCATCCAAGACTTGGCTTAATCCGCTTTAGGGAAATTGGCTCCATGTGTTTCAGCTGACTGTGAACCATCCGGGGTTTCACTGTACTTTTAGCCAAAAGGAAAAATACATAATGGCATTTATGTTGCACTAGTTAATCAAAGTCTGGACAGTCAACTGTAAACTGTTTATTTTGCGTTTAACCAAAAACGCGTCCTGCGCACAACACATTTAAAGCGTGACGCTACGTTTCTTTATGCTGAAGGACTTCTGCCGGCAGAATGAGAAACACAAAAGCTCAAGCTGTGAATGAGTATTATCTTCCTCTGTAGAGGAATAATTCTGAACTTGATCTCATTCCCCCTGTAATTTTCAAAAGAAGATCACCTATGAAGAGTGGCTGGCAGCGTATGACAGCCAAGATAATTGCGTTTAACTGAAGCCCCCCACATTCAGGGTCAGCACTTTTTTCAATGGATTGTCTGTGAGCTGCTCACACCACGGTACACTTTTCCCTCTCTCTCTCACATTTTTTTATTTTACACAAACACTACAGCCACCTCATCCATCCACAGTGAGGCAACAGATCTGAGGAGTGAGCTTTGATTGGCCTGCTTGTCTCCTGCAGATGTCCACAGATTGCTGAGTTTATTCCGGCTGGCAGCCACAGGAGGCGCTCTGCTCACGACCACAGCCTTTCATCTGCTGACCTGCATCTGAACTTGGCTTCTGTGGGAGATTAAAGGTATATTAAAGTGAAGACAATAACACTGCCGTTACCTTTATTACTTATCTTTTCCTTTCTGCCACTATCTTTTTATATATGAACACATCGACTGAGTGATTCAAATATTTTTCATATTTTAGATATACTCTGTAAGGCATCTGCTTCTTGCTGTGTAAGGGACGGCCTACAAATAAAACGTAACAAATAATACAATATGTGTGATCAAACCCAGTGTTTTGTAAAACGTCATCATCAGTTACATGCCTTACGAACATAATTTCCATAAGAAATGCACAGAGCTGCTGGTCAACCTGATGTTTTTTTTTTTTTATCCCCAGCTACTCTGTTATCACTTTATCACTAGGTGGCAGTATACTATAATTTTCATTATAAAACAGACAAGTCAGGTTCAAGATGCTGAATAGTCCATACACTATTGCATTTCAGATTTACATACATTATTAAAGAGAATAAGAAATCTTATCTTAAATCTCATTTACTTAAAAACTCATTCCAAACCTGTAGGACTATATCATCTGCAAACACAAAAGAAGATATTTTGAAGAATGTTGGTAACCAACATTGGCCCCCATTGACTTCCATTGTATGGATATAAAACCACAGATATTTCTCAAAATATCTTCTTTTGTGTTTGCAGAAGAAAGAGTCATATACAGGTTTTTAACCACATAAGGGTGAATAATTTATGATAAAAAAGTATTTTTTCTTTAAGTAGCTATTTTATAAAATACCAATGTGTTGTACATTATGAAAACAATTCATTTTTCAAAAGATTTCTGAAAACATACATTTTTTTGTAAATAAACTCATCTATTTTACACCACATTATATACACAAAAACCATTGCCACACACCTGTGCCGTCTTGCGTACAGGCCGCTGTGGTTGGTTGTCTGGGTGATTTGGTGTCCAAGCCCCCAGGCTCTGATTGGAATAGAAATCCATAGGATACACCTCCTGCCATCCCACCTGCTGCAGAGCTACGGCTGCCTGAGAAACAGCACGAGATAGAGACACATTGTTAATTAAAGACATCGACTGACTGCAGAATTAAACACGGTAGCTTCAAGCTCGAGAATCTCCAGAAAACAGCGTGGCAGAGCTGCCAACAGCTGACAGGTCGATACACGCATCAGCCACGAGCACAGTCGGATATCAAGGGAGCTTTAGTCAAACCCAGGACTTCTGCGAAGAGGGCGCGTCACGTGCGAACACATCTCCTGGATGACTCGATAGATTACCAATGCGCAAAAGATCTTCCCCACTGGCTATGTACGCCAAGCAGAGACGGGGGGATCTGTAGAGGCGCGATCTGTGCTGTTTCATGTGAACTACAAATGGAGTTGAATATGTTTGGCAGGCCTCGGGAGGAACGCACGAGCTCCTTCGGCATGCAGATACATTACATAAACTCTTGAGCGTCAGGCTGAGCTGCTTATATGAATAATCAATGCGCCGTCTCCGCCCGTGGATAAGTCTGCCCACTTCACACGTGAGGCGAGCTGTAATGTACGGCTTTAATACCGTGGGAGAAATGACAAACACATCCGCCTCTGGTGAAGGACTGTCTTGCTTCGCTGACAATAACACTATACCCCATAAGCAAATGCTTCTCCATAAATCTCTCTTAAATACCCTTCACATTCTAATACAACAGTCACTCTTTTCCATCGACTGAAAAAGGCAACAGAACCACAACACAAAGAGAGACGGTCCAAGTTCAGACCTCCTTTTGGGTCATATACAAATTACTGCTCTACTCTAGAATTGTTTCTATTTTGCATTTAGTTTAATTCAAGGAAATATTGCAGAACATTATAAAGTATTTACAAAGGAAAAGAAACGTGTTCAAACAGTGAACTAGAGTTTAGGCCCATGGCACATTTTTAACCATATTTTGCTATCTGACCTACATTGTCTTTATTAGTAAAATAAATCATTTTTTATCTTGCATTCTATCATTGCATCACACATATACAGTATATGTATCACTGTATGTGATGAACAGCTTTTAGATGCACATCTTCTTTGGATGTGCAAGCACTTTCAATCCATTGCTTTCTCTTCTTTCATCCATCCCTCCCTCATTAACCCTGACATCATGACATATACATCCCCCCATCCCCCTTTCATGGACTTTTCATCATATCCGTGCATACGCTACCTGCTAATCCCAACACTGACGACAGTGTCATATTGACTATAAATATAACATGAGACACTGAACTCGATGCCTTCTTTTTCTTTTACACTCTCTCCCCTCTTCTCATCTCTTTCTGACACCACAGAGAGAGCAAACATAAGCTGAGATACATCAAGGTGGCAGTTCTTATGCTAAGGACTCCATCCATTTGTGTTTGGGGATTTAAATGAACCGGCCGGGCAGGAACACTGTGATTTTTGCATTACGAGGAGGGTCTTCACGAAACCTCAGCGTGTTACTGCTGCATTCTAATGTATTCTCATAATGCCACATTTGTTCTACGATGCCGAATGTGCTGAGCTCCGGCGTGGGCCATGCGGCAATGAAAACAGATTACGGTGAGAATATGAGAGCCACATGCGATTATGCAGTGATTCAATATGGCTCCGCTGAGCATTATCATTATTCACTGAGAGATATGACAACATAAATGAGTTTCTACCAGTGCAGTGGGTACACGTAGTGATAGACTGATATTTTACTGAGGACAATTAATCTGCTGATATTTGGTCAGTTTGAGGTTGTTGGCCAATAATCATGTGTGCATGAAACTGATGACTCAAAAAAAACAAAAAAATACAAAAACAATGTTAGTTAAAATAGATTTTTTTGGCCTTTTTAAAACATTTATATTTTTGGAAATGACTTGGATCCCAAAATAAAAAACAGCTAATAAGAACACAGAATAGACAATACTGCCTAAAACATTTTATTAGTATATCATTAGTATTAGTATACTATAGCATATTTTCTATCTATATATATTATAATAATATGTCTTAAGATATACAGCTGTGGAAAACATTCAAAAGAGACCATTCCAAGTGTTCACATTTGTATATGTGTCTGTTGAATTTCAACAAAATCAAACCTCAAGAGTGACAAAATGTCATCCAACAGCAATGTGAAAGACTGACAGCATGACAAGATACATGAAATCTGTGATAAAATCGAGGTTATCACACAAAACAATATTGTTTTACGGTTTACTAAATACATGACCTGTTTTGATTTTGTGGAAATAAATGCAAATAAAAAGAATACTTTTATATGAATTTTGGAGAAATCTTGTTAAAAAAAAAATTATTAACTGAAATGGTGCTTTGAAATAGTCTCTAAATGTTTTTCCACGGCTGTATTATTAATATTATATTATTATTATTAGTATATCTCATATATCTTAGTTGATCACTGGTGCTCATGTCATTCTCAATAGACTACACGGGAAGAGAAACATCCATTGTAATGACATACTGTTTGCCGTTAAATGTGCGGAAAGTCATTTCCTAGATTTGCTGTTTATATTTAAAATCGATACCCAAACAAATACACCCCTGCCTTTTTTGCTCCACCCTCACACATGCACACACAGTATAGATATTTAGCATTTATTCCAAAATGTCTTTTTTAGGCGATGACTGACCTAAACTGTGTTTCTCAGAATTCGCTTACTCCACCTTTAATACCAGATGGTTTTGTTTTTCTTATCCAAGATGATGCACTAGGGATTTAGCTGAGACACCTATCCCAAGAAAAATGCTTTCCTTGGTGTATGATTCTGGTTTTGGCATGACATGAGTTGGGATGTATTAGTGGGTTCACTGTAGTGATAGATTTGGAACGGCAGTGTAGTCAGTCAGCCAGTGGGAGGAGCTACTGTTCCACCCTGAGCTGTCCGAACCAACTCCTGTGTGTCTCTACAGAGCAGTTATAGTAAATAAACCAACCCTGTTCCTTGTGCAAAGCACAGCACACTGCTTGCATTAAGGTGCGTGTGGGCATTGCTGTTTGTTTGTGTGAGCAAACACATACACACACGTCGTACACACAAATGCATACAAACCTTTTATGTTCTTAAAAGGCACGTCCACTTTTCCAAAACAAACATCTATAAGTTGACTATGAAGCTAGACAAACATGACAGGTAAAGGTCAAATCCTCAGGCACCTCAGACCCCCTGTTCTCATGTTGAAATGACAGCAGTAACAGGGCAGAGGTGAACACCTGCTGGAGGTGCATCCAGTGCATCCGTGTGGTGTGTTTTTCAACAAGTGTGGGTGTTTCGCTCTATGAAAGTACAGTAGGTGGATTGTGGTGTATTCATGCAAGACCTGTGTACCTCATATGGAGACAGCAGGGGTTTGGAGAAAGCCGTTCCCCAGTCGATGGAAAGGCGGGGACAAGCTATCTGGACCCACCTATAGGAGAAAATAAGTGAGAGAAACAAGATAGTTATAACTTTAACGGTTTTGACAAGAGTTGATAAGCTTCATTCAAAGCTGTTATATAGACGGTTTCATCGGATGCACGCGCTTGGCCCAAAGTTAACTTCCGGTCTGACCAGTAACTATTTATATTTAATTATTAATATGCCATTGAATAATCATTGTATTATATAAACAATTTGTTAAATTTGTTGTATATAAATTTAAATAAATAAACTATTTGTTGAATGGAGTGTGTAACTTTGGCGCATTTAAGTTTAGCCAAATAACGGTTCTTCTACTGGTGGTAACCAAAAAAAAAATACTGGCTAGACATACTTTTAACTTGCTATAGTAGCTAATGTAATTTACTTGTTATTTCTTTTGCTTGTTATCAGGAATCTGCAGGGACTCTGCATTTCTTTGTGGATGTGTACCGGAAGTTAAGTTTGGACCACAAACAGTGCTGCATGCGCAGTAGTGTTTATTTTGTGTCTATATTATCATGGCAAGATCATGTTTTGCTTGGCTACGATTAGGATAACAGACTGTATTACTTGACGACAGATGTTTATTTCAATACCTATTATATTTATTGAATAATGTTTAAAAAGGGGAACCAAAACTGCCAAAATCATCATATTATGGTCAGGAATGAGAAATGAAATGTATTAAAGCAAAAAAATTATTATTAATAAAACACGTTTCTCTTACTCTTTTCCACACACTAAGACACACACACACACACACTTGAGGAGTCCGAGCACACCTCGGATCGCAGAGAGAATGTGAATATGAGCCACATTGATGTGCAGACCTGATACTTTTTCTGTAAATATAAGGAGTAAATCTGCACCACCCTAAAGCCTCCCTCCAAAGCGTTATTACTTCGACAACAACACAGTCAAATAAAATAAAGACGAACGGCGGAGAGAGAGACAAAGGGAGGCTGAGGTGAGAGAGAAAGAGGTAGCAATAAGAAAGGTTAGGTGAGCAGAAACAACTGCACTGCAATGCTTCAGTCTCCATGGAGCTACCCTACATAGCAGCCAGACCTGGCGGTAGAGAGAGACGGAGGATGAGAAAGAGAGAGCAGGACGGACAAAAAGGAATAACAGTGACATGAAGGATGAGGCAGGGCTGGGTCGCGTGAAGAACACTACAGTGATCCCTGGCAGGCACAGCGAGGCAGTGTCAAGAGAAGCTGCATTTGTCTTGAGAACGTGTGTTATGAATACAGAAGCAGTGCTGCTGCTGGAATTGTGGGTATTCTGATACCTAATGCAAATGAAGAGAGCATCAACGGGCTGTGCACATTAACACTATGCTAAACTCCATGCTAGGTGAACGTAAATGCTAAGGGGTGTTAAGACAGGACTCGTTCCTGCAATAAACCAGCAAACAGAGCATGCTTTACTTTAAGTGTATTTATCTTAACACACGCTCTTAAAGAGGTCACGTTTTACACTCTTTTATTAGATTGTGCCCCACAGTGAAAAACAATAATGCATCCTGTGTATAACTAAAAAAATTATCTCATTGTTTACCTATCTCATGCTATCCCAGAAGAATACTTTGGTTGCTGGTTTGAATCCCTTTTGGGAATCTGAGAGAGTGCAGTACTGCTTCTGCTCCTCATGACCCTTCTCTAATCTCTGCCTTGAGTGTCACAGTTAATCCTAAATGGCTTTTGGGGTTTGCATCATGGCAGGACTGTTGCCAAATTATTCACCCCCCTCAAAGGCGAAAGAATGAATGACAGTACATTATTGAAACCTTTTCAAGGTATAAAGATTTCGAGTGAAACTGATACGAGTCTTACTCTGGATGTTTACCTAGTTCAAACAAAAACTAAAAATAACAACCAGCCAGTTTTTGTAAGTAATTCTAAATCAATGCAATAAAAAAGTGGTTGCTAATTTAAATAATGTCACAGAGGTCTCTGTAAAGGATCAAACTGTAAACACAACAGGAACTAAATGTGTGTATAAATGTGTTTACACATATCATCATGCCCATATGCAATCTGCTGGCTTTTTCTACACTCATTCTGGAGGAAGATCTGGGGAATACTGTAGAATGGATTTTAGTGTGATGACATAAACAAAGGAAGAACTTTTTCAATGATGAGATTGCTGCAGGGTTCTGCCAAAACAAAACGAGTCATAACTGCAACACTAAGCGAAAACATACAATTTTCCAAGCGGTCTGGAAACGTTTAAATCCTATAAGACATGGTTTATCTTATTTTGAATGTTATCGTAGGCTGCAATGTTATTCGCATTGACTAAAATTATACGCCATTTCAGTCAGTAAAATGCAATTTAAAATAAAATGCAAGACATTTATATAAAAAACACAAAAAACAACTGTTAAAATGAACACAAAGTAAACATCAAACAGTCTGTGGTAGGCCATCTGATTCTGACACAAAATGCAACAGCTGTTGGGCTTAACTCTTTTGGTAAAATCCCATTAGGGGTTCAGTCTAGCTTTAGAAGAATTCCCATGCAGATATCATGAATTCACATAAAAAACAAAACAACATGTGCTGAGAACTTGTACACAGGGAATAACGAAAGGAGTGGTGGTCTCCCTTGGAATACTCCATCTCAAGACTCCAGAGAAACCAGACGGACAAAAGAAATACGGTATAAACAGTAAAATAAATATTTATTTAGTATTTATACAGTAGAATCGATACAGTAGAACCGCTTTCAGATATGCAAACGCTGAGACAGCATCGGGAACCTCAGCACACCACCAGATTCAATTTACAGCCTTATCAGCGCCAGCATCTGTCCCCCTCGCCCGAGACGGCCCTCGCTGCGGGGAGCCATACGGGCAGAGACACACTCCTCCGTCTGTCCGCATCAAGCCCATTCTCCCAATCCACTTCTGCTCTGTGGCATCCGCCAGTAAGAGAGAGGTCAAAGACGTGTAATGATGCCTGTTTTGCTTCCTCTGAAGTGCTTCCCCATCAGCATGTGAAGGCAGACCTGATGAGAGGAGGTTCCTGCTGGTCCCGTAACCGCCGGGTGAAGGTGGGAGGGCGAGACTTCACATGAAAGAGTCTAATTGAAGGAGGAAGAGGAAGACCTGTGATGGCTGCAGGTGGGTTTCCTCTTGCTGGTGTAAGTCACCGCCCGAGTTGACTCTCGTCTCTTGCCGTGAAAATAATGGATTTTAATTAGCCACTCGACCTGCTGCATACAATAGCACAATTAACCTTTGTGATCCACAGGGAAATGGGTGCCCGCGCCGCCAAACCTCACTTAAAACTGACAGAGATGTGTAATTACATTAGGCTTACAATAAAGGGCACGTATATGTGGTGGTGAGAAAGTCAGATGTCAAACCTGTAGCGGTGCCTGAAGCGGATGTTTATGTCATTCACACTGCAGGCAAAAGAAGTCTGAATCGGATTTGTTGGTTCGTATGTGACTCAGACCTGGGGTTTTTTTGACAGTGTGCACAACACAAAGAGAAAGCGAATTTTGATTCCATTCTGTTACCCTCCATCCTGTTAGACAACCTGCTCAAAAACATTAGCTTCACTTCTTAAAGCCTAGCATAAGAGAAACACGTCCTTACTAGGTTTTTTCTGCATATGAATGACCCTCCCAACAGACTTCAAGCACTTCACACTGACCAGACAATCCACAAAGACCTCGGTGTATTGAAATGAAACTATTTTCAAGTGTTGAAGTCCATTGGTTTCACCTTCTCATTTCCAGGCTAAACGTCTATATCAACATCCTCCGCCACACAAAAAAAAATCTGTTTGCTATGCGGCAGGTATCAACACTGTTCCTGACAATTCTCTGTCCGGCAATTCCCCACTGGACGGTTCGATTAACCTTCCAATTACGGTGGCGGCTGCTGGCAGTCAGCTGATACCATCATCTCACATCATCTCATCTTCTCCAGCAAATTGACATCATCAGTGTGGCATTAATCAACGATCACGTTTCCCTCTGAAATGTCCTGCTGATGTTCTCTCTCTTCCTCCGCTCGGATCTTCATGTTTCTGCCAACATGACACCCATCACAGCAAAAGCCGCTGACATTAATAGATGAAACCAGAGAGAAAGAGAGAGAGGTGTAACTTTCTTGTGGTGCCTGCTTCAGTTACATACGCAGATCGAGAGCTGTACAATTGATAAGGTGCCCGACCTCTTTCATTTTCCTCCTGTCTTTTGCTCCCATTTTAACACAACCTCCATGCCCTCTTTCCAACTCGCCTTCTTTTCTCTCACAGACCTTTAGTCCCCTGTTCACCCACTGCTCTTTTCCCCAGAGATGGAAGTCAGGCAGACAGGAAGAGTTAACTGTAGCTTATTCAAGCTGACTTGAATAAAATCAGAATGGGCTATGTGCTATTTTAGTAGTAGTATATTACACAGTTGGACTATAAGGTAAAATTAAATAAATAAATAATAGATAAAAGGAAATTATATAAAAAGAGAGGGATTACTTAAAATACAAAGCTTTTATAGATATCGAAATGTGCAAAATGCTGATGTTTTTGGAGTAATTATCTGGCAACGTTTAAACGCTGGCTATTTCAGTAGTAGTATGTTAAACAGTTGGACTATAGGGTTAAAATAAATAATTAAATGAGAGATAAAAAAAGTTAAATATAAAAAAAATGATTACTTAAAATACAAAGCTTTTTTAGATATCGAAAATGCTGATTCTTTTGGAGTAATAAGCTGGCAACATTTAAACGCTGGCTATTTTAGTACTATACCACCACGCACAGCTAGACTATGAGTTAAAAAATAAATAAATAATAGTACATTTTTTAAATTAAAAATAAAGAATAGGATTACTTAAGATAAATAGCATATCATATATAATATTAGGCAGATGATGATAATATATTATATATAACATATATAATAAAAAAACAATTCCAGACACCAAAATGAGCTGAACTGAACGACTGAATATTAGACAATTGCTAACTAGATCATTTGTTACTGTTAATAAATCTTAACAAGATACAATATTTTAACAACAAAGCATTATTTAGTTCACCGTGTTTGTACACTAGGCCAATACAAAGCAAAACTCTTTCATCTTTCGTTCCATTGAACCTCCCTCAATAATTGCTGAGCCCACCGCAGCAATAACCCCACAACGCCACAGAGGAGATGCTCACAAAATAAAACCCATGACCCCGTCTGACACAGCTTTTGATATTCCTACCATACAGGTACCTCGCTCATCCTCAGGGTGTGCTAGGCCTAGATTAACCTGTGTGGAAGAGCTTCATCGTGTGATGCCTGAAGTGAGCTGATGTTTAATTGTGTGAAATGGAGGCCGTGACCGTGCATGCAGATGGGGGACAAACTTACGCGTCCACGTCCGAGAGAAGCTCCAGCTTGCTGGGGAAGATTTCAGACAGAAGCACTCGAGTGCACGAGCGGCCCAAAGACTCTAAGCGAGACTCCAAATGCTGCGGAGAGAGAAGTTATACTCTGAATTAAAAAACAGATTTACATAAAACACCTTCATTCATGCACAGAGCTCAAGGTCAGCAAGAACAGTTGTCAACATCATTAGGACGTGACAGTGTAGGAGGAAAGGGAAAAAGAAAAACCGTTACAACTAAGAATTTCTAGAATGTATTGATTCCATCGACTAATGAGAAATCTTCACAGGGCCACTGATGCTGCACTTGTGTAAACTGCTTTAATGAAGAAACCCTTTATGCTCTTCAAAGCTTCAGGGCATTAAAACTGTGTGTCGCTAACACAAATGACCATTTTAGCTTTTGGAACTTTGATTAATATTTTGTTCAGCCTGTTTTGCTTTTAAAGGTTTTATTGGTTTTCCAACTGCCTATTTCAACAAGACACTACAAATACAGTGAGATAAGCTTTCTGAAAGTCCAATGTATAAAATTTAGTGGCATCTAACAGCTCACACCACTTCTCATCCCTCCCTTTCAAAGCACTACGATGGCTGACACAAGACAAAGATGTCGTCACGTTTTCCTGAAGGAGATAACATATTTACAAAACGCGCTCTGTAGAGCAGTTTGTCCGTTTAGGGATACTGTAGAAACAACATGGTGCAGTGTATGTAGATAGAAATAACTCATTCTAAGATGATAAAAACATAACGCTTCATTATGTAAGATCTTTATACACCTCTGAACACAAAGTTATGTGCACTAGCGGTCAAACGTTTTGGGACACTTACTTGTGTTCATATATTTTAGAATAATACTCATCAAAATTATGAAATAAAACAAAGGGAACTATCGGAATTATGTTGTAATTAAAACAAAGAAGTGTAGTCACCTTTCGACTAAAATTTGCAGAAATGTTTCCATGTAATTGAATCAAGCTGCTTCTTGAGGTCTCACCCTGAGATGCTTTTTAAACAATATTAAAGGAGTTTTTTTGATCTATTCTCTGCTCTTATTGACTGCTCTTTCTTAATTAGTCAGTCAAAGTTATCCATTTAAAAAAAAAAATAATGTTAGTTTTGTCATGAAAAAACATGTATGTTTGGAAAATTATATATTTGTGTACTAAACTATTTTTGGATATTTAAGCAAACACCTCAGATCAAGTTATTTTTTAAATAATGAGAAACATTTTGTTCAAGTGTCCCAAAACTTTTGACCGCTAATGTATACTGCATTATATTGCATTTCTGTCAATAGGTCCCCCCTTAATCTTCCACATTGCACCTTTCAAAACGACATTGTATATCTAAGAACAAAAATTATAACAAAGTTGATTATTCAAAAGCAAAAGCACCTTTCATTTATTCATCTTCCTTGACTTCTAATTATTCAATCCCCAGTGACAGACAAGACGAAAAGGAATAACAGCCCAATTCCTACTTCAGAATAAAGCCTTACATTACAAGACTCCCCACCGCTTTGAAGTGTGAAGCCCAGTGGACCACACATATTACCAGCAGAAACCTGCAGACATCAGTGAGGATGTATGCAGGTGAATGGTCGACTTCAAAGCAGAATCAGAATAAAGGCGGCGAGTGGAAAGGAGTAGATTGTACTCTTCTCCTTCATTTGAAGTGTATGGACAGATTAGCTGGCTTAGTTAACCTTGAAAAAGGTCACGACTGCATTCTGTACACAACAAGCGTTTATGTGACAGGTACACAGAAGGTTTAATGCGGGGATGTTACTAGTAAGTTGCGTGATTTTTTGCATGAAAGTTCAAATGTGGGTGTCATTCACAACATTTACAACATGACTTGAAACATAAAGAGAGATATTTTAATGAAAGTTCTGGTCTGGCCATTATAATGAATGGAGAACAGAGCTTTGACTTCTAAAAAAAATACGCAAAAAAAATACTTTTGCTTGAATGCCTCAGTCCCCTATAATTGTATGTAAAACAATTTTTCCATTCCAGAAGTTTTTGCACAAAAGATTTAAATGCATGCTGATCTGAAATTACATGAGGAACACAATTTCTTTTAAATATTTTTACCAACCTTTTAACAAAAATGACCTTTTTACCGTCAATACATTTTTCTGTATAACTTTAACAGACCTCACAGAAACCTGTTGTAATCTCATCTGGGGTACCCCTGGTTGGGAATCACTGTTCAAAAGTGCACGCCATGAGCTTCGGGGATAAAACAAAATCACATAGAGCTACAGCAGGAAGCTACAGCCATCTCCCCCAGAATCACCATTGCGGTTTGTCTAGTCACTGAATTCCTCTCACTTCTCTCCTCCACGCATACCAATTAAAAGAGGATGAGATGAGAAGAGGGGAAAAGCTGCCAAAACAAAGTCAAATCCAAATACATACAAATGAACAGATGAAAAGAGGCAGAGAACAAAGCAAGGAGATGGAGGAGCAGAAGGGAGGCAGAAAACCCCGCCCCACCTCAAAAAATCGATTAAGACCCCTTGTGCTGTCTCTCTCCAGTCGAATGCCGCAGGGTGTGTGTGCGTGTGTCCATGAAAGATGCGAGGTGAGATTTTAGCACAGGTGCGAGCTGGGTAAACAGCTCATGAATCTTGAGAAACACAGACATTTTTAAACAAACAGGATTTGTGTTGAAGTGGGGTAGTACGTCCACCTCCGGTCTTACCTCCAAGATTTTAGGGTTGCCCTGGCGGCCGAGGGTGCCCAGGATAAGCCCCCATCTCTGGGCGGAGCGGGCTCGCTCTATGGCCTGCAGTCTGGTGGCCCTCATGGCCTCGTGGTCATAATATTCTCGAGAAAACACTTTATTGTATGGGTCATACCTGCAGATATAGAATTTGTGTATATATATATATATATATATATATATATATATATATAAAAATTAAATGCTGGTAATTGAACAATGGTAGTACCCATTGACTCAATGTTAAAATACAATAGAAGTGAATGATTATTCGGTTATTATTCGGTTACCAACATTCTTCAAATATCTTCTTTTGTGTTCTGCAGAAGAAAGTCAGTCATAAAGGTTTGAAATGATAAGAGGGTTAGTAAATTATGACAGAATGTTTAGCTTTTGATCTTTAATAATAATTCTAAGCAAGATCTGTACATACTTCTGGGTGTGTTTAAATCCCTAACCCAAAAATGAGGTTTCGCATTGTGATGTTTGCCAGACACAACTAAGCAATGGTCAAAAACAGAGAAAGTCTACCACTGCACATTGGTTTACCTGTATGCAGGTATCTCTGGGTTGGCGATCATGATGGACTCCAAGTGAAACCTTCCATCGCCAAGATATCTATAAAAACAAACACAACTCTTATAAGAGAGAGAAAAATTGAATTAAGAACATATAAAGAGCGAGAAAGAATGTATGTGCATGTCTGAGTGGGTGGCAGAAAATAAAACTCTAGATTCACTTCGGGATTTGCGTAACAAAATATCATGACCGAGTTCATGAAGAGAGTCTCGACCTAAAGACCAAAACAAAACTGACAAAACAAAGTAGCATCTCCTAACCTCCAGTAAGCCATCAGGGTAAGAGTCACTTGCTCCAAGTCACAGCAATGCACGTATCACAGAAATCCTGTGAAATTCAACCAATCAGATGAAGTCTTCGAACGTGCTGAAGCGTTTCCAGAAAAAGTGTGCCGTATGCATCAGACGTTCAGCCAACGGTCTGTGGGCGTGACTCACGTCTGAGGCTGTGACTACAGCAACTCTGACACAATAGCATGTCTTACTCATGGAGGGTTATAGGCAACAATCCAGACACTTTGCAAATACACCCGTGTGATATGATTAGGTCATGTCGTAAACAGCGCACAAACAACATTGGACACGCACACGTGAGCGCTGATTATCCTCGGCGGTGCAGACAGGAGAAGACCTGCCATAGGTAATAGGAGTATATATTAACCTGGCAAACCTGATAGACGCCTTGGGGAATGCAGCTACAATTAGAGCGGCTAATTAAGACATATTTATGAAACGCTACAGAACATACTGTGGGTGGAAAGCTCCTGGGTCCACAGGAGCAAAGGCTAAACCAACCATCCTTCACTATGAAACACACGCACAGTAAAACTGTTCATTGTTTATTTTCATTACCCTTCAAACACACCAGCTGCGCCTGAAACCGAGAGTTGATGCCTAGTCCATGAAACCTCTTAAGGATAGCCTAGATGAAGCTATGACACCTTAAAGGTGAAAATTCTGTCACAATTTACTCCCCCTCTTGTCATTTCAAACTTGTATGACTTTCTTTCTTCTGCAGAACACATCAAAATATATTTTGAAGAATGTTTGACAACGAAAACCGTTGGTCCCCATTGACTTGCATTGGTTTTATGTCCATACAATAAAAGGCAATGGGGACCAACGATTTTTGGTTACCATCGTTCTTTAAAATATCTTATTTTGTGTTTTGCAGAAGAGAGAATGTCATATAGGTTTAAAATGTTAAGAGGGTAAGTAAATGATGATCGAATTTTCGACATTTTGGGGTGACCTTTCCCTTTAAGGTCATTTCAAAAGATACAGTAGTGGCCAAAAGTGATGTCCAACTTTAGACAATTGACATCTTTGCTCTTTATTTAAAAACATTATTGAAGATGCATTGAACATGTTGCATTAGTGTGTGTAAGTGTGTCAACTGAAGCTTTGAGAAGATTTTAAAGAGGCGTGGCCAAAAATTACACACAACATATGTGTAAAGTTTATAAACACAATACCACAAGAGAGGATCAACAAATATTAATAACACATCAAATTGTAGTCAATGTCAGCGCTTTGTTTTGTATATTATGCCTAATAGGTGGTTTGCCTTTTTGCCAAATAATATTGTCCAAAAAAGGTTCCTTAAAATCAATTTTTTGTCTATTTTGTACCATACACTTCATATTTCAGGGGTTTAATATAACCTGAGGGGGCATTAAAAGCAAATATTATACAAAAATTAACCCTTGGACATTATTCTTGCCCACTTTTTCCGTCAGAAACCCGTCAGACACATACAGGATTGTGAGGTAAGAAGCGGTGAAGAAAACACTGTGCCTTCGTGTTCCTGTATCTCAGGTCAAGAGTTTGATTCCCAAAGAACACACACACTAATGAAAAAACGTCTTAAAAGTACCCGGCATTTTCCAAAGTGTAGACAACATGTAAACTTCCTACATTACCTCAGTACACTGCCTAAAAAAAGCAGCGTTTCACAGATTTCAGACGTAACCACAAGAAGAAACTCTACACTACACACACATTTTCTCTCCCTTTTATATGTGACCGTAGTAAAACACCAATTCTCCTGGATTACCGCACTGTCTCTTTCAAGGGTCTCTATTACAAATATTGCAGTTACGGAAGAGGCATTAAACTGTCCACAGCGCCCCAGCTCAGCTTTTAACGGCATAACTTAAACGGCCACAAATTGATGTATTTCTCGGAGATGGCACCACTGAGAATACAAGATTAGAAATGGCCCATTTGCAGTTCCTAAAACTGCTTTTCACAGCACAGACCCGCTCACCGACAGTACTGTTCATTATGCCTTTAGTAATGAGGCAGACCCCTCTCATTTCAGGAGAAACCAGAGGTGGAAATAAAGTTCTGTTAGCACTTTTTTGCCATTACCCCACCCATCGGTCTCTGATGTTTCAGGTGAATCCGATTTTTCCAGCTTGTTGTGACGGAACCACACATGCATCAGCCCCGGCCCCCTGTCGGTGCAAAACGTTCTTGCAAATGCCTGTACGCCTTGTTCCCCAAATTCTATTAAATACACCGAATTTTACGGTTCGCCCAACTCAACAGAGATAGCACGAAGGTGGTGATCAGCCAAGGACCTGTGTAATTTTTCAGCGCAAAGCTATAATCTTCTTCTCCCTAGGACTTTATTCAGACCCCCGGCCAACATATTACTTCTTATGAGAAAGTCAGACTCTGTGTAAGCTTTAATTAGCTGCTAATTATATGGTTGTGATTTGGGTTGGCAATAGAACATCACATTACTTCGACCGTAGGTGTCGGAGAAAGTTTTTAATTTGGTTGCCGAGGATAAGGGCAAAGTGAAAAATGAAAGTAAATGATCTATGAAAAAGCGTATTTGCATAATAGCTGTGTCATTTCGGGGGTCAGTGACATGGGCGCTTGTGTATGTCTGAAGCTGACAGGCGTTCTGATGAAGAGGTGACGGGTGAATATTAAAGAACAAGCCGAGACGCAGTCATCAATACACTTTCTTTTCACACACGCGCACACACACACACAGCTTAAAAGCAGACAACACACTCACACAATAGACTCTTTTTGGCTCAAGGTCAGATTGACTAGCTCACACTTTCAGTATTATTCAATGTTATGTAAAACAAAGTTTCAGAATTGATGTATAAAGGCTTTTATCCACCGTTCATTCAAGCTATACATTTTATCAGTGCATGTGTTCACTGGGAATAAAACCCATGCCAGCACTATGCTCCACTGTATCAGAGCTACAGAAAAACGCATGACACAGAAACAATAAAAGCGTCACACCTTTTAAACAGCACTTCACATGCTCTTTATTAAAGACTGTGTTAAACTGCATTTGCAAAGCTTATTCGCAGTGAGCTGAATTTCCAAGTGAAACCAAACATTCAGAAAACTATACTTCTGGTTAATATTATTCCTATCCACCCTCTGGACCTGGCTACATCAGTAATATGGAAATGTTGTTTCAAAGGAAGATATTATATTTTGATAAAAGATTTAAAAACAAGCGTGTTTTTCTGAGAACATGCACTACTGAATCAAGCATAACACCACCACAGACCTTTATATAAAAAATGGCAACATGCTGTTTTCATGCTGATTCCTAATGCTTTCCCTACAGTATATATTACTAACTACTAACAACAATTATCACTATTTAATATTCAGGTCAGCTTTTTCAATTAAAACCTTATTCTCGATCTTATTAAAGTGCTAGCCCACATCTTTGACCTTACATGATGGCGTTAACGTGCTTTTCCAGACGAGGCGAGGTACACCCGAGGATCTCCCCAGGAGAAAGTGGGCGACACTGAGGCACCAGCACCTCATAATCTGGCTTCAGCTCCGCACTGGCTGCCTGTAGGATAGGAAATAAAAAGCAAAGGTGATGCTGAGACCATAGCGAGAAAGATCCAACAACAGGAACAGTCATCATCACATCCCGACACCTACATGCTTTCTCTTAAACAAAGAAAAATGAAATCAGTGCCAAATAATTAGGGCAAGAAGCACTGTAGTAATGTTATGTGGGTGGGATGTTAGTTACAGTTTTCTTTTGGTGAAGGAGGAGATAACACAAACGCAATCAAATAAACACATGCATTCACACTACTCTGACCTCCAGAGCCGAGCCTACACACATGACAAACACAGGCTGTGAACACCTCCAGAAATAACACTGGTCATTATTAGGCAAACCTTCACAGGAAAGTGTATTTAATAAAGAGGGTCAAGAAGAAAATAAGAGAGAATACAGAAAGAGTATTATTTTTATAGTCTTACCCATGTTTAAGATCACATAACACACCCACATACACAAACATTCACAATTATGGGAGAACTCAAACATACAGACACATGATTTTAGAGACCTTGAAGCAGGAAAGTAAATGAAGGAGAGAGACAGTAAATGAAGTAGAAAATATCTTTAACCACAGGGAACAGTTACAGCATCACTGAATAAGCAGTGGGGGGGGTCAAAGGTTACCTGCAAGGCAGCAACGAATTGGATGGTGCTGACGAGGGCGAGCGATTGGCCGGGGGTAAAGTTGAACCTGATCGTGTCCAGAAAGTGGGCAGTGTCAATCTGAATGTCTACAAACACGTAAAGCATCTTGATTCCCTCTGTGGAGTCAATGGGGACTTGAGACAAAAACACAAAAAACATTAGCATAATTTAGTTAACACACATTTTAAAAAGTTTTAAAAACACTGAAAAACATTCTAGGCTCTCCCATTCCAGTTTACCAAAACTAATAAAATAATCAAATAATAATTGATTTCAAATCAATATTAAATATTTCAAATCTTATTTGAAATAGCTTATTTCGGTTTACTGCTAGGGCATTCATTTACTTAGAAGGCAATAAAACTATTATCTGGTAAAAATAAAGCCATTGTTAACAAATAGAACCTTATTGTAAAGTGTTACCTAGAACCACCACGAAGGGGACCCGAAGTGCATGTAGATAGAAAAAGCTCTTTCTAAGGCAAGTAAAACATAATGCTTCATTATGTAAGGTCTTTATACACCCCTGAAGACATAGTTCTGTATATTATATTGCATTTCTGTCAATAGATCCTCCTTAATATTACACACTGCACCTTTAATAAAAAAGAAACTGAAATAAAACTGAAAACAGAAATATAACAGCCCGGAAAGATAAAGCAAACTATTTGTAGGTTTTCCTCCTTTTTACTGAGCTTGTGTAATTGTATTTGTTTTGTGCAGTGAACTGTAAGCTGCCTGAAGCAAAACACTATCAAACACATTGATAGGACATTTTGCATGCTAAAACTCCATCTGTTGGTGTGCAACTTGATGTCCAATGTGTACTGAAAGCAGCCCGGCGCTATCAAAAATGGCTTTGAGTTAGAAATGACACAATGCACCCTAATTCTTATAGAGAAACTTCATAACAAAATGCAACCAAAGTGAGTGTTACTAAGCCCTTTTCAGACCTAAAGCCCTTCAATCATTAATAATGCCATTCATTTCACACACTATTTAAAAAAAACAGCTGGGCTGAAAAAGGGAGGTGGGTTTCACTCTCCACCCATCTACATTATCATTTAACGCTGATGGTCAATAATTGCAGCTCTTCTTGCTTCAGTTTTTTAAAGCTGTAATGCTGTAAAGCTGTAATAGCCATTTCACTTCAAATGTCACTGATAGGAAGCTTTTGAAACAAGGAGCCCGTTTAACTATTAAAAAACAGAAAGAGACCAGACAGTGAGACGAGGAGGAAGAGCAGGATGTAGGCGGAGACTTCCAGGTAAGAGACATCTATGAACACATCATCTGGAAACCACTGAATATTTTAAGGATATATTTGCACAAACAAACAAACAAACAAACTTAAAATTGTTTTAAAAGAACTACAGAGCATATTGAGTACACTCGAGTGCTGTACTGCTGATGTTGATGTTGATTTGTTACCAGATGTACTGTTTACGGTTGTGGGGACAGTGAGAGGAGAAACAGAAAGAGATTTCCCTGACTGTGGCGATAAAGTTTTGTTAAGTGGGTCAGTATGAGAATGTGATGCATGTATGAAACACACGTTGGCAGGGGCGTCTTTCTGCAGGTGTTAGAAAACTAGTAAAAGATAGGGAAGGGGTCTGGGGGGGTTGGAGTTAAGTGGAATCGATCCATTTCTCTTATCCAATTAGCACAGCAGACTGAGAGCACTTACTCACTGCAATTACAGCTTCTGTCAATAAGAGTCGTGGATTCAGTGACCGTCTCCATACACATCCTCTTGCCTCACACACAACTCTCTCTGGGTTAAAATATTAGCAGATATGTTAGTAGAGCTTCAGAAAGTCGATGGAATTGAAAGAGTGCTCTTTTCTCGCTCATTTGCACTGACTGTTTAATGTAGAGACGGCATAAAAAGCATTTGCACAGAAATTACAATTGCAGAAATTTTTGTTTTAGAAATGAAATTATTGTAGAATAACGAAACAACAGATTCAAGTAGAGATTCTTTCATCTCGTTCTTAAGTCTGTGTCGACTTCCTTTTCTAACACATGGAGGTGTCAATGACACAGAACAGCTTGCACATATGTGTCATCCATCACACACTCCGCTCAAAACACAGCAAAATGGATGTGTACTATAGCATTTAAACTGCTTAAACAATATCAGAAAGCTTGTTAAAATGTCATCTCTCTTTATCTTCTTAGCTCTAAGAGGATGAAAATATCCAGACAACTTTCAGCACAATAATCAAAGTCAATTAATATCAATGAATCAATGGTTAGGCGTTTATTACCAACATCTTCTCATCATTCAAACAATGATGAAGTCACTCTAATGTGACGAACAAATATGAATTAGAATTCAAAGACTAAAGGCCTAGTCACACAGAGTACAAAAACAAGATTAATATTCGTCAACATGAGCTTTTGTGCTGTCTTCCCCTCATTAAACCATAAAAACATGCAAGCATTAGCGCTGACTGCCACAAATATGCAAGAAAAAAACTAGCTAAATTAAAAGCTGAAATTTATCGCTGGTGTTCTATTGTGTTTTGCATTAAAGCCTGTAAATGACCAGAGTACATTATGCAGCCAGTCAGTACCTGATCTAACACACAACGTTCTGAAAGAGAGTTAAAACCGTGTTACAATGTGTTGCTTCTTTTGAGAATAGGCCACAAATTCCTAATTCCAAATTCCTAATTTGACTAATAAAAAAAGTTGACTAACTATTAGTCAAAATGCTCTGTTATTGCCTTTTTTCGGCCAATATATCCTACTCAATAATCACAATATTGTCAATACCAGAATATTATCCAAACTAAACTTAAACATAGTCCATAAAATTCATATTGTTTATGACATACCCATGTACATGTATAGATGTTTTGGGTTTGACTGTCTGTGTATATGTGTATACTGCCGCAGGCTTCGGCCCTCAGATGCAAGATTAATATTCCCTTGGCCAGCTCTGGTATTTGGGCGAGGTGTGATTGTTCTGCCTGAAATATATTGGCCATATTGATTTAGCATTTCCTCTACTGTATGTTGTGCTGCTGACAGACAGCAGGGGGTGAAGGAATGGCCTGTTCCTGGTTGGCACGTCCAGGCTTTTCAAAGGACAACCTTAATGCATGTGCACTATTGATCTCCTGAGTAAATGTACAGGCTCATTCAGAACGTCTGCTATCCCTTACACATCACAGCTCGGACCGGCTACCACACTGAGCTATTGAGAGTGGCTCGGCAAAGCACTTCAAAACTATAATCCATATGACACCACTTCTCCTTATCACGACCCGCTGTCTCCAGCCTTTGCTCTTAAAAGACCCCTGGAGATTATTTGGCCTCCGTTTTACATAATTGTTTTCGTAAAATGCTTGTTCTCGGTAATGAAAGACCTTGAAACTGATCACGGGAAACCGAAGATATGTAAAAAAGATGACATGTATGGGAATTAATTTGATATATAATGATATATATTTATATCTAAAAGAGAATTAATCTTCCCATATAAAAATTCTGTCACTATTTACACAATTTTAAACTTATATGACTTTTACGAGTTTTTAACAATGAGAGCAGCTGGTCACCATTTACTTTTATGTAACATCACTACCTGTGTTCAATGGAAGAATGTCATAGGGGTTTAAAACTACATAACTCAATGACAAGACCATGTTTACATTTCAGTCTCTTTAAATTATATACAAATAAGAATTGTGTTGGTGTATGTTTAACTCACTGAGACAACTGTGTCCATAATGCACCATGAAGTCAGCTCCCAAAGCCCGGGCAGTGAAGTCGTCCACACAGCAGGCACCATATGTCACATCTCCCATCACCAGAGTGTCCGCTTCTGTGAATCTGACAAAACAACACAATCAACCAATCAACGACCTCGATCGCCATCCTACAACAACTACGATCAATCAAGCCATAAGTGAAATGAAGGGTCCACGCAGTCAGCCGATCAATCGCTCAAAAGCGGAAATGTCACTCAGATGGCCATGGCTCTAGTTAAGTGGGCTCCCGCTAACCGTAAGAGCCAGATCGCTGCAGCTCGACTGCGGGTGGATGCGCTCTGAGTGGCCTGCGACAACATCTGAAATAACCTTCAGAGATGATGAAGCACACTATATACAACCATTAACGTGAACATCTGCCATAAGTGACCGTTGAAGTTCAATACGATAGTGAATAAGTCAGTTTTGGAGCGCTGCGATTTTTGCTAATATGAATGGATGGATGGATGGATAGTCAATCTTATTGTAATGTTACCAAACATCGACTATGCATCCGTCCATTCATATTAGCAAAAAGATTGCTCACAGTAATTCTTACATAGGCCTATTTCTCACAAAATATCTTCAGCAAATTCTTATTTTCCCACCATATGACCCTGAATGTAAGAATTTTAGCTTTAATGTGCTCAGTAACAAAATAGTCAACCGAGGAAGCTACCAAGCAATGTGAAGAGCCCATCATCTCCAGTTTAACACACTGTAAAGAGATGCAGCTACAGCTCGTCCTTGGCTTCCTTCCTTCACTTTGTAGGACAAGCGTTCCAGTGAGGCGCATCTCCGAGGAGCTGTTTGAAGAGCCAACGATCTGTTTTTGTTTGCTTCTGCCGAGGTCTTTAAGAGTTAGCACATCTATTGACTGGCCCAACGCTGCCGCCTTTCCTCTGTGTGAAATTTAAATGCAGGATAAACACAAGACAGGGGCACATAAATTATGAGTGCAAGAGATAAAACGAGAGAGAGAGAGAGAATGAGATATGAGAAGAGAGTTGTGGCTGTTGTATGGTAAGCTGGCTGTCTGGAAGCAGACACATTTAGGACAGGTATTATTAATAGAGCAGACACATTTTCTCTCTTTATACACACACTCGCGACTAAGCCTCTCCAACACGTTCACCTTCCTAACCTTACGTTCAGACTGCAGCTTTATAAACTGGCCAACTCTATGACACAAAGTAAAGTCTGTGCAGATATCCTGCTTACAAATATAAAACACACCAAGTCTGGTCAGGCCACCTTTACTTCCTGTCTGGACAGAGCGATTTCTCAAAGTGCCACAGCCTGTCTTTTTTCTCAGTCTGTCAATCGGTGTACACGTTTGCCTCTCTGGCGTGCCGTGGCCTTCACTCTCACCCTGTCTTTTCCTTTTGCCAAATCCTTGGTGGATGAATGTGCTCAAGAAAAACTGTCATAAAAATGTCCCAGATATATTTTACCACAATAATAGAAAATGAAAATAAATTCTCTTTGTACATATAAGGAGAGAAAAAAAACCTAAATTTTCTGTATTATGACCTTCAGGCGTATCCATCCCAGTGGAAATAGGGCTTTTGGTGAATTGGTGGATGGTAGCTTAACTGGCTTGGACCAATGTCAATCTAAAACATCTCTACATGTATATGGACTATTACAATAGCCATGACTTTTTCCTCAAGGTCGGCACATTTTACCATTTTAAAACTCTTGGATATTTCAAGGTTTTCTACGACTGTGAAAACCCTGTTTTCTTTATCTATTTTTTCTTTTGATTCTGGGTTGAAATGTAACTAGGGCTTGTTTTCATGATATTCACCCAAGTTATCTTTGTGTGTCTTACACATACACTCAGACACATAACCGATTGCCTCTTCCTCTTTATGCGTCTCTCATTCATGGCTTACTTCTGTAACCCAGTGCCCCCAAACACATACACACACTCATTTATATTTGGCCGACGCTTCTTTCCAAAGCGACGTACATTGCATTATACGTTATACATTTGTTTCTAAGTGTGTTCAATTCCTGGGATTGAACCCATGACCTTGGCGTTGCTAGCGTCACACTCGAACCACTGAGCTACAGGAAAGCACACAGATATTCTCATGTGAAGGACACAGGCAGGCAGCCATCACTCATGAAGCACACAGAGATGGATGAGAAGAACTCATCTTGTAAATAAATATTTGCTTTAGTAGATGTGATTTGCCCATCCCTTTTCTCATCAATGTCTCTCTCTTTCTGCTGCATGTTCTGCATGCACATGCACGAGTGGGCAGTGATATCTTCATATCAAAATCAAGATATTTACAAATGAGATTGACAAATTCTATACATAAATAAACTGTACAAAGGACACAAAAATATTCAACCCAAAAAATTATAAATTACCATCATTTATTAACCCTCATGTCACTCAAAACCTGTATAAGACTCTTTTTTCTGTGAAACACAAAAAGAGGATATTTAGAGAAATGTCTATGCTAAATCTATGAATGTCTATGTGTGTAACTGCTCCTCATATTTAATATCAAACAGGGGATGAATATGGAGGATGAGAAACATTGGATAAAAATCCAAAAGGCTTAATTAAGCCTTTATCCGCTCTTTATTTAATCTCATTTCTGTCCAAGAGAAACAATTGGGACATTTCAATCTCATCAGTGATTTTTTAATTCAATGAGTATGCAAATTTTTAAGCAAGACGAAAACATTTTGTGGCCACTTTAAAGCCGTGCACGTGAGTCGAATCTGAGGTGTTTGCAAATCTGTCGCCTGCAACGATGACTAACGCAGCGTGCAGCGCAAATCACGTGCCAAAGCTCATTGTCAAGTTTCCTTATTCGTGCAGTGTATCCGATTAACACAGACGAGAGGGGCTTGCGGATGAAACTCGGAAATGCATTAATATAAACTCTGAGCGGCAGATTACCGGAGCTCGTGTGAGAGCGAGATATGGCTCACTACCTGGGAATGACGCTGTAATTACGGAGCAGAAGTGTGGATCAAGTTCGCGCTCCCGCCGGGACCGCGGCTCAGGGAGAGAGAGAGAGAGATGAGGGTTTTCGTTGTGATTAGTGCTTCTCGCAGCCCTCCAAATGTTGACCGCAGGATATAAGAGTCACTGTCAGATACGGCCCCTGTCTGCAGTTTGGCTCTACTTCCATCTAAATCAAATCCACCGTCTCTCCGTCATGCTATCTGGCTCCAGCTGAAACATCTGAGCTGAAATGTCATTAAGATGCAATTAAGATGTAGAAAAGTCTGTGATCTCAATAACAAGGCTTGTTAATTAGGGTTTCTGTGGCAGCCGGCTCCAGTCGCACGAAACAGTCATGCAGAGCAGATCAAGGAGGGCCAAATACATGCGCTTTTCTCAGACGCTGGGATGCTGCAGTGGACTGCAAACATTTTCATCAGCATAACAATTTGAGAAAAAGATTTTCGTTTCTTTTCGGAATTCTTACCCCACGTCACTATAACGGTCGTAGAATGGTTCACTCTCACGCATTCTCATAAGCTCCACAGACAGTTCATGCGTCAGTTCATTCCTCTCTCTCCGTCACATCGGCGAGACAGAGTCACGCTCCTGCAGGAACGGTCAGTGTCACCGCGTGTCTCTCGCTCTCTCGGTTAATGAACATTAGGGTGTGCTGTGTCTGGAAGCGGATCCATCCATTTCAAGCTGTTCCTCCTGTCTCTCAGAAGTGAAATCTTTACTTGGCTTTGACAGGACTTTCATCAAAGCTCAGCGTGAGTGAGGGGTTGCCGGCGCAAAGCTCTCATTTGTGAACGGTGAAGCCAAACTGCTCTTTTTCTTTGGCCACTTAATCAAAGTCTTTAGAAGCAAATGATTTCAAATAAGATGTGCCTCTTTATCACCAACAAAGAAGTCTGGGAAGTTATAATTATCACATATAAAAGCATATTTCAGAGATATTGTCAGACTGCAACTTTATGATCCAAACATAAGATTGTAGATGAATCGAAATTCCTGATATATTCCTGATGAATGTTTAAATCTACAAGCCAAACTTTTTGTCGTCGTATGACCCCACTGGTGTCAGAGTGATTTATGAAAGGCAAAAACATTGTAATTGTCCAGCTGTGTGCCGCTGTGGATTGAGGTTTACCCTCAGACTAGCTCCGGGGCTGAAACGGGCCTGCGCGTGTATGTGTGTCGCTCATTTGATGAAAGCCTGGCCTCAAAACAGCTTAGTGGTTTTCTTCTTGTGTGAGCAGGTCTCAATGTCTAGAGGGGACGGATCATTGGCTGGGTGACACGTCCATGAAATCCTGTTAGTCCACTCTAGGGCAGAACTCAGCCCGAGAGAGAGACGCTCTATTGAGGACGACAGGATACCCGTCCCACATTACCCTCAGCTTTTCCCTCACATCCTGTTTTTGAGCTATACGACCTGAATTCAACTGTGTATTAAACAGGGACTGGTTTGTTTACCTGATATTCCTATGAAATCAATAGTGTTGAGGCTTTTAGGCTGTATCTGTCACTTTAGAGGCCATCTTTATTCTAGCATAGTACAAAAATAGACAAAATGAATTTGCTTACTGTCTCTCTTCGGGGAAAATGGACTAAAAATATTGATGTCATGCACACATATAGGCAATTCCATAAAATGCAGAATTTTCAAGAAAGACAATGCCTCTAAATTATAAATACCACCCGTCTACAACTAGCAATAACAAGTAAATCCTTTTGACTTTGGCCACAATAATGCCAATACTTGCTATTAAAGGGATAATTTCAAATCCTGTCATCATTTACTCACCCTCTTATCATTTTAAATCTTTCTTTCTTCTGCAAAACACAAAATAAGATAATTTGAAGACTGCTCAACAAAAACAGTTGGTCCCCATTCACTTCTACTGTATTGACACAAAACCAATGCAAGTCAATGGGGACAAACGGTTTTCTGTTAGTGACATTTTTCAAAATATCATCTTTAGTGTTCTGCAGAACAATAAAAGCCATACATGTTTGAAATTACATTATGACAGAATTTTTATTTTAGGGTGAACTATCCCTTTAATTCTTTTTCCAAGTATTAACTGGTTACACAAGAAGTGGCTTTTTATGTCCCACCAGTCTTGTCACATTACCACTACAGGAATCCAGTCATGTCTATGACACGCTTTAGATATTTGGACACCTTCTCATTCCCTCAGAGAAGATAAAGTGATGCATCATCCCATGGGAGCAATGACAGGTAGGCGAGTAGAGCCGGATTGAGGTGTTCTGGTGCATTTACATATGAAGAGCTGTCACTACATTTTGCGTAGAGCAATTATGCGCAGAAACATCGCCATACAATCAAATGCAGACAAATTGCTATAAGATGCATTAACAGGGATGTATAAACAGACACAAAAATATGTAACAAACTCTCTCTTAAAGGTTCTTCTATAAACACAAACACTCCACTCACAATAAAAACACTTTAAAACCTGTTCACATATAGACACACCAAAGTTTCCCTGGTTATCATCGCCCAGATAGCTCACTTATGGCAGGTTAAGGCTATAAGTAGCCTACTATTGAACACCAAAAAAGACTTTTCTCCACTGACAACCATTTAAAAGCATCATGTAAATATAACTTAAATCTTTCGTTTGCATCCCTTGACATCACAGCTCAAGCTGGTAATAGGTAGTAACTGCCATTGAGATAAACAGAAATGCTAATGGATAGCCATTTTAAGGTGTTTTGAACCTCCTTGGTACACACACACACTCATGGTCCCACCCAACACATAACCCTCTACTCAACAAATCAGGTTAGGGATGTGGAATATTTATACGGCACACCTGCTGATGCCTCATTTTTCATTTGGTTGTGTGGCGCGTGGGCTCATCCCTCCTCGCCCTGGCAGAAGCGTCTGGCGTGGGGACACAGGGAGAGGAGAGATTACCGCAAAGACAGAGAGCCTCTTCCCTTGATAACTGAGCAACTCTACAGAGGGCCTGCCTCATTATTTCCCCTTTAAATGAATCGGCAGAGAGAGAAGGGAAGACAGAAAAGCTTGAAAACGTAGGAAAAGAAAAACTCAGGGAGTGAGAAAGTAGAGGGATAAGGAGAGATACAGATTCAAATATAACTATATGCTGTTGGTCTTGTTATTAGGGATATTTTTGACTGAATAATGTGTATTCTATTCTATTCATTTAAGGATTACATTTATTATTATATAATTTAAGATAATTATATAAAAAATAAGTATGAATAATATTTAATATAATAAACACTTCATATATTAATTATACCTTAAATTATGAATTGCTAAAATTGAACATGCATAAAAAAGTGGCTTTAGATCTGGTCCTGGATGTTGATTGGTCAGCCGCAGTGGTAGGTGTGGTTTGGAGATAACACCTGTAGGTAACACCTGTATATTTATCCCTGCATGCATTATTTTTCTTATGAAATTCTATTAAATATACACATTACATTGACAGCCTTATTTTGTAATAATGAATCAGGTATTTGTAATCTGCTTTTGCGAACACAAAGCACAAAATATCCCATCAAAACAAACAGGGGAGAAAAAACCTCCTTTCTACACCACCACAAAGAAAACCAGCAGGGGAGCGTGACAATGCGAAGATCAAACGCTTTCCACTTCAGCTTCTAAGGTTTGTTTCTTTTTGCTCCTGTAAAAGCCATCTCGCTCTCTCCTGTCTGACCAAAGGTCTCCGTACCCACACACCTTCCACAAACAGAGACCGAAAGACGTTCGCTGCATGGCCCGCGCCTCCGCTAATGATCGGTTGAGCGATGAGCTGCTCCATCAGTAAAGAGTCTGGTTCCAGAACACACAGACAGATGTTTTCACTAATGCTGTTAGATAATCCCTTAACCCCCTGAAAAACAAGATCATTACTGTTATTCCGCACACTGGATCTCAGCCATTGGCCCTGACATGCCTCCGATGGGTTGGCCATTATGCAAATGCTGGTTCTAACACACACCCACGCGTCTTAAAGAAAATGCATCTGGTCACATATGTTCATATGCAGCCATGACGCCTTGTAAAAGATCTTTAACGAGTGAAAAGATGTGAGGTAAACTGAATCATTGCCTGTCTGAAGCGTCTTATCAGAGGATTTAAATTGCAGTTTGGGATGGTTGGCACAAAGGCAGGAGGGGATAAAGTATGCCGAGTGGTGCATGTAGGGCTTTAAAGGTTGCCAGTGAGATTTTAGGCTGGATTTGCATGATGGGTAAACAGGGACTGGGCATGGATTGGTGTTTAGGGACGTTGAAAAGGCAAACATTGGCTGCGTTCGGGGCCCACATTCAGACGGATCTTAAAGGGATAGTTCACCCAAAAATGACATCATTTCAAATCTGTATGACTTTCTTTCTTCTGCAGAACACAAAAGAAGATATTTTGAACAATGTTGGTACCAGAAAACTGTTTAACTTTTGTCTATACAACAGAAGTGAAGGGGTCATTATCCAACATTCTTCGAAATAGCTGCTTTCGCATTCTGCAGAACACAGAAAGTCATACATGCTTGAAATGGTGGTGAGTAAATTAAGACAGAATTTTATTTTTGTGTGAACTATCAGTTTAACAGCAAAAAAAGGGAGTCTTTAAGATAAGTCCCAAAAAGAAATCAATCATGACCCATCCCCACATAGCCCTGGTCACTTCTGGGCTGCATGACATGAGCTGATCATTTCTACAAAACATTCAAGAGTCCACTGTCAAAAGCAAGTTGGACATGACAGAACATGGCTTTCAAGATTCATATCAAAGAATTAGTCTCGCATTCAAAAGTCCAACAGAAATAATGAAGTCGAAGTTCATTTATTAAGCCGACTTATTTACAAATCCTATCAGAGCGAAAATAAAAGACCTTTTAGGTTCAGTAAGCATGTCAGTAATATCGCTCTGATCTCAGAAATCTATTTATCTTTCTGTTCGCAGTTGCTTCTCTGTTCTCCAAACTCATTTCTCTTCCTTTCTTCTTACTTCTCCCACATCTTTCACAAATTGTCTTTAATTTTTTGCTTCGTCTGGCTGTGTATTTCTCCGAACAATATTAAAGACCCCAGGAAATCACTTGATAAATAAATTTTTCTTTCCTGTATAGACATTTTCAACTGAAACAGGAAGTTTGCAATGTTTAGTCATCACTATTTTTATTTTCCCGACACAAACAATGCACATTTTTAATACTCTTGCGAATGCTAATTAAATAAACTTGATGAGCAAACTTAACTTAAAGGGACAATTCCCAAAAATAAAAATTCTGTCATCAATTTCTCCCCCCGAGTTGTTCCAAATCTGTGTACATTTCACACAGAAAAACATATTTGGAAGAATGCTTGTAACTAAAATTCCTTGACCATCATTGGTTATCATAAGAAAGAAATGTATACATTTATTTTTTGGGTGTGCAGTTCCTTTAACAAGACACCATTTTTATTTCATGGGGTCCTTTTTCAGTATCGTTTTTTGCACAGTAAACAATTTTTCAACCTGAATCTAAACAAGGGTACTTCGAAAATGCTCTGTCCGGAAAAGATTGACTGACTCTCAGTGCTACAGTACAAGGGACTCTCCTGAGGCACCTTCTCACAACCTTCAATCTCAGAGTTTTTCGGAGGTTCCTTGATTTGAGTCGACACCACACAGTTACCGTGAGGTAGCAAGTCTATGAAGCATGACTCTAAAACAGCACAACAGTACATGCTAGGTGTTTTCTAAAGACAACACAAGAACAGCAGGCTCCTCCGAGTTCAGATGCTTTCTGTAACAAAACAAGCAGACACTCAACTTTGCTTTTAAAGCCCTGCTAAATAATTTCACCTCATTAGTGTGAAAGGGAATTTGAAGACATTTGTTGTCAAGCACCACAGGCACAGCGATCATGTTGGTAAGTGGATGAGAAAAATATGCAAATTAGACTCGCAGGCGCAAGCAGATGAGTGTAAACTTCGAGTGGCGGAGGAAAATCACGGTTAGATACTTGTGGCGTTTGCACCTCAATTAAACAAAATAGGATTTGCAGGAAAGATCTAAGTGTGTATAACCTTGAGGATAAAATTAGTTTTGCTGTGATAAAACATGACAGAGCAGTGAAATTGAACTGTGGTTCCATTAGAAGTTCTTATGCTGTGTTCACACCAAGAGTGAATTGAACTATTAGCGCAAATAAATTCCATACGAAGTCATGCAAATAGACGCAAATTCGCACACGGCGATGTGAATGATTTGAATTGGGCAGCACGTGATATTTGCCACAATCGCGTCTTAAGCGCAAGATGACTTTTTTTACTTTAGCTGTAAATTTGTACAAATTTACATTTGTGCGATTACTCGTGGGATTACTTGGTTTATTAGAGCAAATGGAGCTGAAAGCAACGGGGAGCGTCTTCATGTGTCTGGACATGATGAACCACCCGTCTCATTGAGCTCTTTGTGCAAATTTACCGCTACAAATTTGAATAAAATAAAGATGTGAGTAATTCACTACCTCGAAATATGTCAACTTTCCCAAAGTATATTGTACATAAAAAAGTACACCAAAAATGTTATTGAATTGAGTACATACTGTTACAGTACACTATATTACAAGCCATTAAATATTTCCTTTGTTGAAATCTACAAATAAGTGAGTGAATGAATGAGGTTCAATGATCCTGTCTGCGTAGACGCAGAGCAAGGCAGCTTGCTAGTTTATAGGACAGAGCTACTTTTGGTCCTCCCTCCATCGTAGACCATGTTTCTTTTATTTTAACTGCTTTAAAAAACAAAACAAAAGGAGAAATAAATACAACTGAACTACACTAAACCTTTACAAACCTAAAATTATGAATGGACGTCTCCTTAAGGAAACTCTTAAGAAAAAATTGAATGGAAGAACAAATCTAAAGTGCAGTGAATTCGTTACAATTCCCTACATTCCTCATCATCCTACAACACCGCTGCGCAAGGGCACGGGATGTTTATTTTATAGTTTCATAAATAATAAAGATCATCTCCAGGATGACATTGAGGACCATGCCAATGAGGCGGTCTGTGTGTAATAAGCTAGGCCTGACTGCTACATGCCACCTTCATATTTCATAACCACGTACGATCTCACACACATTCAACACGATGGAGAGAGAGAAGACTTCTCGGAGGGTCTGTGTGGGGTGACTCAGACTGAATCCAAATGGGTTGACAAACTTCGGTAACAACTCCAGAACGACCATGATGGGAAACTGAGTGTCAGGCAGCCAGCCAATGAAATTCCCAAAGCACTGTCTGTTTTCGCAGGCTGTTTGACGGCTCTCTAACCCAACGAGTTCTCAACCCCGCAATTTGCCATTCTGACACGACCGATCGAATCGAACTTTTTTCCCACCTTTGCTCTGAATCTTCTCCAGGCTTCATTATTTTTCTCAGCTTTTCTTTGACCTATATTGATTTTTGTGACTTATTTGCTGTACTTGTTTGCTACCAACACTTACCGAATGCCTTTCATTGCTGTCCAGTTGTTTTTTATTACAACAGATTCAGAGTCTTATTTAAGTGAGCTGTAAACACACAGGTGCACTCTCACCTGAGGCTTTATTTAGTAGATTACACTGTATGCTTGAGTATGTGGAGGTTCCCTGGGACCTACCGAAAGTAAGGTGATGTTCAGGTGTGACCTGCAGGTGCGGGCTCTCCTCTTTGCACCTCAGTGTGGTGTTCACAGCATGGATCTCAAGATCTCCAGTTCTTTTAAAAAGTATCTAAAATAATTTGCCCACCTGCTATCACTTGCAACATCCAACAGTGGACAGAAAAAGGTATTGAGTAACAGCTTCCCTGCTCACATCTGAGGTGTAATGATACCAACCACTCCGGCTCACTCCACGGCTCACCCCTCCCTTTCAAAGCACTACGGTGGCTGATACAGGACTAAGATGTCATCACGTTTTCACTTCTTTGTCGAAGGAGATAAAATATTTACGAAGCGCGCACTGTAGAGCAGTTTGTCCATTTAGGGCTACTGTAGAAACAACATGACAAATTCCATGTAAGGGGACCCGCGATGTATGTAGATAGAAATATCTCATTCTAAGGTAATAAAAACATAACGGTTCATTATAAAAGGTCTTTATACACCCCTGAAAACATAGCTATGACTATTATATTACATTTCCGTCAACAGATACTCCTTAACCTTCCACATGGCACCTTTAAATATTGCCATGTGTTTTTTGTTTTACCCAAAATTGGAGTAAAAAGTATCACTATTCTTTTTGGTGACACTCAAGCATGCTTATTGTATGTCAAAGTCGTGAGTCATAATGTTTTGCCACTGCATTGAATCCACCCAGATATTCATTCAATTATCTTCTTTTATGTTCTACAGAAGAAATAAAGCCACACAAGTTTCTGACTTGTTATTTTTGGGGAAACTGTTCCCTTAACGCATTAAACTTTATTGTAAAGTGTTACCAACCTAAACTTGACAAACAAAAATCACATTTTTGTGAGAGATGCCATTTCACTGGGAGATGGAGACTAGCTCATCTCAAGTGACAAAACGGCTCGCTCTGCTTGTCACAAACATGCCAGGAAAAAACTGCTAAATAATCCCACTGTTATGGGAACAAAAATAGATTTTTCAAGAAAATAAAAATGCAAAATATTTTGGCTCATGACTAAATATTTTTGGCTGGTTTTCCCAATTCATCCACAATTGGCAGGTACGGCAAAAATGTAATTTTGTTGTCTGCACATGTCCATCAAAACAAGACTACCCATGCAGCTAAAAGTTCTCTATAACTTCTTTAACTGGGTAAACGAATGTCTACCTGTGATCTCAACAGTATTAGAGACAGAAAGCAGAGCTGGCTGACTCAGGTCCTTAGCGTCCATGTCCCTCTCTCTCTTGTTCTCGCACCCTTTCCTTCACGGTAGTCCTTGCCAGCAAGACAAGGCGACACACTGGGCGTGTAGGCAGGTAACTCATTACACAGAACGGCACGGTTGCTCATTAGTCATCAGCAAAGACAGAGCGAGCAAGACATAGCGAGAAAAAGAGCGGGAGAGAGTGAGAAATTGGCTTGTTCTCCCAGTGGCTGTGGGCCTGGTGATCTCTCCTCCTCGTACGGGCTCCTTATATAAAAACTGAGGAAGACAAACAGCTGGGACTCAGTCACATACACAATCATATCCATGCTCCTGACACCTACAGCTCAGCTGCGCACTAGTAGGGAGCGGGGACTGTCGGCCCCTACCAGCATCTTTCCTCCACACTAACGCTGACATTTCCCCTGCAGAGGCCGTGGGCTGTGGCCTGGAGACATGAATCAAAGAAAACTAAAATGGGGCCAGGCGTCAGATAGGATCTCTGGTGGTGGAACGAAAAATCATAGCATTGTTGGAAAAATAAGGTATCTGAGGTATAAGATTCAATACACAGACTGACCAAGGGAGTGCACTATGATGATGGGAATGAGTGACAGTTTTTTAAAGGGACAGAATGGTCAAAGATTAAAATAGCACCTTTGTGTCATTAACTTTATGGAACAAAAAGGAAATTAATCAAAAATTTAAATTTTGTCATAATTTTCTCACCCACAATTCAAATCTTAATGACTTTCTTTGACAACACAAAACATGATGGTTTTAAGAAGGTAACAAAAAAATATTTGGTACCTATTGACTTGTCATACGGTTTGCGTCCATACAATAGAAAGCAATGGTTACCAACATTCTTCAAAATATCTTCTTTGGTGTTTTTAGAAAGTTATACAGGTTTGAAATGACAAGAGAGTGAGAAAATGATGACAAGATTTTCATTTTTAGGTGAACTATCCCTTTAAGCTTGTATGCCTGTAGGAACCCAGCATATTAGCTTAATACTGGGGCTAAATGCATCTACATAAATGTTGTGTTTTAAACAGATAAAATGACCTTCTGCAATACCAAAAAGCAACAATTGTGACGATATGGCAACATTTTTATGAAACATAATGAGCGTCAATGAATGAAATAAAAATAGTTTTAAAGCGCTTTGGGTGCACAGCAATACACAATAAAGCGCTATAAAAATGCCTTCATTCATATATTCATTCATTATAAAGCTCAGACCTTAAAACAGAAAGAATTTCTCTTAACTGTGAAGGCGGTATTATCAAGAACATAACACCTAGTGACAGACAGCACGGGAGGTGGTTTCTCCTTACAGCTCTCCAACATGACGCAAACCGCAGGAGTTTTGGCCTAGCGCTGTGTACGTGTTCAACCGGCTTTTCATAAGACGTTTTTACGCTTTCGGAATCGGCTGTCGGTAAATCAAAGTCAGACTGATGTACGTTCGGCTCTTGTGGTTTGTTGCGGTGTCTCTTAACAAGCCAAAACTCAAAGCCAAACATCATTTAAAGATGTTATTTTAAATGACTGAAACAGCAACTTGGCAGAAGACAAACTCGGTACTACAGCACCCTGTGATTTCTTATTCAACATTATATCATGTTAGCGCGACTATTTTTAGCTCTGCGTATCTGACGTCTTCTCTGTGGAGGCAGAGCTGGGTTGTCCTGTGTGGCGTCTACCTGGCATCTACCAGAACCACCTCCACATCTTCAAAACTGCACATTAAATACAAAGTGTGAAGTGTTAGGGGATAGTTCACCAAAAAAATGATTTAATCATTTTAAACCTGTATGCCTGACTTTCTTCTGCAAAACACAAAATAGAAGACATTTTGAAGAATGCTTATAACCAAAAACATTGGTCCCCATTGCCTTCAACTATATGGATACTAAACCAATGCAAGTCAAAGGCGACTGTCATCAACATTCTTCAAAATATCTTTCTTCATGTTCTGAAGAAGAAAGAAAGTCATACAGGTTTGAAATGACAAGTGGGTGAGTAAATAATGACAGAATTTTCATTTTTAGGTGAACTAACCCTTTAATACCTACCTTTATTACAATGGAAGGCAGAGTGTCTGGGGCAAACCCCAAGTATTGTGCATATTCTATTCATTGATTTAAGAATAAATGTTTTTAGATACATATATAAAGTATAAAACAGAAATCTACCAGAGATTCGCTCTCTGTGAAAAACAAGCTGCATCTCTTGATCCTACTGTGAAGTAGTTCAGTGTGTATAATATGTAACAATATCCAGCTCTGGCATCAATACATAAAATCTATACTGTATACCCATGCATGAGGAACCACTTTATCAAAGCATGAAATCTCTCGCGAGTTGCTACAGGTGTGCTATATCCCTTATGTTGTATATCAGCCATGAAGCCAGTGAGATTTAAACAATTTCTTAGAAGTCATCTGCACTTTCCTCTGTGTACGTGCTCTCAGTAATGATTGAGACATGCGATTGTGCCATGTGAGAACACTTTGTCAGTAAGTCATATGGTGCATCTATATATTTCTGTATGTGTCAAAAGCAGGAACGTATGTCTTTACGGAAGCAGGACTGGTTGTGCGCGTGTGTACTGTATCAAGTGCAGATTTGCTGTAATACGCAGCAGCTTGTTCTCATTAGAGCTTAAAACCTCATCTTGTTTAATCAGCTTATACTCCGACTACACTGACACAACCTCTTTTCCACAAGCTGACAAGCTCAATATCCATCCCGGATCACATGACACGTTCACCGCATCCTGTGTAGACTCAATCTTTCAAGTTCTTCCTTTTCAAGAGATCCCATAAACACCACAGGGCTGACACCCTTTACACTTGCATCATGAAAACATACACATTTCCATTGCTATTAATGCGATAAGTCTTCTCTGTTGTGACATCACTAACCGTCCATCGCCTAACTATCCATGTTAGCTGTGCCCGGTCCTGGCTTTAGTATTAGTTCGGTGTCACGTAACAATTAATTCTTTTTTCCGTGGCCCCGGGGCAATCCAGCATGACCCTAAACAAACTGCTAACTGAGGTCACCCCGCATATACCTGCCTCCTCCTCGCCTCATGAATTTTCGCAGCGAAATCACCTCGATTTCTCCAGCATGCTAAACAGAGCCAAAGGCTAATGAAGAGCGTTTAGCCAACAAGTGCGTCATGTCTAAACAGCCTGAGCCCTAAATACCACCGAGAAATAAATGTCCTATACAAGCCAAGTTTAAAGCCCTCAGAGAAACATCAGATCGAAGACAACCTGCTGGCTGAGATCCAGAGATGAGGCTGCTTGAACGATGGGAAGATGCAGAAGATGAAGAGAGTGAGAGATGGAGAGCTGTGGCTGTTTAAAGTTAATTACTAGACATTAATTGCTCTAATTAAACACTGACTTTTTTAAACAGGGATTTAAGTGTTTGGACATTAGGTCCCATTACGATGAAAAAGAGGCAGCTCTTTAGCTATGGGCACAGCACTTCACTGATAAAGGGGAGAAAGTACACATTACATTGAATGTACTCAATGGCAATTCTCACACACTTATGGAGAGAGAGCGAGACAGAGAGGCCGTAATTCTTTCAAAAGTATGTTGACACAAATTTTCTGGCCACAAAATGACAGTGAATGGTCACTGAGGTTGTCAGTCACAAACACTCTGACTAATATTTCTAACATGCATGATATTTGTGTTCAACAGAATTAATATTCAGATGGGTACCCAACAACATTTTTGGGAAAGCGATTGCTACTACGAGTGTGACAATATGCCAGTATTGCCCATAAATGTGACATAAACAAACATAATTATCAACAGTGTGTTAATACTAAACATATGATACCCACATATGATAGTTTACCCAATAATTCTGTCGTCATTTACTCACCATATTGACATTTTAAAGATGTCAGACTTTCTTTTTTCTGAAAAACATATTTGGGGAATGTTGGTAAGCAAAAACTGTTCGTCTCCATTAACTTGCATTGGTATTGTGTCCATACAACAGAAGTGAATAGAGACCAAAAATTCTGTGAAAGTCATACAGGTTTAAAATGTCAAAAGGGTAAATAAATGATGACAGAATTTTTGTTTTGGGGTGAACTATGCCTTAAAGGGAGAGTTCACTGAAAAATAAAATGAAAATTCAACCATTTAGTTTCCTTCAAAATATGTTTGGATATTCTTCAAAATACCTTCTTTTGTGTTCAACAGAATAAATGTATACAGGTTTTGAACAACTTGTGTTTTTGGGCAAACTATCCCTTTAAAGCCATAATGGTTACAAACCATTACAGCCCAAAAAAATAAAAAAAATAAAATACAATTCAAGACGAATTGGACTGATAACATGATTTTGGTTTGGTTATTCTAAAAGCTAAAAACATCAAACTAATGGATTTGTTTTAAGCAGACCAGTCAACAGACAGCAAAACTTTCTCATGACCAACTCGAAATACCCAAAGCTGCCCATTTCAACTTGCCGCCTCACATCCAAACGGAACCGGTGGCACTGAGTGAGATGAAATCATTTGAGCACCATAATGTTTTCGTAATACAGATGACTCCCTCTGGGAATGTGACAGTTTGAGAGCGGTACCCGGGGCTAAACATATCCCTCAATGGAAGCGCTAACCCATCACACTTGAGTTCCACAGGAATGTGTCCCTCATTAGCACTAGCAGACATCCAGAAGGCAGCTCTGCTTATACTGAGGAAAGTGGGAATGCGCTTTAAAGAAACATTAATCCCAGGAGGCTGCTAACATCAGGGATCGGTCCCGTACGCACACACTTGATTATTCCGCCAATGCAGCGCACCCTGAGATTATGCCGTGAATACAAACATCTTTTCGTTTTTTTGCACCGCAGTCATTTGCATTACCATTGAATCTGGTCGGACCTTCCACACCAGGAAGCTTGTGCCTACGGCAGAATGTTTGTATGCCACGCGTTCTGGGCCGTCTGTAACAAGCTGTAATTAAGAAGAAGAATAGTTTTGCCCACTTCATGTCGTTAACTAGCGAGAGCGTGATAGCTGGCTTGTGTCTGGAATCGTGTCTAATTTTCTGCTGAGCCCCAGATACGGGCTACGGCGGGGAATGATGATAAGTGCAGTTTTTTAATGAGCACAGAGGCCTTCAGCACGGTGTCGTCAACAAAATTACTGACAAAAATGTCCAGTCCTGAGGTGTGATGTGTGAGGAAGACTAAAGCTCTCTTCCAAAACCAAGTGAGCTGCCGACTACCTACGTAGACAACTGTCTTTCGAGCCAAAACCTAAGTGGATGATTTGAAGCACTCTACATAAGAAACAACTCCATGTGTTTTCTACAAGCACAAATATCAGCTAATAAACGTATTAACTACACAGCTCATACAAGGTCAAAATAATGCACTTTTTATATACTTATTCACAAAATATAAACGGCCATGTTCTCCACAAAGAATACATGTGATTCTGTCTTAAAGGGATAGTTCACTCAAAAATGAAAATTCTGTTATTATTTACTTCCCTCTTGACATTTCATACCTGTATGACTTTCTTTCTTCTGCAGAACACAAAAGAAGATATTTTGAAGAATGTTGGTAAACAAAAACCGCTGGTCCATATTGACTTGCATTGGTTTTGTATCCAAACAATAAAAGTTAATGGGGGCCGACGGATTTTGGCACCAACATTTTTAAAGAATCTTCTTTTGTGTTTTGCAGAAGAAACAAAGTCATACAGGTTTAAAATGTCGAGAAGGTGAGTAAATGATGACAGAATATTTGTTTTAGGGTGAACTATCCCCTTTAAGTCAGCTTGTGCGATTTTGGTTAGACGGCTTAAAAAAACGTAATGCGATTTCCAGTAAGGGAATAAGGTGACAATCAATGCTCTCTGGTTTTTGCACTTTTTGGAACACTCCTCACATTGGCAGTGTGACATACCTTAAAATGGCTGTTGGGGTGGATGTGTGTGGTACCTACCTTTCAATGATGTCAGCGATCGCACAGGCAAACATCTGGAGACCTTCGGGTAACTGCAAGGCCACTGCGGGTCAGAGAGAGACAGAGACCAGGTAAGAGCAATATAGTACAGTATGAGTGACAGCCACTCTGACCTCCCATTTATTACTCGGGTAAAGCAGACAGAGCAGAAAAAGGCTTATCTCACCTTCCACTCAGCATCATTAATAATGTCATGTAAATGAGTCTATAAAACATGAACATTGCTAATTAGCTATAGAATAAAACTTTATACAAGGTTGCCAACTCTCACACATTTAGTGTGAGAGTCAATTTTGGCCTCTGTCTCACGTTTTCACGCTGCCAAAACAAATGTCATGCCACATTAATAGCAGCCAATTATAATCACAAAATGCAAACACAAAAACTGCATAATGAAATTAATTGGTTCAAAGACACAGACTAACAAGTTCATTTCGGCATTCCGTTGCCCATGGAAAAAATTTCAATTCATAAAAATTATGTTTTGTTTCATAAAACAGTGGTGCATAAGCAAATGTATGGTATTCTTAAAGTGTATTACTAAGACGGAATACAAAAACTTTCATGTTTATACATTTAAAACATGCCTATATACAGTATGTGGATTTATACACAGCGGATTAAATGTATGTGTAATACAATACGAACTGTGTGTATATTTATTTACAAAACTGAAGCTTTTGTTCATTTTTTAAATAAATGAGTTGGCAGAAGCAGAAATGGTGTATCCGCTGGCACAATTTCAAACAAACAAATCATTTAAACAGCTGCAAAAACTTGTCACACTAAAATTACACTAAAACCAAAAACATAGACAACTGATACCCACTTTACATTTCGCTGGAGAACACAAGAGGAAAAAAAACAAATTAAAAAACTGCCTTTCAGTGTGGAAACAGACAGCCATGCAAGTGTGGTTAAACATTCTCGAGAATGCATTAAATTGGTGTGAAATGAATGTGCATAAAACAACAGAGAGAACATTTGTGTGATATGAAAGCAAAGTAAAAAGCCATTGTTGGAAGTATTATAAGCCAAGACTAATCAATGCATTATACCATATTACGGACACTGACCTGTATCATACAAACCATATTTGCTCTCCTGAATTCAATTAAATGATAATTGAATAAGGGCTATGTCTTTTTTAACTCCACAAAAAATGATAAAGAATTGATATATGAACATATTAATTTACTTAATTAAAACACTAATGGATATAGAACTGCATTTTGATTTGACCTTTGATAAAAAAAGAACATGACAAATTTATTTTAGTTATAACATACAGTCAGCCATATAGTTTCACCCCTTTATCGATATCATGCTAGAAAGCTGTTATTTTCCATAAAAAGAATTTCAACCCATGAGCCAATGTGGCATCATTCTAATGAGATCAATTGTCTGTGAGGCTGAGATATGAGTCTGTGCTGCTCTTCATTCTTGAATCATTCAGACAGAGACTTTGAATTAAACGGGGTTGATGAACCGCATAATACAGACACATGTCTAAGGAGCGCAGATTTTTTTTCACTTCATACGTCACCATCATATCCCGCTCTGTCGTCTTGGAAACAGACTAATTGCCCTAAAATTGGAACTGTTACATGAACCGTTCAGAACAACTCGTCGAGTAAGCGATGTAACAAATGAACCGCAAAGCTCGCAATTATCACCATTCTGCAAGTTATGATGTCATAATGATGTCATGCATGCGCAACATATCTTTTTCAGTTAATTCATAAATGTGAAACACATATAAACTTTTGTTTACTTCAAATAAACATTGACAACTTTTAAACTAAACATTAAAGCTGCAAAGCCTGCAATCCATAACTTTTAACTTAAACTAAATACGCTATTGTTCATACATTAAAAGTCAGTGCTTAAAACTTATAATAATGCATATTAATGATTCGTAATATAATTTTGTCACTTGAGGCCATTTGACACACGTAAAAAAAATATGTAAAATAACCTGCAATTTTATGTTTTAAAGACAGATGGCACAATATAGACGATATCAAAGTAACAACGAATACAAACGTTACAGCTCATGCATGCTTTGTAAATGTAAACAATCAGTTATTTAATAATAATACAATATAAATATAATGTAATATTACCATAAAATAAATAAAATCTAAATTTTTATTAGATTTATTATTTTTATTTAAATATTATTAGCCACCACTAGCCAGACCGATCAACAAACACAAAACTGGAATTTAACTTCATGTTAGGCGCGTGCGTCCGATAAAACCATCTATAGAGGCAAAAGCTACAAAATGCATCTTAAAATGGGAACTCTGTTTTATTTTGTATTTATAAATATTATTTTTACCCTTATAAAGGCCTTTGTGCCATAACTCAGGTCAGTATTTTGTGTTGCCTGTTTACCTAGTGCAAATTTTTTCCTTTCATTTAATCAACTTCCTACATTTTTCAAATCTTCTACATTTAAAACCAATATATTTTATATCAAGCAATCGATTGCAAATTTTTTATGTTTTACATTACATACATCGCATTTCTGGCCTCTCCCCATTAAAACTGTGAAAACTGGCCTTGTAGTCGGTGATGTAGTCGTCTGCATAAATTATTAAATATGCTGGATGGGACCATTGATGCAGTCAAATCAATTACGACCATAATCATTTCAACAAAACACAGCATTAAAACCGCATTTCCCGTAGACATCAATGCTGTGGGTTCCTACATGCATCACACCCTCTTGTGACCTCATAGATAGGTCACAATTTCTGTCCCGGGTCATAGAAAGTTAACAAACAACACATTAACATAAATTTGTATCAGCTGAGAAGATACATGCATGAACGAAAGTACAACATAAAAACAACACAAACAATTTGTTCTGAATGTAGACAAGATAAGAAGTGACTGGTAAGTGTGATGGATGGAGAAGAAGAGGAAGAGAGCTGCTCTGAGCACATCTCTGATGAAAGGTTAAAAGACTGACCTCCTTCAGTCCAGACAGACACAGACAGGTCATTACCTGGGAAAGGGCGAGTTTATTAACTGTAAAAGGTTATATAGCTCAGCATAGCCACGACTGACAAATCTCTCCATCTATCCATCTTTGGACGGCTTCTACACGAGAGGAGGCCCAGCGCCAGCTCTGGGCTAAGCGAGCACACGTTTGTACGCCACAGATTCAGAAATGTCATAGCAGCTCAAGGAAATGCCAAAATGCCAGAAGCCCAGTCTGAAAATGAGTGTGTGGAAAGACAACGTAGGATGAGTGCAATCGCAATAGGTGTGCTTGTGTTACACCACTGAAAACCACCAAAATGTTAACCCCATCAAACTATCTGAATGATTGAAAGTGCTCAGGTGCAATGAAAAACGATAAACAGATGACATGAGGTAAGTTATAATGGAAACTATATTAACATTTATAATGTGCAACTGCTTAAATAAGGTATAACTAGATAGGTCATTGATGGAACCTTCCTCATGTAGAATACGATGAGTCACATATTGTCCATAACAGAGAGGTTTAGCCTAGAATTTAAAATCTAGCCACTTTCCAGTCTGGTAGATTCATGAAATAACACTCTGCACTTGCTGAGGCCTATTACTTTGAGTTAGTGAGAAGAAACAGCAAAATAACTAGTGTTATTTACGGTATATGGTTCTTCTTAAACTGCATTATGAAGACAGTTGTGCACAAACACAAGCCCACACAGACTTCGTAAACTCAAATGCAATGTTTGTACATCCAAATGAGAGCGTCAGATCGTAGCAGCTTCCCGTTTCATCATTCTGTGGGCAAATACAAACAGACAACACTGCGGAGAGATTTTGCAGCACGATCACATTCATTTCAAAACACTGTGGACTAATTATTCAAACACAGAAATGAATTAATCTGAGAGGTAAGTCCTCTTTGCTGCGAATAGCAACATCTGCATTAATCATCAGGAAGCTAAAGCCCGAAAGAAATTCACAGATAATCAGTCAGGCAACCAATACATCCTCATTATGTGAAATGAGCACAAATATTTGGGCTGCTCTGAGGTAGCCCACAGAACCATGGAAAGAAAGACACACGAAATAGTGAAGAAAGAAGCATGTTAGTTTGTTTTAAAAATGTATTCAAACACCATAGAAGTGAGCAATATGACCAAAAACAGCATCATGGGGTAGGAGCCAAATTTGGAGTAGGCTATAGTCCTTTAATGACCCAGAGAAGAAGTGGTTTTTAGCAACATTTTAGTTTGATGGCATCATTAGAAAGGAGAAGACCGAGGATGACAAACAAATATAGTTTTTCAACAACACAAAGACTACATGTTCTCCATGTTTCTTCAACACAGTCCCAAGTGAGCTAGTCACATCCATTTATTGACATACAGCAAATATCTGGTGGGTTTGACATTTTAATACACGGTAATGATATACCTTCATACGACTCTAAATAAATACCCCCACGGTTTTTGATGCCATGTAGTCATGTTTTTTTTCATACGAAAACTAGAAAATGAAAAACCAGCAATGAAAATATACTTTTGATTGACAGAAGTAAAATAAAATATACATAACTGTGTCTTAGAGGTGTATATTATGTCTATCTACATACACTGCTGCGGGTTCCCTAGCATGGAATTCACCATGTTGTTTCTACAGTAGCCCTAAACGGACAAACTGCTCTACAGAACACGTTTTGTTAATAGTTGTCACGTTTTTGCTTCTTTGCCGGTTTTAGCCACAGGACAGTGAGGGGTGTGCGATGATAAGCCAGGACTAGGTCAAATGACGACATTTAAGGAATTTTTACAAACATTACTTTTTGTGAAAAAACAATGGCTGATATATTTTAATATGTCAGGGCAAGAGGTCTTCAGTTTAGACAGATTAACATTTATTTTAGTCTAGGTCTAGTCTTAAACCCTGCATAAGAAACCTGCCCAAGAGTAAAAACAGAAATGTGCAGATTTCATGGCATGAACTAAGAAACTTCATAAATCCAGCAACTAGACTGCAAGACACTGAGATTTATTCATCTTCATTCTATACCGTTGAATCATAAAGTTATGCCACAGTGACGGTACTCACAATTTACTGCCAAATGTAGCAGCAATGACACATTTATAGCACATTTCATTGTCAGCACTGCAGCTGTATTCTTGTGAAGTACATAAATAAAGCTGCTAAATTAAACTTTGATAGTATTGAATTTTGATTCAGCTATAATAAAGTGAAGTGTGTGTCATCATAGGAAGATGAAGCAATCTGTGGTGTTGTTATAAACCAAGAAAACTAAATCTATACTAAACTAAATAAAATCTGAAAGTCATTTTTTAAACAATACATTTGAAACTATTTACGCACCATTAAAACGACATAAAATACTAAACCGAAATTGAAAACCAAAACAATCATAACTTTGCTTGTAACATTGATGGAAAAGCAAAGACCAGAAGCAAGTGCATGACAGGGAATGAATGTCTGAAAAGTGTTGTTCCTCTGAACTCCATCAGGATATGACTACATCCCCACACCACAGAATGATGTGTTATATATAAAGCTGTGAAAAAGGTCTGTGTTGAACTTGTCTATACATCAATCATGACTCAGTGAAGCCATGCTGTCAGCGAAAGTCATGAGAACGGTCCAAACACGACATTACACGGTATGTTCATAAGGACATCTGTTCCACAGCTTCTTGTCATTACATTACACTTCTCTTCATAAAAACTGATAAGACATGTCTCCCAAAATCATAATAAAGATGTGATCTACAGTATTTAGTAGACAGACAATAAATAAAAATGGCCTATAAATAAATCAAATACACAACAAACAAAAACACAGTTAGTCAGACTCAAGCTGCTGCTAAGATGCTAAGAGACTGCAGCTGGTATATTAAAAGACATTTGGGAGACAGTAATGGTAAAAAACAACACAAAGAACAAAGAGAGAGAGAAACTGGTCAAAAATGATCTTTGCCCATTGAGCCCAGGGAAAGAAGGGGCTTTTAAAATGAAAACCTCCACAACAAAGAGCCCAGCAGACTGCAGCATTCTCTCCAATCCTCATGAAAGTACTCAGCACAAGCCACCTGCTAACACATTCAGCACATCAAACACTTGTCTGTTGTCATTCACATCAATAGAGGTTTGAAATTGTGCATTTCTGAGGCTCGGGTGGTACATTACTAGGAATTTAAGCGATTAAATACTGGGCAGCGATGTAGGTCCAAACAAATTCCTTATGGTGGATGTGCCCAAACATCGTAAAGTCAAGTGAAGCATTTATTTGTTCTACTTCATGACTGGATTTTTTCTTTAGTCGTTTCCAAAGCTGAATAAACTGAACCCATACGGTCACGTCTCAATCCGACATTCGCTATAACCCAAGGCATGCCTTTATACACAAAATGCTGTTCAGTTACTGACTGGTCTGCGAGACGGCAAATCAGACACGGTCCTTGTCTTCGTCCCTTATCTTACTCACTTTTGATTACTGTGACTGTGTAATGGCCTGTTCTGAAGAATTCTTGACACCTGTACTACAGCGATAGAGGGCACGCTGAGACCGGCCCTCGGGACAAGTTTGCGTCAGAAAGTGACGCACGGCAAAGGGAGGCGGTCCAGAGTCGGCCACAGCGAGATCACAAAATCAGGACAGATGTACATGGTGCAATTAGAACCCCGAAACCATAAAAGGTCACACCGTGGGGACATTTCTTGAGAATAGAATGTCAAATATTCACAGGTATGCAACTACTAGACTGGACTATTTTGACTAGGCTGTTGTGATATGTTAGGAACAGTGTCACTGGTATAACACGTTTTGCTCACAGTGTGGCCATCACGAAAGATACGACAGATTAAGAACGCAGGCTAAACAACCGGAGGCAAAGAACAAATGAAGGGTTGTTGGATCGCCCCCCATGTGTCACCGTGGCACCCAAATCGAGGTTGTGAAGCGAAGTCAGTTCACCAGAAAATAAACTAACAAAAAAATAAGGATTAAATTTGCATAACGCTAAATGATACTAGGCAAATAATAGGATTAGCGTTCTGCTTGCTGAGGTTCGTTTTAAAGGTATACCACATGCGTGAGGATAAGATATATATTTTTTCTAATTAAAGTAATATTCCGGATTAAATCGTAAAGACAAGCTCGGGATCTGTGACATTTACAATGGACATCCAAAAAAAGTATTTAAACATCGAAAATGTGTCACAAAGCATCTTAAAGCGACAGTTCACCTAAAAATAAAAATTCTGTCATCATTTACTCACCCTTGAGTTGTTTCAAATCTGTATTAATTTCTTTGTTCTGATAAACACAGAAAAAGATATTTGGAAGAATGCTTGTAACCAAACAGTTCTTGGCCACCACTGACTACCATAGTAGGAAAAATTACAATGGGAGTCAAAAGTGCCCCAGAACTGTTTGCTGTTCAACATTCTTCAAAATATCTTCTTTTATGTTCAACAGAACAAATACATTTATAAAGCAATTTTTCATACTCAATGGTGGCCAAGAACTGTTCGGTTACAAGCATTCTTTTAAATATCTTTCTCTGTGCTCATCAGAACAAAGACATTTTTATACAGATTTTGAACAACTTGAGGGTGAATAAATGAAATCAGAATTTTCATTCTCTTCCATTAAGCGGGAACAGGTTAATAAAACAAGCTGTACAGGGTGCACTTGCTAAATTCACAAATTATACCAACCTATATGCAAACGAAACTCTATTTCAAGAGAGTGGCAACCCTGGGAAAAGCTAGACCTCGTATAATTGCTTAAGTCGCACTAAGAAACTGTATGACACCTCATTAGAGCAGTTTCAAATGAGCTATAAGTGTTGTTTTCAGAGGGAAATAATTTTTACACCAATCTGACAGCATCCTCACAAAACCACTTTTAGAAGTCAACACAGACCACATAACATGGTTTTAGAGAAAACAGTCCAGAGTTTAAGATTTATAACCAAAGATAAAACACTGGTCTATGTGGACATGGAATCAAACACAACAAAAATGTGGGGTTCATTAATTCACATACTCCTTTAGGATAGGATGCCTTATTGAGAAGCATGTTTGGTTTGATAAACCATGTTACAATCCAAATTATCCAAATAATTAAATACCAAGTTAATGTTTGAAGAATATGTCAAAATGCTTTATATACTACAAAGGTCTTTCTGGCTGTGGCAAAAAAGCACACGTCTGTGTTGAGCAGAATCAGCCGATGTTTAATAAGCTAATGACCGCACATTTTCCACATTTTGCTGAAGCAAAAACTTGAGAAAATTAGGCAATTTTCCCAGCTAGTTTAAAGCAGTAATTTAAAGCGTCCGGCCTTTCGGCTTTGTTCCCAAGAACAGCTAGAAGACTAGGAGTTCAAATCTCAAGTAATTCAGATTTTGAATATGTCCATTATTATCCATATAACCCATCTTGTATGCGCTTAAAAAACAATACGCTTGAGACATACGTCATGAAATCTAGCTGCATTATCACGCAAACAGATAATAAACTCCACTGTAGCTTTACCCAATTCTTTTGGGATGAATGATAATTATAATAGCTGCTGGTCTACAGCACATTTTAAGCCTAACACCATGAAATACTTGAAATACTATTTGAGACTTACACTAATTTACCACGTATAGCAGTCTCTTTAAAATGTCTCAGGCAACAAAGCAAACGTTTCTGTTTGCACACATAAACTCAACTTGATCTCTAAACAAATAGTTCTATAAATAACAGATAAGCGAGGAGAAGCATGCATAATAAAGCTCCGCTGTTGTATTTCATTTAATGTTTCAAACGCTGTTTCAAATAAAAGAAAATAAATGCACTCACCCCTCTTCGCTTTGGCTTGTCGCACACGCCATATTGTTTTGTGGATCTCAAAATTGTAGTTGGCTGGTAAAGCCTTGATGGATTCGTTGAGCTCTGGATCATTGAGAATCTCATCAGGAATCTGATTGGCAACTCTTCTCGGACCTCGCACTGTATAAAGAGGAGATTGCATGTCAGTTACTAGAGTGTACTGGGTAGTGTCGTACTGGCCAGAGTCAAAAGAATTACATTTGTACACATACACGTCTCCTAAGCAAGGCAAATGAGTTTCAGAACACAAATGAGGATCAGTGTTTTGTTTAAATCTCTAAATGCAGGAAAACCTGCCCTACTGACCCTCAGATAAAGTAAAGGAAACAAGACCCAAAAATCCCTGAGTAAGTTGGCACTGAATGCGTTTACTGTCTCTGCAGTGATTCTGCAGACATAGGGGATGGGGAAAAGGAGTGACAGTAAGATAAAGAGGAGAGACATGAGATCTGACAGCAGCAGGACTGATGGTTAATATATAAAAACATGATCATTTATCATACACTTACTGCAGTCATGAAATGCTGCGACACTGCGGTTCTGAGACAATAGCTGAAGAAACTCATTGTTGTGTGTGTGTGTGAGCGTATTATGTTATTGCTTGATACAAAGAAAAGATTAAATGACAGTAATTAGCCTAATAGGAAATACATCTGTTGTGGTACCTAATATTCTGCAACCACATCTTACATGTATGAACACATTAGGGGGGCTACCTGTGACAACTTCTCTAATATTTTGAGTAGAATTATGTTTGAAATTCGCTTGGTAGGCTATAGGCACATACCTCAAAGCCTTGGTTACGGCAAATGTTTTATGTACTGCCGCCAATTCAAGAATACCTTTTTGATCAAATAAATATTAAAACCAGATTTATCAACATGTATTTTATGCATAGTGAGTACATAATGGCCCAGCAGCATTTTTCATACAAATATTAAAACTAATTATTAAGCTAAATCAATTCACAAAGAAAACATTTAAAGGGAATCATACAAAATATAACGTCATTGTTTCAGCCAACAGAAGCTACAATAAATGAATTGTATGTGAAATTACGTCCTGACATTTAAGGGTGAAAAGTCTGGGGTGAAGCTAAAACAGTTGAGCGTCTCTGATCAATTCTACATTCATTATGTAACTGACTTTTCTGAATGTATGTCAGTTTGCGTTTATTGTATTCACATTTAAAATGTCATGACATTAGACTAAATGTTTGTAGCACAACCAAATTACATCAAGCATTGCAAAAGGGGTTCAGTTGGGCCTCTGATTCAAACTTTTCAAGTAGTAGGTTTAGATGCTGTAGATAAGTGTGTATATTTATATATAACCCTCGTGACAACCCCTCGTGACAACGGGAACGCTGCAGACTCTTCTGTGTATTACTTGTATATGGAGATAATCTAAATATTTTACATGGAAATTTCTCACAGAAAGATCTTTAAATTGACAGTACCATCTTATATAGCCTAGCTATATCATATAACGTTATAGCATCTTATGCCTTAGCGTCAGTTAGCATTAGCGTCAGCAGTTTATCGCGACATTGCCGTGCTAAACAGAGAATATGAACAACAAAGACATTGCGAAGCATTATGCAAAACAATACATAACATTTTACCATTAGGCTTTTTCCCAGTGACAGCTTCAATCTCAGTAGTGGGAGCCGCCATCTTTTCCCAAACAAACAACTACACGTGGAATGAGAAAAGGCATTACGTATCGAACACAGAGTTGTAAATCAAGCACTGATATCATCGATGTGAACGCATCCCAGGACCCTGAATAAAGCATTTTATATTTTTAACTCTTGAAGAACAATATCTGAACAATTTTCTTCTTACACTACAAAAAAATAAATAAATAAAATATTAATAAATTGTATCCATTTTAAAGTATTTTATTGTAGGCTATACATTAGCCTAATCTTTACAAACATTTGCATAGACTAGAGCCATAATTCCTGGCAAGACAGACCAAACAAAATGTTACCCTATATCGACTATAAGTACAAAGTGTTATTGTCATTCTCTCAGTCTGCAGTCTCCTCATTAATCAGTTTTATAAAGAGTCTTTATGACTCCTCAACTCCATCTGTGCTCAGCTGCCTGTGAATGGAGAGAGAAGCGCTAGCTTGACTCACAAGTCTCAGTCACAGTGAATGAATCAGTGAAGGAAGTGCTGTGTCTATAAACCAAACTGCACACTGCGGAGTTTTATTTAATTATTGGTTTGTTTATTTAAAAAATACATCCATCACAGGCCAAAGCTTAATCATATTCAAGTTCCAAAAAGCATCTTTCTGATCTATATTTCCCTTAGAAATGGAATTCTAAAATACAATTAATTGTATTTTAAGTATAGCTTGCTTACTGTTATGCATAAATCTACATGATAGCATTCGGTTCACCCAGACCCATCTTAGTTTTTTTTTGTGTGACCTGTTTTGAAAACATTATACAACTATTAAAATAATTTATATTACAGTCCTTATTTGATATTATACAGTCAAGTTTATTTGCACTATACATTTACACAGTGATTATTCATTGAATCTTTTCAAATGTAGGCCTTGCTGATTTCAGTCCTAAAACCAAAAGAATTTTAATTTGACAGTTATTATTATGCAATCACTTTATATTAAATTTTAAACTGGCACACACAATATATATTATTTAAAAGCAAGGTTGTTTTCAAGGTCTAGCCTGTTTGCCTACAAGAGACAGCCTAGTTGAAAAAACGAGAGAGAGAGAGAGAGAGAGAGAGAGAGAGAGAGAGAGGGGGGGAGAGAGAGAGGGAATTAATCAAACCAAACAAACCAAAAATATAACCAACAGACTAAAGCAGCATGTAAGATTATAGTAGAGAGAGAGAGAACATCAGCCCAAAGGTGGACTGAGAGACGCATCACAGGCGAGCGCATCTCTCAGCTGGAGCGCATCATCTGTCCTCCGCTCGAACGAGGAACACCTTTCTCACTTTGCCGCTCGACTCTATCAGCCACGCACTCACTGCGCTCGACATGTAAGGGTGTATTTTAATTCGTCCTTTCCTTAGATACGAAATATCTGTAGCTACAAAATGCTTTCAAGGTGGATTGCTCGAGATTTCGTATGGAGGCAGCGGGACACCTCCCCGTAGTTCGTGAAAGAGTGCAAGAGAGACCGACAGAAGAGTTCCTGCGTCTCGGATTGAGGACTATCTGCTGAATTTACCTGACGTATCTGCTTCAGAGGAATATCTGATATTCCAACGGGTTCAAATTGTGCAGTAACCACGTTTAGAGCGTCTGGATAACATACGACAATACTGCTTGTTCCGTCGGGTTGCTAAGACCTGAACCACCAGGTGCCTCTGTTGAATTCTATGGGTGATAGTCTGAGTGGATAACACCAATTATTACTGCAGAATGTGTTAAGCTCTTTTCGGACTTGTTCAAATATGTGCTTGGGACCACAGCGATAAATGATCCGAATTCAAATTCAGCAAGAAAGTCTCTGAGCTATAGGAGTTCTTCACGACGCAGCTGGCTGCACCATACATTTATGTATTCCGACTAAATGAGACAACATTTGATAGATTGCTTGCCATCTTATTGACAGTGTGAAGTCACGCTCCGGCTGGAATAAATGCACCTGAGTGGGCAGACAGAGATTTAACTATTTCCAACATGTTTAAACGGGGTAAGTGCAATTTACAACTTCTGTTTGTGCTGATTTGAAGTGGAAGCTGGGATTTTCAGTGGATTTCATGAGCATCGTGTCGAAATACTCTTACTGGATGGGAGTTATTTATTTATTTACTTTCTAAATCCCAGCTGTTGTAGGTAGAATGTGGCACGAATGGTTTTATAAAATAAATAAAGAACAAATGGCTTATCGCACTAAGGTTTTGAAAAGTTTATGCCAAGGGCTTTAAAGTTTTTACAGATCACGTATATTTCCGTTTTCTTTTCGTGCGTGTCCACCTTTGGGTTCGCTCGGCGTAAAGCAGCCGTGTTTAAAATATTCATCATATCACGAAATATTTTCTTAATATGCTGGCGGAGGGTGCCGCACTGCAGTTTATGCTCCGTTTTTCATCGGAAAGCCTTGTGCCGTCTGTTTGCCTTCAATGTATATTTCTCTTGGTGGGTTCAACGGGTTTGTCTTGGGCAGTCTGACATAACGGAGAAGGTGTTTTATTACATTAAAGTTGAAACATTTTGATAAAAGAGGCTGTCAGTGTGAGAAAGGTAAACATGTCACCTATAGCCTAGTGTAAAATGAATCTTACTGTCCAGTGGTCACAATGTTTATTTTATTAGCCCAATTTCCCTTAGGCTAGCTGTAATGATCTTAAGACCTTTTGTATGTTATATTAGAGACACTTTCATTACAAAAGCTTTGATATAACTGACTGCTGGAATAGTTTCCACGGTGTGTCTGGAAAAGCAGATTTCCTCGGAGGAGGCTCAAAGCTTCATACGGAGACAATTGTTAATTCAATAGACTTCGCGTAGGAACAAAATCCACTATCAAGCGTCTCACCTGCGCACTAAAGAACTCTCGTGAACGCCTATGAGGAGCCTGTGGTGCAGTCTACGTTTACCTTTGAAATGTTCAAAACCAAGTTTGAAATATTTTAATTTAACACAAGCTAAATCCCTACAATTTATATTTTACTGTCATTTTGGAAACATTTGGCCTTGAACATTCTGACACACATGCACACTATATTCATTCTGGTTTGATTATTTAAAAGTAAAATGACATCTGCGAGTTGGCATCAACAAAATGGTGCCACAAGAATGGCAACAGCTATGAACAGCAGTACAACTCATAAGGCCATTCAAAAACCAAGCTGCTATTCACTGTTTAGTAGGGGTGGCATGTTTTCATGCCAGTATGTTGCAGTACCAGACATTGTGTTATGTGCATTGTGTTCACTAGTTAGGGTTGTTGAATATGCATTTAGTTTTGGCTAACTTGGTGTTTTTCTTCTGTAAAGATGATTTTAAAAGTCGTACGAGTCGCTTTTAGTGTAATAGCGTTTCTTTGCTGTGTTAGGTACTAATTAGCCTTTCACTTTAGAATGCAATAAAACTTCTGCAGTGTCTGTCACACCTGCACATAAATAAAGAAGAGCGGCCAGGAGAGAAGAGTGAATTCTTCTGAAGAGATGCTGTGGTGTGACATTTTCCAGAAACGTCAAGCCTAAATGGATGCTGGGCAGGTTTGAGTTATGTGGCAGTGCCCTGCGTGCCAATCTTAGCAGAGCTGTGCTGTTTCTGCCCGTAGCACCTGATTTCTATGTGTCAGCAGGTGCTTACCAGTCAGATTCACAATAAAGTATGAGAATGTTCGTTTCTGCTCCTTAATTTTCACCTTCACGTAAATACAAGCGTTTATGTAATATGGCCACGAGCACGTCATATTGGTTCAGTTATTTCAACTAAAACAGATATATCTGATGGTACAATTGATATTTAGATTTCAGATTCTTATCCGAAGGCAGTGCTTGAGTCTATAATTGGTTTGTTGTGCTGAGTTGTCAGTATAGAGGACAGCCTCAGCCTTGAAAATACAACAAAGCTCACCGTGTCAGGCCCAAAAATCCAGTTTGATCTACATCCAGTGACAAATATATTCTGTGCCCAAGTAAATGTGGTTCATTTAAAATTGCGATTGCTTTATATCTCACATTTTTCAAACCAGAACATGCAAAAGAACAGACAGAACATAGCAAGCCCTGAAACAAAACACGAATATGCAAAACTTCAAGAATGAAATAACTTGTGTGCATTAGGTGTGATTATGCAGCTGTGTGTGGAGAAACTAGGCGTTCTGATGTGATGCTAGACAGCCGGTTAATGGCAGATGGATGGGAGATGGGAGAGGCAGTTGGTAAGCAAAGAGGAGAACACCTGTGTCCTGACACCAGACTCTTTCACATCTGCTCTTGTTCATCATGTCTGAGACCTTCACTCAACATCACAACCGAACCAGCCTGTAGCTTATGCCAACCTGAACTTTAACACCCTGAACCTGTACAGTACTGTTCTCAAGCCTACATGTTACCACATATCATTTATCAGATAGCCTTTCTAAGCCTTTCAAAATGAATACACATTTCACACACCAATGCACCCAAGTTACACTCATATGAGTCAAAAAAACACTCCTGGATCCCCTGTCTTCCATTTGGGCACTGCCTCAATTTAACATTGAGCCACAAGTTGATATTTGGATGCACAAGCCAACAGAGCAATGATTGAAAGTGCCACTGTTTACATAAGTGTTTACATAAGTCAAGCTACAAATAGCTTACTTGTCTCTGCAAATTAAAATATGATAGGAAAAAGTGTCCTATAACATTAAAATAATGAAACACTTGCATGTTCAATACAATAAGAGCTGAGAGTCAAGAATCATTCTCATCTCTTTTCATAAATTAAATCAAACACTGTTTTCTTTGCAATGAAGAACTTAGTGATGAACTTAAAGGGATAGTTCACGTCAAAATGAAAAATCATTTCATTATTTACTCACCCATACGACTCATTGGCTTAAATTTGTTTGGACACAAATCCACTGAGACATTTCTTAAAAGATCTTTGTTTCACAGAAGAGTTTTGAACAATAACCTGATTAAATGATAACAGAATGTTTATTTTTGAATGAACTGTCTCTTTAAGTCGTTTTTTAATCACCAAATTACAAGCAAACTAGTCAGAAGCATTGAAGGGATAGTTCACCCCAAAATGAAAATATTGTCATCATTTACTTACCCTCTTTTAAACACAAAAGATATTTTGAAAAATAATGTCGGTAATAACTGTCGGTCCCCGTTCACTTTTTATTGTATGGACACAAAACCAACGTGAATCAATGGGGACCAATGGTTTACTGTTACAAACATTCTTCCAAATATCTTCTTTTTAAATTCTGCAGAGGAAAGAAAGCCATACAGGTTTGAAATGACAACATAGTGAGTGAATGATAACAAAATGTTCATTTTGGGGTGAAATATCCTTTAAAGGTTTCATCAAAGTTGACTACAGATAGATAACAAACTTATGAAGTCGACAAACAAATCTATATTTTTTTAAATATTGAAGCTCAGTATAATTTAGCAGGTTCATATAGTAATAGACCGAGCAATACATCTGGACATCAATTACCACACAGCTATGGAAGATATCTCAGACCTCTGCATGCCAAGCAGCTCATTTCCTGAAGGACATGCTGTGAATAAAAAGGGATGAACTGAGGGGCCAGCGAACGCCATCGTCCGTCGTCTCACCCAGTCTGGGTGGAACATCAATTCTTATCATTCCAGCTTTCTGTAATTATAAGTAATTAGCGGCACAGGAAGTGGTATTTTAATGAGTGTCATTCTCTACGACCTCATCTCCGTGCATCCGGTGGCCGGTTCACACCGGGCACGGTCTGCATTAGGTCTGGACAAGGATGAATGTTTCATTCACATTTAATCTCCTCTCTCTGCGTCCTCTTGAGAAATGAACCCAGACTTTTGTTTTTTCACTGTAATGCTGACTTCCACTGGCATTAGACTTTTGGCAGAACTGTATAACGCTTAAGACAGAACTGCTTGAGTTTGCAACCTGTTAGTTTTATAAACAGCCCGGATGCTTGTAGCTGACATTTTGCCTAGGAACAATGTTCTCATTAACTTCTAATTCATACTCAAACTGTAATTATATGCACATTTCCTGCCTTCCACGCTGTCTGGACGGGAAGTCTCTCCAGCAGCATGGGGCATCTCCGAGTGCCCTTTACCAACACCTGAAATCTCAGCACAAATATTTCTCTTCTCCCTTTGGAATGGAAATGAGATGCTGGCGTGGTCATTAGTGGATGGTAATGAGGTAAAAGAGACAAACAACCCCAAGCCCTGTTGGTTTTGTTAATATTAATAATTAATTCCTGATTAAATGGCTAATTGCAGTGGAAAGGTCAATGTCAACGTAAGGTCCGTTGATGTCGGAAGATGAGCCGAGTGGAAAGCGAATGACAGGCCAGCGGTGTTGACAGTCGTCCCAGGCGTTCTAACGCTCCGTTGACAGACCTGCCCGAGAGATGCTTTCATTCCCATAATGCCGTGACCAGTAAGTGCTGAGACAGGAATGCTGTGCTCCCTGCAGGCTCTGGCTGGCATCTGTCACATTGCACTACTAACACATGACATGTGAATGGCGCTGAGTGAGGAACTGAATAATCGTTAGGGAGACACTTACATTCCAGAGAAAGAGAGAGAGAAAGAGAGAGAGAGAGAGAGAGAGAGAGGAATAAAAGCAGCCATGCAAAAATGTATGGTACACTAAATACATCAATGCATATACATGGAACACGCACAAAGCATCTCAGGCGTGCTGTCTGTTCTTCTGAAAGTGACCTTCAGAATCCGTTCACTTTCTTCTGATCCATAATTCCAGTTTATTTTCCTGCTGTGCAAACGGTATCTGCATAGCAGGGTCCAGTCTGTTTTATTGAAATCCCTGCTTTGCATTGAAGTCTATTACTTGTCTGTTTAATTATAAACCTCCCAGCATGGAGCTTTTAATAGCCAAGAACCGTCATTTGACCGTAATCTTGTAAAGTCACTTCTTTGCTCTCTCACTTGCTCTTCCTCTTTTCTCTCTGCTGACCCTCCTTCTCTCATGGGTCTCCATTTCTATCAGCAATCTCTTCTATGATCTTGGTAATCGGAGCACATGTGAATGACACAGTCGGTATCTTTGTGTGGACACATATCCGAGCAGTGCTCTTACATCGGTGGGGGCATCAAGGTGGACCACAGGTACTGTAGCTTGCTTCTCTTTTCAATGTTAATTATTATTGGCAGTCATTATTAAAGCAGTGAATCACAAGAGCATTACAGTGTTTTTACCACAGGCAGAGTAAACAACTCTTTAGCAAGTAATGTAGTTTTTTTTTCCGGGAACTACACTCTTAAAAATAGATGCTGTATAAGATTTTGTTTTTGTCTAAATAGTTCCATAAAGAACATTTAACATCCAGAGAACCTTTGCCTCACAAAAAAGGTTCTTCAGAGATGGTTCCTTTGACTGAATGGCTTTTTGTGGAACCAAAAGTGGTTCTTCTATGGCATCGCTGTGAAGAACGTTTTTTTATTTTTAAGAGCGTACACTGTAAAAAATGTTGCTGTAGTTATGCTGCAGTTTGCAGTAACTTACTGTAGATTTACAGCTGTAGAAAAAATTAAGAGACCACTTTTCATTTTCCCAGGTAAATAAATGCAAAAAGAAACAATATTTTTATTTTAAATTAGATTAAAAAAAATATTGTTAGTAGTTCACAGAGTGAAACAACCTATAAATAGTAAATTCAGAAAAACTGAAATGATGCTTTGAAACGGTCTCTTAATTATTTCTGCGGCTGTATATTTATCTAATTTATTTGCAACAGTTTGTTCAAAAAAAGATTTATCAAAGAAGATAAATGAACATTAATAAGCATTAATTAATTAGTTAATTAATTAAACATTAATAAGTCTTTATCTTTACAGAAAAAACTATAAAATAACAGCCTCATGCAGAGCATTCTGGGAACCAAAAATCAGAGGTTTAGAAGATTTTTGGTTCCCAGAATGCTTGCATGAGGCTGTTTTTTTCTGTAAAGATAAAGACTTATTAATGTTTAATGTTAATTTATCTTTGAACAAATTGTTGCGAATAAATTAGATAAATATAAATCTACAGTAAGATACTGCTGCCAGTGATATTGTCATTTCTACAGAATTTTTTAACGGTTGGTGGTTGCAAAGAAGCATGCAGCATTTATTGAATGTGTGATCACAAAAGTGGTTAATCCGTTCAGAATTTAGAGTCTGATTTGTTTAAAAATTAAAATAAACTCAAAGCTTGAAGCAGAGGGATCATGTGGCATCCTGAAAGGATTTATTTTGCAATAATGACTGCACATTATCCACATTATTACATGGCTACTTACTAAATAAATATATAAATATAGACATGAAATATTGATTTGCATCAAAATTATTTGATTATGTAAGAACCACTGAGTAATATAAGGCATATTAAAGTAGTGAAGAAAATAGGTTTCTAGGGACAACGATTGCAGTTTAGTGGTATTTGCTTACATAATGTCAGGACTGACCAATCAGAATCAAGTATTCCAATAAGCAGTACAGGTAAAAGGTTTCTCAGTCTCTACTCTGCTAAATAAAATCAAATATTAATATGAAAGCCGAATAGATAGATATAGACACTGCTACAGTATATGATTTGCAATCTCCAGTTCGAGGTAAAAGAGGCGTTACTTTGAAACGGCTTGTTCTGAGAAAATGCAGCTTAATAGGAAAAAATGAAAGCTTGCTTTATACTGCACATGTATCAGTTTATCATCAACATGCATGCAGACATTGCATTACTGGGTCTTTCTTTTGAAAGATATAAAGATGGAAAAGCAGATACATCATATACACAGGCCAATACGATTGACCCTGAAAACTGGTCAAGGTCCAGATGAAATATAAATCTCTGGCATCTAAAAATAAAGAGAACATTCAATACCTGTTTGCTGTTGTTGATAGTGTGTTATGGGTCATGCACATGTCCGAATAAGCCATTGTAATAGTCATTATGTTTCATTACCTTAAATAATGATACTGAAGAGTAAAGGCAACACATTCTCATGTCAGTTTGTGACGAGATGGGAGTGAGAATGAGTTGGTGAAGATTATTCAAACATAACATGCACATTGATTCAGGGGCCATAAAGTTCAGAAGCAAATACAATCTGCCGTTTTGTGCCTTGCACTTTAGAGGTTTGTAAAGGAACACATTTTGGGTGTCCAATGCAAACGTGTGCGTTTCTGTGTGTAAAGGGCAGAGAGGTTTCCAGGGGGTTCGGTTTTGAGTGACAATATTTGCCAAACCCAGTATGCTGTTGGGTGATTTATTCGATGGGTTATTTGGACAGGAAGCAATTGCACATTTAATGACCTGCCCAAATGTCAAAGCGATAACTTGTGGGGCATAAGATACAAATATGACAAGCCTGAGTGAAAGTTTGCTACCGTAATTGTGTAGTTAGAGTAAATATTTTAGTGTTTTCTGCCTGTTTGGTTCAATATCAACATTTAAAGAGACCCTGAGTGATATTCTTTAAAATTACACATGCGACTTAATGGAGTTCTGGGATCAATTTTGCTTTTTAGATTGTCTCAGGTGTATCTTGTAAAATACTGCTTGTTATATAAGAGCAGAGAGCAATAACATTAATGCAGATTGCAAAGTCCAGTTATCTTGTTTGGGAGAATTTCATGGGAATAATTTGAGTTTATGTTGAGATATTCACATGTTTATTGCTGACTTTGGTAACTTGGTAAAGCTCAGCACAACTCATTGTATTTCCAGGATCTAGAGTTATTGATAGAATATTGAGGGAATGCCGATCTTTAAATTGGCTTCACATTTTACATTTACATTTACATTTACGCATTTGGCAGACGCTTTTATCCAAAGCGACTTACATTACATTGTACTATACATTTGTACATTTTTGTATAGTAAGCAAGTGGAGGTTAGGTGTCTTGCTCAAGGGCACCTCAGCCGTTACCCGCCAGACCTGAGAATCGAACCAGCAACCTTCTGGTCATGAGTCCAACTCTCTAACCACTGGGCCACGACTGCTTCAATCATACAATGAAGATCCTACAAGTGAAGATCCATATGACACTGAGGAATTGGCTCCTTTGGTGCTTCTAAGTGTCTCAATCACTCACTCATTCTCCCTTTATCCAGAGAGGAGAGAAAGATGTGAAGATGCCAAACTTTAACAGAGATTTCTTTTCTGGCCACAATCCAGAAGTCTCAAACTGACATCAGAGAGAGCGGGATAGAGAGATTCAGTTCATGCATGTTATATTTCTATGCTGTAGCAAGGTTATTATAGTTTACTAAAACTATTAAAACATGTCAGTGTTTATTATTAAATAAAATATTATTATTAAATATTAATAGAAAAACTCAATTAGAAAATTACAATAGAATTGTTGCCTCAGCAGTAAACTGAAATTTAAGCACTAAAACACAAAATTATTAACTGAAAATAAATAAACCTTAATTAAAAAAATACATAATATATATATATGTATTGGAAAATAAAAAATACAATAACAATATTGCTAAAAATGTAACTAAAATTAACATAAAATAAAGTATATTATTATATGAATATAACAAAAAAATATAAAAACAAAAACTAATTATAAAATAAAATAATAAATATTATAAAATAAAATATATTGATTCATTATATTTATACATACAAATATTTTGTAAATATATAAATTTTTCAAATGAATTCAGAGGCTAGACACTTTACTGTACATGTCACATGTCGAGACTCACATGTGGAGACATGTCGAGTCCTGTTTAATACAATAAAAAAAACAAAGGCATGAGAACATAGATTTCTTTAAATAGATCATTCCAGCAGTGAGGCTTTTATTTACTTTAATGACTTGAAAGGCTTCTCGGTCTATTTTAGTGTAAGTGTGATTAAAGCTTTTAGTGTCAACACAACCTCTGGGAGAACTGATGGTTTCACAGCTTTGCCCTTGTCTCTTGTAGCACGGCCATGTTAGCAATTCATCTAGCAAGAACTACAGAAGAGCAAGCAAACCCTTTGTGCAAAGCAGCTCATTTACACTTCCATATTCCCCTATGATTGTTTTGCTTTTAGGTCACAATAAATCCTGTTTTATCCCCCTTCTGTACGAGTTCATTTACACCACAAACTCCCGAAACTGCCTCAGCACAAAGCAAGAGAGTTAAAACAAACAAAAACAAAGACGTGTAATGCTATAAAAGAAAACACCGCGGCAGCGGAAGATGCACATTTTGTTGTGGATTAATATATATTTTATAAGAGGCAGAAAAACGTATGTAAAATGGGAATTTAATGGAGAAAGAAATGGAGAATGAGAGTAAGCGCAGCAGCAAGGACAGACATTAACTTGTGTTAGGATTCTAATGGACGGAACTACTTTTCCATGTCACGCTTGCCCTCTCCGCTGATGGATGGGGAGGTTAGCAGCCTCTCGCAGTTTGCCGGCTCTTCGAAGCCCAGCAACCGTGGCACTTTCTGCTTGACTCTATGAAGCCCGGCCAATCAGAATGTTGGATTCACTTATAGCTTATTCGGACCAGACATCAAGATCTCACATGACCAAGGGAATTTGATTTCAATCACTCTGATTGTATTTGCATTTTACTTTGATTAATTTGGGGTTTTGAAAGCCTTGTTTTTGAAAGTACGCTGCACGGCGAAGGGAATGTTGGGATTCATTGGAAGATCTCACATCAATGGAGATTTTAAAGACAAAGCACTGGAAAAATCACACCAGGAGGAAAAAAGGAGTGGAGTGAAGTGTGAAGTAAGTTCTGATTGCAGTGTGCAGAGTCTGATTAAAAGAACAGTTCAGACAAAACGGAAAAAAAAACCTGACAGCAGCAGTACCCATTGACCTGCATTGGGTTTGTGTCTATACAATGCAAGTAAATGGGTACCTTCATTGTTATGTTACCAACATTCTTCAAAATATCTTCTTTTGTGTTATGCAGAAGAAAGAAAGTCATACAAGTTTGAAATGACAAGAGGATGAGTAAATGATGACAGAATTTTCATTTTCATCCCTTTAAGTGCACAAAAGGAAACATTTAACAGGCACTTTAGCCAAAATCACAATAGGTTAGACCGTGCTCTTGTGGAGGTCCGTTAGAATCTGATTTATGTCCAAATCTCTCTTTTATTCTTCCTTCCGCCTTTACGTTCTCACTCTGACAGCACACGAACACCGTCCGACACTTTTCAATGAATTAGGACAGAGGTATGTTTTTTTCTACCGAGGAATGAATGCTGTGTTTTCTATCCCCCAGTCCTTTTCAGGTCACATTTTTCTCTGTAACAGTTTCATTATTTAAGCTTCTCTTCTCTTCTATTGCTCTCTGCCTCTGGGGTTCAAAAGAAATGTACAAGGCTTTAGTAACAGAAGTGGCTTGTGCTTTTCTCTGAAACCACACAGTATACATTATTCATAGCAGGTGAGGGTCATTGAAAGTGTCTGTTTAAGTTTTTACAATTGAAGAAAAGCAAGGTGGGGCAAGGGTTAAACAATCTGTCTCTGATTTCCAAGCGTTAGGTTGAGTTTACAGTTAGTTTGGCACTAATAGCCACAGGAAGTGTTCAAGTGAAGATGTATTTCATCACAGACACTATTTAGAGAGCATTTTACACCCCATTACCACCCTGCTAAAGAGACAGGTCACTTAAAAATAAAAATTCTGTCATCATTTATTCATCCTCAGGTCATTCCAAACCTGTATATGACTCTGTGGAACACAAAAGAAGATATTCTGAGAAATGTGGTATTGTGTGCATACAGTGAAAGTCAATGGGGGCCAGTGTTGTTTGATAACCAACGTCTTCAAAATATTTTCTTTGTGTGCTGCAAAAGAACGAAAGACATAAAGATTTGGAATGACGTGAGGATGAGTAAATGAAGAAAGAATTGTCATTTTGAGTGAACTATCCCTTTAAGTAATGAATCTGACTGGTCCATGTGGTCAGATCATACTGGTTAAGCTGATTTAGCTGGTTAAATAAAACAGTAGCATTTTGGTTTAAACCTTTTCACTCATTCTCTATACATTTTCTATAAAAGTGCTTAAAACACTAACCCCTAAGGTCAGAAATCTCCTGCTAATACCGTCAACACTTAACATTTCCAACCTCCACATCCCTTCTACTATTCTTTACTGAAGGATCAAGTGACCCAAACAAATAAACAGCAAGCAACAAAACAACCTTCATAGAAGCCCAGCAGACAGCTCTGGTCCACAGCAAAGGATACCTCACAATGTCACCACGATTATTTTGCTGATTGGCAAGGCAACCGGCTTTCTGCAGACGCAGCTGTGCCGAAACAGGTGCGCAAGCTGCGTGTGTGCGGCTGCGCCGGTATGAGCCCATCCGCAGAACCCTTCTTCTATAGAACATGGCAGCGTCACAAAGCAGACAGCACAGCCCGGGAAGCGGCCACTTAGGCAGGTGCTTGCGTTTAGCGTAAACAAATGCTTTAACCCATCCCCATCATATGCGGATCACCCTCATTCAGTTTCCATTAAGGCTTGTTTTTGGCTCTCGTTTTTATTGGGCTCCATCCAGCTGCCAACGTAAACAGGCTTTCAGAGACTTTAAGAAAAGCCTTTGCATTGAAATTTAATAATATTGAAAAGCTTTGTTTGGTAAAAACCTTCTTTTATCTTTCACTTTTAGCCTGTTTGATGCTGTGTGTGTGTGTGTTTGGCCAAGTTAAGTTTTGGAAGGAGCACACGCCCACACAAACATACAAAAGTCACACAGGAAAGGTCAACATCTCCTTTGAGTAAAATAACTCCTGCTAAGCAAAGTTAGACATATTTAAACGTCACGGCGGTTTATGTCAAAAAATGTTAGCCGAAAAACTGTCATTGTGGATTCTTAATCATTGCTTGAATGTGCCTCAGAGGTGTAGCTCAAGACGAAACAGCCATCTCCCAACGCATGCATTCCTATGGGGGATGGCGGTGTGCGCTGAAGCTCACCTGAGGTGCCTCTCATCACCCTTGCTTCAAAATGCACAGCCCACCTCTCCCCAGGATGCCTGCCTCTTTCTGTTTTTGCTCACCCATCACATGCTTTTCAAAAAAAGATCACCAACTCAATTCAATGATGAATGATCAGATCCAGAACAAAAGAGAAATTGAGAGACGCGATTGATGCATTCAACGGGACAGTCCAGACTCATTAATCTAACAGAAGAACTGCCCATAACCTTGATGCCTCTATACGCAACTCAGGACAGGGATAATAGCAAATGTACGGCACGGCCCAACAGACCTAAAGACTTTATGGTTGTGTCAATATTACTGGAGTCCCCTACGTCTTGAGAAGTAATGAGACAAAAGCCCCAATCCTGAAAGAGTAATATCATTCATTATCCATGACTAACAGGCTCTCTCCGGCTCCAGTGAGGGGCTGATTCTGCAACCTGCAGTCTGCTGTCATTAGCCGGATATCTTCATGGACCCCTGAGAGGTGCAGAGACAGTGACGGCCATATCTCTGGAGTGCTGGATTAGATAAATGGGTCCTGACGTTTGCACATGGTGTCTGGGACTGTTGCCTGTATACAATGAAAAAGTTTTATTATTAAATTAATTTTAACATTTTTAATTGCAAAAATAATCAGGTTACCATTCTGTATGTTGGTTGGGATGTGCACATGCAAAAGTGTCTCTTGCATTTTAGTGATGTCTGTCTTAGGGAAACAACTAACACACACTCACACACACACACACACACACACACACACACACACACAAAAATGCACAAATTATACTACAGATGCACCCCCACAAACATGCAACCCACAAACCTTCGGGGAAGACCTCCCACACACACACACACGCACACGCACACACACGCACGCACACACGCACACGCACGCACGCACGCGCACACACACACACACACACACACACACACACACACACACAACAACAACACTAACCTCTGTGAACATGCAGAGGTGCTATAAACATTTACACCCACTCATGCCAGCAAACAAAAGGCAGTCTGGCAACAGCAGTCATCATGTGTATAAGAAAGGGAGCACTGCTGTCAGCCGCTTAGCAAAGAGGGAACGCAAGCAATGAAATTAAAAGACAGCAGAAGTGTTGTCCCTTGACCCATGTATTTACATGTGTCCTTCATTGAGATGTTGCTCTAATAATAAACAGGGAGAGAGACAGGCAGCAAAAACACAGACTCCAGCATTCTGTGTAGCTACTTCCTCTGTTTCAAGGCCTCCGGCAAGGATTCTGCATGCGTGTGTGTGTGTGCGCGCGCATACAAGACCTCGAAATAAATAATTGATAGAAAAGGGAATTGTTAGCAAGTGTGGGATAATCACAGAGGCTCGGACTAATTGGAGAGTGTTTTTCACCTTGTTGCCGTGAGTGCCAGGGTATTAAAAAACGTAACCAGCGGGGATGTGAAGTATGGACCAGAAACCTAGGAGCAGGAACACCAGACGAAATGTTCCACTAATGATAAAATTCAATTAATGTTTCTTTCTCCTGTACGTGGAAAAGCGAAGAGTGGCAGATGAAAAGCTAAACCGAACTCTCCAAGGTCCAAATGGCTTTAGAGACGGTACTGTAGGAAAACTGTAGACTGCTTCTATACAGTGATTTGATGTTTAATTTATCCAATTCCTTTAAAATTGAATTGAGTTATGACAACATATTTGAACAAAATACTCCTGCCATGACAAGTCTACAATTAGGCAATAAAAAAATTCTACCTCTATTTTTCCTTTTCTAATGTTCTCTATATACTTGCTTATACTATCTTGACGTTGTATTTGAAACCTTGTATTACTAGCACTTCTCGTGAATATTGCTTACTTAGACGAATCGCTTGCTGTTTTCCTCAATTGTAAGTCGCTTTGGATAAAAGCGTCTGCCAAATGAATAAATGTAAATGTAAATGTAAATTAGGCAATTCCAGAGTTATGGATGTGACATATAAACATAAAGAGTATGTATTTGTTACCAATATACTGAAACCATCTGTTTATATTTTACTAAACCCTTGTTGATAGAATCTTAACATCAGAAAAATCTCAGTCTATGCATGGGTTTTCTAAATAAACCTGCGTTATAGATGTGACAAAAAAGAGTTTTTGAGAGATGAATTAAAATTCACAAACCTGAAGCAATAAACCCCAACAAATGGAGAAGGAATGGCTTTGTATGGAACATAAAAAGTTATTTTATTTTCATGTGCCCATTCAGGAGGAATATGTACCGTTATGGATGTGACAATCTTGAAAATGGCTCTTACCTGACTATAGAACTAAATACACTAAAAATAGAAAAAAAGAGCCTTTGCATGGCTATTTGAATCACCAAATGTTGACATCAGTGTAATAAAAACCTTTGATAAAAACTGGTAAGATTGATATTTGCATGGAATAGCCCAACTGCATGCATGTAAAAAGTATATATTTTGATTCCGTTTATAACAAAGACTTAATAATTCAGATTGATATTTTATTGCTGAATTTTGCAGTGGGCATTTTCTGCTTACAGGTCAGGTGCCAGTATAAGTGTCTTTGGAGTTCTTTAGATGCTGGAGTGAGCAGAAAACTGTATAAAAAGCTTTGGATTGTGTTATTGGTAAAACTCATGTATGTGCTCCCTAGAGTTCTGTCGAGCCTTTAGTGTCCTGTGCTCTCAAAACTGTTTGTTAATACAGAACGCTCAATGGTGAGAGAAGAATTTTTCAATGCTGTGTTTTCAATCTGTGTTTTTTTCAAGTGCCTGTTGGCTTACTGCAAGATTCTCCCTCTCTTCGTTCTTCATGTTGAATTATTAAAAAGTGTTTTGATTCACTGAATGATTGTGAATCTGTGGCTGCAGCTCTCAGCAGCGCAGTCGCATTGCTTGTTTTTCGTCGTTCCTTTTCCTTCAGCCTTGCTGCTTTCCACACCTTGTTTAGTCATGAAACCCGCTTTTTTAGCGAATTGCTACCTGTCTACCGGCGTAGGCGTTTTTCCTCTAAAGATATACCCAGATTTCTACCCCCTGCTGGCGTGCTGTGCTATTTCTCTACATCTACATTCAGGTCAGCCCATAGCCAAAAATAAATAAATAAAACAAATAAATAAATAAGTGCAGGGAGTGAGCGAGAGGGATCTTTTCATTCCCAGAATGCACTGGGAGCTTGTTCCAAAATGGCAAAGGATGCTTACGCGCTGCCTCTGGGGACGTAAAACTCTTTCCTGACTTTCACTGAAACAGGAATGTTGAGCTGCGGATATTTCACGCTTTCTTTCATTTAAACATCTTTATCTATTTCAAGTGCACAATAGCCATGTACTACCCCCCTTTCAAAACACCATATTAGGAAATCTAATTTGTTATTTTGATCTTTCAAAATGGTTTGATAGCTATAATATAAAATATTTATTATTTATTAACACACATACACGTATGCAAGTAATAGTGGAAAAAAATGGAAATTCTGTCATAATTTACCCTCTTTTCATTTCAAAACTTTGTTATGCAAAACACAAAAGAAGATATTTTGAAGAATGTTGTCAACTGGCACCCATTGACTTGCATTGGTTTTGTATCCACACAATAGAAGTGAATGGGTGCCACTGCTGTTCGGTTACGAACTTTCTTCAAAATAATTTATTTTGTCTTTTGCGGAAGAAAGAAAGTCATACAGATTTAAAATGACAAGAATGTGAGTCATTTTTGAGCGAACTATCCCTTTAAATTCACTGTAATTCGCTTTGAATGAAAGCATCTACCAAATGCGTAAATGTAAAGGATAGCTATATTATAATAACAGTTGTTTTATATTTGATTAATATTTTAAGTGTATTCAACAGCCTATTAGTTTATGCTTTAGTATCAGAATTGATATCATGCACTTGACTGATACAGTATTAAGCCATGAAATATTGGTATTATGATAATCTCACTCCATATCTTTCACTAAAACACCTCAGGATCTGTGTTCTATGCTAATGCCGTATGCACATCAGCAAAGGGAATAATACAAAATTCCGGTACACTGGCTTCGGTTAAACATAGATAAGAGAACGCTGTTAGTCTAAGCTGCTTGTACAATACATCATAAACTCAAAGCAACCTGTCTGACAAGCAGACTGTGAACTGCGTTTACTGACCAAATGAAACACATCTGTCACGCAATCACGCAGGAAAAAGCGCCATTATGAGCAGCAGTGTTTGTTTTATGAGGCGACTGCTGCTGGTAGAGTTTCCTGATATTTCTCAAACATGGCCCCGGGCCCGTTCTATTGCATGAAAATGAGGCAGTGATGTGTCACGTAGGAGTTCTCAAGGGGATAGAGAAGCCGCGTGGAGTATTCTCAGTCCAAGCTATGACTTCACATGACAGCGACACAAATTGTTCAGAAGAAAGACGGATTTAAAAATGTCAGGAGGGAGGACAAGGGTTGATTCCATAGGGTGGTTATAAATAATGATCGGAAATCCCACAGGGACAGATAAAAAGCCTGTGGAATGATGTTTTAGAATGATGCTTTATATGGAATACCAGAAATAATTTTCATTACTAAAAATCCAAGAATGCGACTCATATATTTAAGATTCTAAGTATAAATACAGCGTGTAAGCGTGTTTAATAGCATACTGAATACTCGATAAATCTAACAGTTGTTGCTGTAGGATTGCGGTATTGAGAACAGATTCAAAAACTCCAGCTTTGCACAAGTATTTGCTTACGAGTTGTATTTGCTATGATAACACTAAAGTCTATTGGAGGGACTGAGGTCAAGGATCCTGCTTTGCTCAGTCAATATAAATCCTCTCTCTTGAGATAGCCTTCACTTTCCTGGCACCTCCAGCAACCATCACTGTCTCTGTTTACTAATCAAGCCCGTCCATTCAGGCACCATTTGCACTCGATAAATAGCAGCATTTAGCGAAACAAGCCTTTACTCTTCCTTTTGCGGAAAAAGGCCGAGCCTTCATTCACTATTCATTCAGTGGCGCTCAGTGAAGCTAGTGTAGTTCAGCACCACGGACAGCACCCTCACCTAGCTGGACTACTTTCATTCATATAAATGAAAGACTTTCAGGGTTAAGCCATTTTTAGATCAAGTCAAAGACAGTGCTATAAGGAAGAGATTGACCGTTGTTACAAACATAAATGGGAGATGTCCGAATATGGCCCATACAGGACTGAACGTGTTTTTAGTGAGAAATATGATTTTTGTGCCTGATTTTATGTGACAGCCATGTTACAGTCTTTGTCAGATTTGGTTTAAGTTCATTCTAAATATAACAGATTAGAAATTTTGCTCAGGTAAATATGTGCTACACTTGCATGGCTAGAAAATAGCTGCCTGATGGCTGCCGAGGGAACTGACTTGACTTAAAGGGATTTTAAATGAGTTGATGTGAGAAAGAATGCATAATGGACTCGATGGACTCAATATTAAAGTACAATATCAAATACTGACCTGTGGTCAAGGGGATTAGCATGCAGCGATTGCCAAGGCCACCTGTTGAAGCCCCCCGCTTGCCGCTCTGTCTGAGAGAGAGAAAGAGAGAGACAGCTGTCTTGCTGTGATCCTCAATGCTCTTTTTCCTTGCTCACACAGTCACACACATTACAACTCAAACGCTTGTTTTGACATCTGACAACACCTAAAAAATCCAAGATGTCAAAAGGCCGTTATTTCTTTTGAGTGGATGAGTGTGTGAGAGAGAGAGACAAGGAGAGAGGTGCTGCAAGATATAATGTCTTAGGCCAGTATGACAAAAGCATAGAAACGCAGACCTGCAATGAGTGTGTTGTCGTGGATATAAACAGTATATATATATGATACTGAACAGTCACAGAAGAAAAGCCTTCCAATAATTTTACAAGAGCTGAATGGCCTCTTTGATGTTTCCTGGAAGAAAAGATTAATAAGACGGGATGTAAAATACATTGTTTAACTCTTTGAAAATGCTCTACATGACACATTGTTGCACGTAGCTCGGTTTCATGTCTATACAGCCGTGTACATACCTACAACTGCTTCAAAAACAATTTGGACACTTAAGCAATGCTTTAACATTTGTAAATTACCAGACTATCAATCTATAAAACTAAGCTAAGCATGCTCACATTTATTGTAATAAACCATAAATACAGCAGAAATACAGTAGCTAAGAAAAGAGAGTACTTGGAGGAAATATTTGATATTTTATTATCTGTGCAATGACATTCATACATTTTTTACTATGGCTCAGGGGCCCAAATACTTTTAAGGGCCACTGCATTGAGGTTTTTTGATTCATTACCTGGGCTGAGTCAGGTCATCAGCAGATTAATGGTAGTGCGATGTTGACACCGTTCCCCTGCTGCTTCAAGGATATCACCACACGCTGGCACTGCATGTGTAAGGCCGCCATCCCCTTTGCGCACACACGCGGCACGCTTCACTGTGGCATCTGCATGCCCCTCTACCAGATCACTATTAATCGGCACTACAGAGTCCGTCACGTGCAAGCACACGGGTCCAGAACGCACAACACCTGCATTGTCCTCCGAGGGTCGGTTGTCTTTTTATAACCTTCAGTTTGCATAGCTTTGATTATGAAGTGTTTGCTCACTCCTCTTTCTTTTTCGCTCTATCCCTGTTCCATTCTCTCCCCATGACAGCTGCTATTTTTAAACGTGTGTCTTTGGGAGGAAAGAGGCAGCGGTAGGAACAAGCAGGAATTTGAAATTGGGCCAAGTTGGGAAAACAGGAAGTACCACGCAGACGTTCTCAGACCTAGCTGCCTGTAATGGCCGGTCCGTCATGCTGCATGCTGTTTGTTGACAGCGGAACCGTGCAACATTGTTTCGCGACAATAATACACATGGCCATCTGGTAACAAAAACAAACTGCTGGAAAGGTGTTGCGCAGATACGGAACGCTGTGACGAAAACACAATAAGCCGTCGCAACAAACAAGACAATGGAGTGTAAATGAGCCTTCAAAAGTAAATCTCTTAGTGTTGCTAAGCTGATTTGAATACAGCCGCAAATGACTGATCAGGATTCCGGTTGCACCAATAGCACACGGGTCACAACCTCAAATGGGACGGACCATTAGTCAACATACCTGTCTTTAATTCAATGTCAGACAGGAGCAGAACCGAACCGGTGTGAGAGAAAACAAAACTCGTGGATGGAGACTGCGCTTGAGTTTGTGTGGGTACCTGACTGATTTAAGAGGAATAAGAAGAGAGTGAGAAAGTGAGATACAGATACAGAAAAAGACAAACCTAAGTAGGGAAGCAGATGGTGCAATTCAACTGCCAAGTCCGTGTCCTCCCTGTGTCACTGTGGGTGTGGAGGTATGCCATTGGCACAGGACAGAGTATAGTTTATAGCCCCCTCAACTGCTGGTCTTTACCCCTAACCATTTACTAGTAATATAAAGTATAATCATTTTTATGACGCATCGCAATGCTGATAAAAGATTACGGCACTGGCGCATAAGAAACAAATAACCGATTATTAAAAAAATGCAATTAATATATTTGTGATACATCGTGATATTGAGTTGAATCGCGGAAACGAACAAACTGAATCATGAGACCAATGACGATGTTAATAATGTTGTTAGTCGTAATGTTAACGTCATGATACATTAACATGATGTTTACATCATACTTATTACTAATCAAATACACAAATCATATACACAATATGACATATCAATGTGTAAGGGATTTAATAATTTTTTGGGTGGCCCTGCCCTCCGATTCGCCATTCACCTGTAGCCGCACCCCTTCTAGTTTTTAAATATGATTGACAGATGAATGAGATAAATGATGCTGCTACGCTGCACACATTGCCTCTGCTGGGTACATTTAAAGACAAACAGAGGATGGATGTTACATATTTCACGATGAGACATGCAGCTGGAGTGTGCGGTTCTGTTGTTTAATCAGGTCTATGTGGAACACTTCAAACGTTCCCTCTCTCTCACTCCTTCTTCTCCTCTCTTTGTAATCCACACGCTTCTCTGATCATCCACTACGTGACAGTACTGAAAATAGGAAGCGGGTAAAAATCAGCACAAACACGTTTTTTTCAGCTTCCCGTAGTGGGGGGTTATCACAGTAGTGATACGCTGAATGAAAGTATGACTCAACTATGTATCGCCCATGCTCAGCTCTGGAAAGCTGTCCACCCATGTGCTGAGAAATCCCATTCCCTCCCTACTGTAAAACCCTAAGATGCCAGGTCCTAAATGTAAAGACCTCTGCCTCCTCATCCAAACTAATGGATTTTTTCAGGGGCACGGTGGCGGGAGGATGTGCATGCTGCCCACTGTCGAGATAAAAACAGGAGTTGGAAATATGCAGCCAAGGTGAAGAGAAAACGTCCAGAACATACACACACACGCTGGTGAGAGATTTTTGGGAAAAGTTGTGAGAATGTGGGCGGATTGAGAAAACAGTGAGAGAGAGCGAGAGAGGAAGAGGTACAGAGGCGAAAGAATACAATCACAGGTAATCAAAGCATGCACTTCAAACAAGCCGAGACATTTGTTATTATTCGTGGAGCTCTTTCCATCTGTTTGTTTGAAACTTGCGGGGTATTATAAATGATTCGCCTCAATCACCAAAGGCAATTTTCCCAACATACCCTTTCATTTCGGGCGTCACACCAGGGCGAGTCCGGGCACTCATGGGGCGAGACCCCGAACTGCACCCAACGGCAATTAATTCTGTAATCAGCAGCAATCAACACACAAAAGACATGCAGATGATTGCACCGCTTGACCTTAGATGAACAGAAACCTCACATATTTATGACCATTAGTCAATGGGCGCCATGCCACTCGCCATGCTACTTGTGTTTAATAATTTATGTGTTTACCTCACAACAGTGTCAAAATACTACAGAGATACGCGTGGGTTTGGCGACATGGAGATGCATGCTTGACAGGATTTTGTGAATCACAGAGATGGAGTGAATCGCTCTGATCCAGACTGCCTCGGTAGGCAGCGTTTTGAGGCACGGTAGTCACGCTCCTGCTGTTCCAAAAAGTAGAAAAAATAATTATTCTGCCTCCTGAGATATCACGTTTGTACCTATTTTTAAGGCAGCTTTGCGTGTATCCTAAACAGTGAAGGCAATCCCATAATGCACTGTGCAGAGCTCAGTGCAAAAACTAATTTGAGAAGGGGACAAAAAGAAATGTTGATGATAATTATAATTTATTCAATTGAAAATTATTTAAAACTGAGTATTTTTTCAATAATATGCTTGTTAAGAGTATTATGTTTCCTTTATGAAAATAGCAAATTCTCGTGTGTGCTGAAAGCTACTTGCCGGCTATGTGGAGCGCTCCAAATCAATCACTTATCAAGTTCCAAGGTGTTGCCACAGAAAGCCAATGAAGGCAGCTCACTAGGTTTTGGAACAGAGCCATTGTGTGTGTGTGCGTGCGTGCGCGTGGTCCTGGTAAACCCTACACCGCCACTACAATGTCACCACAAATGTAGGCACATTTTTGGCCCCCATGAGGAAAACAGCTTAAAATACAATAGGTTATTCTGTTATTTGGAAATGTGAAAATGTAGGAGGTTTGTGTGATGGTTAGGCTTAGGGGTAGGGTGAGCGGTAGGAGATTTTTATAGTTTAAAATCAATACATTTATGGAAATTTCCCATAAACCATGGAAACCAAACATGTGTGTGTGACAGAGAGACAGAAACAGACAGAGAGAAAAGAAGGTGGTGCTGTTGGCATTTAATCGACGAGTGTTCTTGTGCTAATCTGGCACTTTGTGTCTTGTAGCAGCTGACCCTAAGGCTAAGACACATATTAACTTCTAGTCCTTAACAATAACCCTGCACCCCAAACAAGACAACACACACAACAATGCTGTATGAATGTCTGAAATATACTTTAACATATTTTTATGCAGCATTGTTAGAGATTTTGCTGCATCCACTCACAAAAAATATATATTTTTTACATATTTAAAATATCTTCATGGAACATGATCTTTACTTAAGATACTAATAATCATTTTGACCCATACAATGTATTTTTGGCTATTACTACAAATGTTCTCGTGCTACTTAAGACGTGGGTCACATATGACAGCTATATATTTCCTGCGGAACATTCAAGCTTAACTGGCAACACAGCTGGGTAATGCCCGACTGACCAAATCAAACTGGTTAGATCAAATGGTAGTTAAAAAAAAAAAACTTGTTAGACAAGTTACTATGGTAATATAACAAAATAATTGAAACTAAAATCTATATTGTATATTCATATATTTATTCATCTAAGAAACATTAATGTCAAAAGTAGGATACAAAGCATAGGCAGCAAACTCCATGAGAGTTTCAATCAGCCGGTTAGGTTTATTTTCCAATTATCAACAACGGTTTTACATTATCCCTTATATATCAACTCCGGCAAACGTATAGCATTCACGTTTTGATGTCTCACGCTACTACAGAAGATTCCTATTTCATACCCTCTCACTCGTTTATATATTTATATCATTCTGCAGAACTCTGTAACCCCAGATGCATTCTGTAATAAAACACTGCGAGAAATTATCCTCTCTATTTTCACTCAGCCCATCGGGCATCATTATTCTTCCCAGCATTCCCCTCCTCACCTGTGACACTAAGTGGAAGAAAAATTACACCTTCGAACCCTCCCCCCCCCCCCTCTCTCTCTCTTCACAGCTACTTTAGAAAATTCTAAAGGGGAAAAAAACAGATGAGAGAAACCAATTAATTTTAAGCTGCAAAATTCAGGCACCCAGAGTACTTGATCCTTTTCCCAAATTACAGAATCACAAACGAAGCCTGCGCCACCGCCACCAGACATTGTGCTGATCCCAGGGCACCGAGGGTCTCCGTTCGAAGCGCCCTTCTTTCCCATCGTTTTAGCGTGTACTTTGAGTAAACCCCTCTGCTATTAGCACCGGAGTACGCTACACAATGCCTGGCCTGACACAATAACCTCTTAGCACAGGCAATTACAAACTAATGAAACAGACTTACACTGAATGTAATTGCTCAGCCATGGATATCGAGATTTTTCTCATAGAGAATTACATTCTTATGTCTCTAATGGAGATGAGCCTTAATCTGCGATGGATCAAATGAGCCGGTAACTCAGTAACCACTTTGATTTTGTAGATGTGTAGACATGTATATTTGATCTGCTTACAATTTAAACAGCGATGCCGTTCTTTATTGGGTGATTTAAGGCTAATTCACACCGTCCAACAAATATCTTCTAAAGTTGGATTTACAAAGTTGGGAGGTATAAATATCATTATCACTCCGGCAACTGATCCAACGAATCCCAAGTGGTTGTTTGTTGGAGCAGGGCGAATTAGCCTTTATCAAACTGGTGCACAATGCTATACAACCCCCCACGGCAAAGCGCTCCAACAGGCGTCCTTTAGTCATGTAAGAGCACGGTTTACCTCCGAGGAATTTAAGATGCTTGAACTGTAGCTCTGCACCACAACAGACTTCACAGCGTCTGCTTCTGAACCACACTGAGCCGGGCCAAGTTTCCCTGCACTGGCCTGCTATTAATAGCCCTCCCAGCCTCCAGAGAAACAACACTGGAGAGCCGAGAGAAAGAAGCGAGAGCGAGAGAGATGGAACAGAGACGTAGAAAAGCGATAGGAAAACCAGAAAGGAAGATGCTCAACGTGATCCGAGGCTCTGCGGCCCCACCCCACCACGTCCTCTCTCTCCTGTGAGCACTGCCAACTCAAAAACTGCCAGTGTCTAAGGTCACCTCCTCTATTTATCCAGCACAACCATTTACCTCTGTTTGTGCTTCCAGAATCCCCCTGACGAAGGGCGTTTTTAGAATTGCTGAGTGACAGAAACGTTATCACGGCATAAAAATTCACCACCAGATCTATTTTAGCATTTTCTTTACAGCACATTTAATAATTGCAGACCCCTTGGCTGGTTTTCATTCACATAACGCTCAATAGAACGAGGCCGTTACCTCGTCGCGGCTTTAATGTGATCATTTCCCCCCCGCGACGCTAAATAATGTTGCTGTCGCACCGTTATCCGCTGCCATAAACTCAACGCTTCAGAATAACATCACGCCATCATATTTTTGCTCCTCTCTGTCGGAAACTGCTGTTGTGGAATAATTACTACCCTTCCGTAGTGCACGCTACAAACAGGACATCAGAAAGAAAGACAGCGCTCACACTGTTAAAACGCTTTCAAAGATTAATTTTGCATTAATTGAAAATAGCCTGTTGTTTGACAAGCTGTAATGCAGGCCCGAATGAATCCTCGGAGGAGATCAAAACTTCCAATTAAGTCGCTGATAATGTCACCTGCGCTGTGAGCGGTGAGGGGTAAGACACACATTTAACCGGTAAGCCTGACCTCTGCAGCCACCCCCCCATCAGCCGGGGCGTGATCTAGCTGTGCTTTAATTAAAGCGAGACCGCTCCATTCTGCAGTAATTATCGGATTTCACACGCAGATATCTACCTTATTACACAACTGAAAGGCTTGCTGAAAGTACATTTGCACACGCCGAGTTGAAACAGGAGTTTGGAAATTGATTTAATAGTCGTTGATGGTGTTTAATAGTTAATTTAATCGTGGATTAGTGTTAGGGCACCTCGGAGGAGCTGTATCCCATTTTATGGCCAGGACTTTTAGAAGAATATGTGAACTGCAGTGGTGTGGTTGTTTAAGGTGTTTTAAGGAATTTTATTTTCTAAAGCTGCAATCTTTAACTTTTGCCTCCTTAGGGGCTGTGTCCACCAAGGCGTTTATGCTGGCGTACAGTGTGTATTTTCAATAGTTTTTAACGGAAACGTACTTGACGTTTTTTTCCGCGATCAGCGCCGGCGTTCGACCGGGCGCTCAGAGTTTAATAAAATGCTCAACTTGAGGCAGAACACTCGGCACAGACTCGGCATTCGGTCTTCCTTGCATAATCGCCTTTTGTCGCACAAGCATCATTACTGCCACCTGCAGGACAAATTGTTCATTTCACCCAGAATTGCTCGGTTTTGGTATAATACAATTCCAGATTTAGGGGGGGCCAATGGAGTGGCACCGGCCCCCTCTGGTCCCCCCCTAGAACCGCCCCTGATGTTAAACCAACACACATTGTTCAGTTAAGGATAACACACAATGTGTTAAACAGCATAACACAAACAATGTGTTAATAATTTACACATTCTTTTTTAAGATTGCGTGTTAAAAACAACATTTTGTGTTCTGTTAAGCACAACACACAAAATGTGTTGTTTTTGTGTTACCTTTGACTTTAACCTGTGTTCTCCCTTACATTCATTTAATACATAATAAACACAAAATGTGTTAAAGTGACACATAATGTGTTAAAAGCATAACACAAACAGTGCATTCAATTATTAACACACCCTTTTTAAGAGTTTAGGTATATGTATGTAAAACTGCTTTGAAACAGAAAAATTATGAAAAGCACTGAATTTAAAGTTAAAAGGTTTGAAGTTAAATAATGTCAAAATATGAAATTTACATTTACATTTATAATTAACAGACACTTTTATCCACAGCGATTAAAAGAAAATAAAGCATTATGTCATAGGGATGCTCAGCATCATAGGAAACCTTAAACACAGATGTACTGTATTGCATCTTTAACAAATGCTTGTTTTTAATGTTTTTATTCTATTGGTAGCAGTTCAAAATGTGATACATCCAAAATGATAGCCAGCATACAAACCTCTATTGTATTTCTGACATGTTTCCTGTAAAATACGTGCTTTGGAGTCCAATTCAACATTGACGAAATATCAATGAGGAGATATATTTTTCCCAGGATTCCATAACTGTCCCCATTTCCAAACCTGATATCTGAAACACAAGATCATCTATCTTCCAATGGGCTTCTCCTCCTATCACACCTGCTGAGCAATGGCTATGTGAGTTTCATCTCAATTAACACAGTGTTTGTTGTTCACACCAGAAGGTCTTAGGGGAGACGACTGCACTTCCACAAAACCATTGCGGCCGGTGCAGCATCTCTTCGCAGAGCCCCCTGCCAGGCATACTAAACCACAACAACACAATTTTCTGCAATAGCACCAAGCCCTGAGAGAGCTAGCTGTGAATCTGTGATGCTGTTACAGGTGCAATGTTGAAAGAAACCGTGAAGGTACTGTCAACTTACCGTCGGACCTCTCAGGGCGTTTTTTGTTGTTGCGGTTGACGCTTTATTTTTTCTCTGACTTAAAGAAAAAATCCTTTTTGGAACATCACAGTCCAAGCTGATTATCATCTGGTCCAAACTGGAATTGTTTTAAAACCCACCACCATGAGCTGGTATTGCCAGCTGGCAGCTGGTTTGTTGGTGGTCCGTGATGGCCTACCAGCTACTGTTTTCCAAAACACAACAGCTCGATTTTCTAGTAGTCGTGCATCTAGCTGTCTGGGCATGTTGAGGAATTTCCTAAAAATTAATAACACACTACATTTATGCATACAGTTCCATTAAATATCATCAAGCCCATGCATTACCCGAGAATCAACATCGGCGACCTTGGTATTGTTAGCGCCACGCTCGAGCCACGGGAACGTCTCTTCCAGCTCTTTTCTTATACTTTTAATTGACCTTGGAAAGTCTTCCTTTCTTGCATCTCCATCATGAACCCTGCAGCAGAACACAGAGATCGTTTTATATGCAGAGACTAGCGATGTGCTGTAGGTTGTAAAATACATTATTTAAACACCAGGTAGGATCTAGAGAATCAGCACAGCCTATGAAAAAAACAGAAGGGAGAAGTCAAAGAAGCCATTTTAGCAACTGGAGCCCATTATGGCATTTTATACACTTCCTCCTTATCGTCTCTTTACCCGGCACCTGCCATTAAATGACCCCAAGAGGCTTGCGGCTGTCCCCTTTGGTTCTTCTTTAAGTATTGTGTGGCGGCACTTTTCCGTGCAGGGTTTCATCAGCAGCGCTCATTAGGGGACAGAGCGAACATGACCACTGTCACTGTGTCTCTCATCACACAGGCCATAATCACCAGATCCTCATTGAAGCGTTGTGAGCATGACAGAGATGGTAATGATCGCCTTTTCAGATTGACACAAAGCAGGCAGATTGTCGAATTAAGAGTCTTGATAGACTCAGTGATGTTCCTCTCTTCTACCTGACTTTTGTTCTTGAGGACCCGAGGTGGGTTGCAAGATTTGACTTCATTTCAATTGTAAAGCTCATAGTGCGTTAATGTGATTGCACCATTTGTCTTAAAGGGATAGGGAACACTTTTTTGGTGAACTATCACTTTATGTAGTAGATCTAAAGAGTTAAAAACCTGTGCATTTCAGTTTAAACATGTCACGGTTGATAATCTGTTGTTGAACTACATAAAAAAAATCCTTAAAATATTTTCAGTACATTTGTGCACGATGATCAAATACTAAAATACTAAATAATGTATATAAATTGAAATGTTTGTTCATACTTGCCATGCACAATAGCTAAAGAGCTTGGAACCTCTTTAAGCGCTTTAAACAGTGGATTTGTACATTTTATAGTGTTTACAAAGAGTTTTGCACAGTGTCAGCATGAGAAAGGAGGAGCTGATATCTTCCCATTTCCCCCAGTCTGCATCGGGTAGAAGCTAATGCTGCCACATGATATTCCAATATAAGAGACAAACAGTAAGAGGGAATGAGAAATGGAGGAATAGATACTACTGTATTGACCAGCTCTCCCTACAGAAGACAACTAAACACACTCCAATAGCTGTAGGCTCTGTCAGTGCAATGCGGCAGGTCTGCCTCTTTTTAAAGTAACTCGGTAATGAGAAACCGCATTACCCAAGCAGCCCAATTGTACTCGGCCGGCCCAGAATGCCGTATGGCCCGGCAGTTTGTTGGGCAAGTGGATGAGAGGCTTAAATCTGATTCCATCTATTGCTCTCCATTGCACCATTCTGACTGGCACTGCTGCTGAATTCAAATGTCTGGCCCAGCATTAGTGCAGCGCAGCATGCCAAAACCGGCTTTTTCTCCCCATTAAGATTTGGCCCCCGTGAGAGATCGAGCAGGAGAGAAAGTGACAAAGCGCACACATCCGGCGGCACTAAAGGATGAAATTCAGGCTAAGACCGTGTTTATTCAAATGTCTTCCTCATGTGTTTATTTGCCGAAAAGTGGGTGTGAATTCAAAGCAGTGAGGGTAAACATGCTAATGCTAGTCACTCTGGAATCAGAAAAAGTATCGCATTACTTTCCAAAAATAAACGTAACAATATAACATTAATAGTTTACTATAGACGGTTTCAAAGCAACAACATAAACATTACTGCGCATGCACGCTTTTGTTTCCAATATTTAACTTCCGGTACACATCCGCAAAGAATCCCTGCTGATTATTTCTGATAACAAGCAAAATAAATAACAAGTAAATAACATTAGCTAGCAAGTTAAAAGTCTAGTCAGTATTATTTTGGGTTACCAGTAGAAGAACCGTTACTTGGCTAAACTTAAATGCGACAAAGTGACACGACACATTCAACAAAAACATTCCCCAATATTATCTACTAAGAAAACAAACAATGGGCAGAGTCTGTGGGCTCTGTTGATAGCTTAAAGTGTAAAAAGTACCTTGAGACACCTGATGTGGTCAGAGTACAGACAGTCTCTTATGCAAAATCCACCTTAAAGAACACAGTGCGGCCGCCAACAAATGCTGGGATGTGCGCAAATGGAAAGAGAGAGAGGGACCATGAAAGATCTCTTTAATCTTCTCCTGACATCTTCATAGACAATGAGAATCACTTTACTTTAGAGCAAATTAACATGCAACACACACACACACGCACACACACAAACCTTGTTCCAACACGAACCGCAAGGCAACTGTCACCAGCTCTTCTCTATATCCACTCCATCAGAGGTCTGTTGTTCGGCACGTGCCCTTTGTTTGGCTGAATGTCAGCTTGGAGACTATTAATAACAGTGGCAGTTCCTGGTCGGTTTGAACTGATCTCTCCATCAACACCCTGACTGCTGTACACACACATCAAAGAGGTGACAGGGTTGTCGTGCTCATGGAGGCGGACGCTGGCAGGCGGAACAAATTTGGCTAATGATCTTTTTCATCTTTATTGGGGTTTTAGCTTCTGTTAAAAAACAAAAGCCACAGTAAGCACTTGGCCTTCGTGTGACAAGATACGTTTTTTAGAATGCATCTACCGGCGCAGAGATGAGCGGACGTTTTTAGCTTGCACATTTTGGGATTGTGGGATTGAGAGTGAGGGTATCAAGAAGCTTAATCTAATAAAGAGCCAATCAGGTGAAAGCAGTTTGACACTTTCATAGCATATTACATTGAAAGAAGGAACAAAGATGTGCTTTTGTCATCTCAATGATTTGTCCAAGACATGGATGAAATGAAACTTTACTCAAGTCTCCAATATCTCAGCAATTTCTATTGACAATAAAACCTCAGAAATCTCCATCAGTATTTCAGAAAAGATCGTAACACAAACTGAGCTAGGTTTTAAAAGATAATATTAATTACTATTAAAGATTTCAATATGAATGAGAACATTTCTCATCTTACCTAAATCCAGATCAATTTACTGTACATAAATAACTTATGCATTTTTTTACAGTTGTTATGTTTGTTTCAGCACTGTTAAAAACTGAAGTAAAAAAGGAAAATGTTCTGGTCATTTCTTGCCAGGACATTATCCATTAATTTTATTGACATTTCTGTAACCACACCGCACAACCCCCCCCCAAAAAAAACCAAGCAGTGCATTGCAAAATGGATTCCTTATATTAATATATAACATAATGCCCTATTTTTTTTATAAAGTGTATTTTTTCTCCTATAAGCAAATTATGAGAACCATTAAATTATTTCTCATTATTTAGTCTAAGAACTAAAATGTTAAAGTAAAATAAAATAAAAAATAAAATAATCCTCTGGAGCATACTTGGAATTTAGAGAGCCACATAAATTAAATCAATCAATCAATTTTTAAAGAATAATAAATGACATAATTTAATAATTGAATACATATAAATTTAATTGTATTGTTTTATTATTTGTTTAATGCATTTAATTTGTACATTTAACATTAAAATGTATTGATTTAATTTTGAGTAATTTGGCTCTCAATAACTTGGGGCACTCAAAAAAGTTTTATTTGACAGTTTATATCTATTTAAAACTTGAATTGAGTTTATAAATGTTGACTATGTACTGAAAGCAGTCTTTGATCATACAGAACCTCTGACGTTTTGGCTGTCATCGAGCGGATGTCCTCCACACCGGCAGCGAACACACATTCTGTTACTCCAGTGTGTTACCGGAAACATATTCTGTAATGGCTATAACATAAAGCAGGAGATTCAGTCTGACGATGGACTTCTAATAGAAGCTGTTGTTTAATAGGTTCGACCCAATGTGATAATTACATAAGATGGAGTCAGAATGCACTGCACGGCTGTCTACTTGGTCTAGCATGGTTTCACATTTCATCCTCTTTTTTTTTTCCCTATACCATTGAAGTCAAGTTATTTCTATACGATTGTTTCAGTTTAAGAGAGAGAGAGGCTTACGACCGTGGCGTTAGCTGCACCTCAAGGGTCTGCGCACTTGGCAGCCGAGTGTGCTCATCTAACAAACTTGTTTTTCTTTGAGCGCTGTTTCAGTGTATGCTGTTGTGATCGACGTAAACGCTGTGGGGCAGACTGTGTGTGTGGGAGGGTGGATTTCCGTGGGGGGTGAATGTGTGTGTGTTTATCACACACAATTTGAATCGCAGCAAGTCAACGCAACAGCGCTGGGTAAAGTGAATCTTCTCATGTTTCTCATTCCGGGAAAATGATGGGGGGAAAATTCAGATTTGTGCAAGATTTCAGTTTTTGGAATCTGACTGACATCCTAAAAATGAAAGAGCTACACTATAAAAGTGTCTTACTCTGCATGTACTGCAATCTGTAATTGAAAAATAATCATCTTTGTTTCTTGTTCTCTCTATGAGCTTTTTGAGTGCTTTCTTTTTTTTAGATTTAGACATTTGACACCCTTTTCTACATGTACACAAGGCCTCTTTTGGTCACTTAAAGCCAGAATACTCAGTACCCAGACACCGATATAAATTACACAGATATCGTTTCAGATAACCAATATCACACAGCATCTAAAAGCTCTTTTTTGCCCTTGGGATTGGCACGACGAGCTGTTTTCCACGCAAACAGATATATTTCAGGAAGGGTTGCGTATACGAGTGTACATTTGTTATGGATGAAACAGGAGCAGTAGTTTGTTTTTGGCTGGCTGAGGTGTCACATCAGTGTTATCTCTGGCTCTCAGCTTCCTTGGAAAACTTTGTGTTTATGCTGTACCTGACTGAACTGTGGGCACTGGGGCAAACCCAAGCCATCTGTACCTTAGGTTGCTGCTGCAAGGTTATTGCAAATCATACGCGGGGGGTGCGTGCATGTAAACGCGCACACACAGGCTCTTTTCCAAAAACCAAAGCTTCCTCGCTGCCTAATGCTTATATGAAACGCAAGTATCTAATTTAGAATATGGACGAGTCAAGCACAAGCATAAAGGGTGACTAATAATAATGATTTAAAAATCACGAAATAGGAAGATACGAGGTTTCAGAAGGACGGCGGCGATATTTAGGATAAACCCATGACGCCTTAAAATGCTGACCCAAGTTGACAGCTCACTAGGTTTTGGTACAGATCAACAGCATTGCTAGCCTTTAAAAAGACCTCTCTGTTCTAGGACCCCATCATGTCCCTCGTTCATCTCTACTGAGATTAGAGCTAACAGAACCAGTGTGGGTTGAAGCGAAACCCCCTCCCACACAATAGAGAGCCTCCAGGGTCCGATAGTCATCGCTAGCGTGTGGTCTCTCTCTCTTTCTCTCTCTCTGGTGCTAAAGCTGATCAGAGAGCCAGCTACTCTCAGTGTGATCAGCCTGAAGGCTTTGTCTGACCTTTAGCAGATTAACAGCGCTGGCAGTGCGGACTGGCTGCTGTTGATATTCCACCACTGGCTCTGATCTCCTATCATCACCATTCATTGTGAAGATAAGCCCAGGCAGACACAGGTGACAGGCCACTTTCTCTGTCTATCTGCACAGCCGTTGAGAGCGAACCGCCAGTCCGTAGGTGGTCATTTTACCCTAGAACCCTTTTCACGTGATCTCTGCTATTGTCTTCCAGTTGGAGCCAGACGCTTACGGCTTGTGCCGCTGATACAGGGATAGAATGCTAAATGTGAACGTGAACCCGGCCTGTGGCTGAATATGTGGGTTTAAAGCTGATCTCATTTCTGCCCGTAGATATTTTCTTTATATTAAGTGCACACATACATTTTCGTTTAGAAAGGCACTGAAACAAAATATATACACATGCTGACAGGATCTGGAGCGTAAAGGTTTTTGTGTGTACAATTTTAGAGGGGTCCGAAATGATTGTTTACAAATCCTCTGTAGACTGCAGTGGCAGCGTTGCAGGTGACCGAGTTCAATTTTCAGACACAAGCCCATAGCGGGACTCGAGTTTAGCAGTAAATTACAGAGGAGCTTTGTCTGAGAAAGCCTTTTTAATGCCATATTTATTTTTAAACAAAATCCAGATGGGACTAATAAGATTAAAGTCATTTGCAGTCTTCGTATGGGTGATTTTAATTATCATCAAAGCTCAACAACTATGAAATATAACAGTGTATAGATATCTACTGTATTAACAGACTGATGTGTGTGTGTGCTGTCACGATGGTTTCAAACTGTTTTTTTCTTTTTTTAGAAATCACACCAAACTGTATTAAACTGTCATTTAAAATTAGGTAACTGTATTAAATAAATACATTTATCTGATTCAATATACAGCCACGGAAAAATGTTTAGAGACCATCCTAAATTTCCATTTAATCAGCATTTCTAGATGTATTTCAGTCCAGTGTCTGTTAAATTTCAACAAAATCAAACCTCAGGGGTGACAGTCATCTAACAACAATGTGAAAAATAGCATGACAAGACTGTGATAAAATTGAGGTTATCACATAAAAAATTTACTTTTCCAAAATACATGTACAAATATTACTGTTGTATTGCTTAGAAGTGAATATCAACTTGTTTTCTTTGCAGTATTTGAGGTCTGAAAAAATACAGAGCATCTTTTCTGTTATTTTGACCAGGTGGGGGGGGGGGGGGTTCCGCAATTAAATGCAAATAGAACCAATATTTTTATTTAAAATTGTTAGTAGTTCACAGAATAAATAATAAATTACGAAACTTTGAAACGGTCTCTTAATTTTTTCTGCGGCTGTATGTACAATAAAATCAACATATGCATTTCATTAATGTAAACCTCTAAATAATATAATACAAGTATTATTATGTAAAATTATGTTTTCTATCAAATATAACATACTGTGGAATTGTTTTCTGCATATGTGAATTGTGATGTTCTTGTGTTTTTCATCACTGCTTCAGTATGTTCTGCACATGAAGCATCAGACACATGTACTGATGCAACTGTCACACATCATGTAATGGCACTACAATAAATGAGTTCAGAGTTGTTTGCAGTTACATAATGAAGACACCTATGCACATGTAATCACTTATGGTAATTGGCCAGGATTGGGACTTACTGACAATGTATAGGTAATTAGATGTGAAACGAATACGAAACAAGAGCGGCGAGCAGCTAGCAGCCGCTGCGTCACGGGCCTGCGAATCTGTGTTATCTACATTCACAGGCAGAGCAGGCAAATCCTTCAACACACATAGACACGCATGATGCAACAAGTCCTGGGCTTAGTCAATTTGTTTTGCAACCTAAGCACGTTGACCATGCCAAACAGGAAGCATTTCAAGCGGGAGAAAAACTTGCATGCGTTTTTTCCTAGTACTTTGAAGCCCACTACTGAGCCTGTGCATGTCACTCCAACTAAAGTTGGAAGGACACGATTGTCTGATGGCACAATCTGCTCGCCGAGGGAATAAAACAAGGCAAACAGAGCTAAGAACCAGAACACTGCTGTTTTAAAGAATACCGCAGTTAACCGTGACATCCATATTGCAGGTGTGCCAACCGGGTGCGGTGTGTGTAACGGCACATCCAATCTTATTAAGGTCTGCAGGTTGCATGCGAGCGATTCGGTGCTAGTGAGAGTGTGTGCAGGTGACACAGATTTTCCATTACCGCTTAGACAACAGTAATTACTCTCCCTGCATTCTGGGGGTCGGGCACAGGGGGGACAGCAAAGCCGACTCAAGCCATTTAAAGTGCAAAGGTTGAATACATTTAAACTGCGACCATCGATGTTTTGCAGTGGTGTGGATACAATTTATAACTCTCTCTCCTGCTTCTCTGCATTACACCACCCATCTAGTAAATATAAAGCCTGATCACATTTTAGACAGTCACCACTGTTAAAGATCTATCAGAAGGACAGCCGGGATGGTGGGATGCGGGCGGCACTGATGTAATGACCAATAAATGACCAATCAGTGAGCAATAGCAATAAATGTGAGATCTTCAGTCTGCACAGCTTCCTCCATCTCATTAGATGAACCCTGCACCTGTGGTCCTGCTGCAGCTCACATCTGTCCAATTTAACCCTTTCCTGTTCAGACAAAATGGTCAGTTCTTAGTCTTTTAAGCTACGCTAGGCAGCAGATTTAATGCCAAAACAGACCAAACTTTGGCTTGTGTGACTAACAATCTTGTCAGTAAAGATGACAGGGCAGAGCTGACTGGCTGGTTGAGTAGAGACAAAGAGTATATCAAATATATATAGAGTTTATAATCCTAATTTCACAAGTTTATTATGACAACAAACTCAAGCAGTGTAAATGAATCTAAAAATGCATCTAGTAACTGAATCTTTACAGTATTATGAACACTATTTACTCTTTTTATAACCGTGAACGTACATATGTACATATGCTGCACATTCAGCATTTATCTGCTTTTGTAAATTCACATTTGAAGAAGTCCATCATTATTCTTTAGACATTGGAGTAATGAAGGCTCTCACCCAATGTAAATGACTGTCCATTGTGTTACAAAAGCAAGGTGCATAGCTCAGCAGCATGAAGAATTGAGGGATGAAGGGAGAGAGATATACAGAGAGAGAGTGAGAGAGAGATTAACCTTTCCTTTCCTGACATCAAAGAGAGTGCTGTTCTCAGCAATCATGTCCAAGTCAGACTCCAATGTATTTTCAATCTTTTTTCCTATACGAGTGCCTCTGCAGGCTGCTTGTGTGATCCTGCAGTAAGTCCAACTCAAAATAGATAAGCATGTGGACGCTTCAACCAGAGCCATTTGTATGGGAGGTCAGTAAATACATAGTCCAGCCAAACCTTTGAATAAATGGCAAAGGGTCTGGTTCACATTGCATATTTTTCTGGCCAAGAACCACTTAAACAAAAAGAGGACCAGGCTGACGTGCAAAGCGTGTGTGTTTATCTGAAATCTATATCATGACAATAATAGATGAGAGTGAAATAAATAATTTAAGTAACACCACGACATGAGTGGTTGTATAGAAAACACATGGGAGAAAACATGTCGACTTTTTCTGCTCATGCAAAAGTAATAAGTAGACTATGAAAGAGCCTGAAAACATGGCTGAATGTATAAAATATAAAGTTAACTTGCTACAAAGTGCCTCAAACCAAACTCATGATATGTTTCAAAGATCCGATGCCACTAACCATACCCACTGATTATTCTGTCCTCGTACATTGTATCAATCCTGAACCACCTAAATGACTTTTTACCAGACAAACTGATAAAAACCATGTGCGCTCTCACTCCCAGAAGTCACATAAAGCCAGCCAATCAGATTAGAGCTTGCCAGCTCGAAAAATTGCTTTCCGGTTTTGGGTGCAATAAACATCAGACGTTTAGCAAGCGGACTGTGGGCGGTCTATGGGCTTACTGTCAGATGTTGAGACCACCGTGTACACATCAGTCATTTGTAGAAATGCACTTTTATATGCGCTTGACATCCTGTGTGCATACAACTCTTTACACAAGGATTTTAGCTTGATGTGGTGACTGAACTTGCCAGTCAGAATGTTGAATATAATGTGCATGTGTACAGTATGTGTGTGTGTTTGTGCACCTGTCAACTGTCCACCACTGCAGGTTACAGGGGAGAGAAAGCGGTCTGCTTTTAAAGTATGCCGGCAGTGAGAAGCTGTCACCTACTATCTCAGGGCTCAACTCAAACACACCAGAGCCTCTTCATACATCTGCTCTCTTCTCTTTGCTGCTCACTCTCTTTACTCTGCCAATCCAGGAGGCCCTGCTGGTCTCTCATCTGATTCCACCTGTGACAGGTCAGATCTCCAGCATATACATCAGATCATCTGCTTCGGTCTCTTTAAATGAAGTACTAACATGCATGTCATGCTGGTTTAACCCACTAACTGCAATTTGGGACTTTAGTGTTGCAGCTTCTTGAATGTTTGAATGTTAAAGTGCCTGCAAACTTAAATGTGTTACTAAGATACTAAATGCAATGTGCCGGATGTCTCTCACTACTAACTACTAACAAACTACTAACTAATCTGAAATGTTACACTGTAAAAAATTCAGCCCACTAAAACCTGAAAACCTTAAGTTTGCTCTTAGTTTTTGCTGAAGTTATAACTTTCATTGATAAGAAATGCTTTTAAATGGATAGTTCACCCAAAAATAAAAATTCTGTCATCGTTTACGCACCTTTGAGTTGTTCCAAATCTGTATAAATTTCTGTGTTTGGTTTAACACAGAGAAAGATATTTGGACAAATGATTGTAACAAAACAGTTCTTGGACCCCATTGACTACCATAGTAGAAAAAATTACAGTGGGAGTCAAAAGTGCCCCAGAACGTTTTGCTGTTCTTCATTCTTCAAAATATCTCATTTAGTGTTCAACCGAACAAAAAACAAAGTCATTTTTCCTATTATGGTAGTCAATGGGGTCCAAGAACTGTTTAGATACAAGCATTCTTCCAAATATCTTTCTCTGTGTTCATCAGAACAAAGACATTTAAACAGAATTTGTATTTTTGGGTGAACTATCCCCCCAAAATAAGCCACTTTTCGTCCACTTTAAATTTACGGTAACACTTTACAATAAAGTTGTATATATTAACATTAGCAAATGCATTAGCTAACATGAACTAACAATGAGCAAAATCGTTTTTCAGCATGTATGAATCGTTGTTAATGTTAGTTCACGTACATATAAATACTCATGTTAGTTCATTGTGCATTAACAGATGTTAATAGTTACAACTTTGGATTAATTTTTTTTATTTTTTATTAGTAAATGCTGAAATTAACATGAACTAAGATTAATAAATGCTATAGAAGAATTATTTAATCTTAAAGTATTTGTTAAACTAAACTGAACAAATACAATCTTATTGTAAAAGATTACCGAAATTATGTAATAGAGGTGGACAGCACTTAAGTATTTTTATTTTTACTTAAGTGCATTTGTCAAGTATCTGTACTTTATGAGAGTGTTTTTACTTAAAAAAAAAAAAACTAAAAACTAAAATACCATTAATAATCATATGTCATAATTTTACCTGTAATACAGAATTTAAATACATAAAAAATCGAGTACTTAAGTATAAAAAAATATTTTTTATGGAATGTAGTCAAAATGTATATAAAAAAAATAAGAAATATGTTTTGTGATGTAAAAACACTCTCATAAGGTACAGATATTTAAAAATGTACTTGAAAGTAATAATACTTAACTAGTGTCCACCTCTGTTAAGAATAAATAAAATCAAACTGAGTGGAAGATTTATTGTGACCGTATAAAATAGATGAAAACAAAATGCTGAATATTTTACAGTGTATGACCAGTGATATTTACTAACAGCTAATGTTCAGCTTATTGCACATTAACGGCTGTCGGCACTCACCGAACACTAACAAAAAGACAAAATGACCAGCGTTCTTATGGCCCACTAAATCTGGTCCAACATAGTAATTGTGCACATTTTCTTTCAGCCCTGAACGATTACACCTGACCCAACCCACATCACTAATCGAAAAGCTTGCAGAGAATCAGATGTGACTATTAAGGAATGAAAATGGTCTCCCTGCACTGCATGTGATAAACACCAGACTAACACACTGCTAGATCATCTGTCACAATATCACCCCAGTTCTGTTCCAAAACCTAGTGAGCTGCCTACAGAGAAGACATTTCAGAGGGCAGCATCATATAGGCTACATCCTTAGTGAAGAACGCAATCCCAAGACACCTGGGAGACGTCTATTCGAGTCTGCATTTACATCTGCGAGACGTATTTTGAATACGTCAGATGTCTTTAAGATGTTTATGATTTAGAACGTATGTTAAACTGCCTATTCTACGACGATTTTAGACAGCAGATATTTTCCAGATCTTTAGCAGACTTACTTGTGCTATCTGGGATGCTAATGCTAATCTCTATTGAAATTGCATTTCCTAAGCCCAGCGCCCAAGAGATACGATTCACACAGCTTTGTTGCCTATATACAGCATTCTGAATCAATCTCTTGTATAAGGTTACACGACGCTTAGACAGCTGCCAGAAGATGGCAAGGTATCTTACTAGGTTTTGGAACAGAGCCCGTCTTCTCCAAAAATCAAAAAACCTCCCCTAGAACACCTTGAACTCTATTGTCTATTTGAATATCTGCATGAATGTGCTACTCTCGATTCGGCCGTCTTTGTTGTCATCGCTTTCTGTGACATTCCTGCGTTCCATCTCCTGTTGTCGCTCTGTGTTCCAGCACACAGCTTTCTCATCTTTGATCATGCGGACTAAAATAAGAGCCTGGGCTTGTGTCGCCTGCTGGTCTCTCTCGCTTTCAAATTAACACTGAATGTTCCTTCTTACCGAGCGACTGTGCTGTTGACATCACCAGCGTGATAATTCCAAGGCTGCTGTTTATTTAAAAGACTTCTTAGCACCTGCACGAAGGCAGTATGCCCCGCCCCCTCCCGTTGTGAGATGTTGATCACCACGGGATGTTGCGGGCAACTGGTGCTCGCAGAATTGTTTGTTCTTGAATGTCAAAGCAATCGGGCCAATTAAAGTACCCTATACCTGCAGACAGGTTTCTGCTCACCGCTTCATAAAGAGTCCTCTGGTGCTCATAATATTAAAGCAGATTTCTAATGAGGAAAGATTTCTTTTGAGCCCATTATAAATGTGCATGTATTTATGCACCACCGGTCGAATTTCTATGCGTTTGCATGCATGGGAAAGAAAAATCTGGCTGTAAAGTGCTTCAGCAGTGTGAAGTAAAACCATTGAGGGGAAAAATTCTTTTTTTTGAGGCGGGCTGTGAAATGGTCCCTCTAGGTTTAAAGGGAGGGAGATGATATAACTGGAAATGTGACAGGATGGGGTATATAAACAACAACGCATCAAGCATTATAGTTGTTGTGCTTTGTCTGACATTTGTAATGGCTTTGAAAATGTTTGTTCAGACCACGGTTGGATCAGATTGAAAAACAGCATCTTTAACGCATTTTCCCCATCACGCTGCAGATTACTCAACCGCCATTTGAGTCGATTGCTTCAGCATAAACAGAACTCGTAAGATAGAGATCAAATGGCGCTTTATTGAGTTGATCTTGGCTGTTCTGCACAGCATCTCCCCGAGTACGCAGCTGTCGTGATAATGCCCGGCTCTGTATTGGAAGCTTTTGACAGTTGTGCTTCTGCTCCAACCACACACACACACACACACACACACACACACACACACAACTGTCCACGGTTGAGCTTTCATTGTTATAGGGGCTTCACCGTTTTGTACCAGGGCTGAAACGGCAGCCTGTTGTAGTGTGTGGCATCTGTTGTGAAAGCCTTTTGAGCGGCGCTGATAAGGGTGGTGATAACCGGGCAGTGCTCTCACTCAGAGCATTTCTGTACCTCCGACGGTATCACTGTCAGTGGCAATGAGACTGGGCTTTGGGGTAACAGGCACAGACATAATGTCATCAATTCTGTAGGCAAACAAAGTCACTTCGCTTATCGGAATCACTGCCAACTCGACAGCCTGCCTGCTCTGAATTTATGCAGGTGTCACGAGAAAGCGACTCACGAAGGCTGACAGCTGGTACTTGTGCGCAGGCTTATGGACACATTTACCTGTATGAATGAAAGTCAAGTGCAGGATTCACATGTCGTTTACACTATCATTTAAAGGGACAGTCCACCCCAAAATGAAAATTCCCAAATCATTTATTCACCCTCAGATAGTTCCAAACCTGTAAACATTTCTTTGTTCTGATGAAGATATTTGGAAGAATGTCAGTAACCAAACAGATCTCATTCACTGCCATATAGGGATATATGAGATCTGTTTGGTTATCCAGGGAATCGAGGGCTTGTTAGTTACAGCATGATCAATGGCATGAATATTTTTAATAACTATACACAAATATGTCAATGTTTGTTATTTAGCTGCCAATCTTAAGATGCTTTTATTTATAAAGGTTAAGTACTGTTAGTGGACATAGGCTAGTGATGATTGACTGTGTTACACAAATCTGGCAACCATGCCAAGCCTGTCCATGAACACTCAAGAGCAGCTGACTGGGCGTTTGCAACTAGTTAAACGCACGTATGATTGTGAAAACCTGTTTACATTTACATTTAGTCATTTAGCAGACGCTTTTATCCAAAGCGCCTTACAAATGAGGTAAACAATAGAAGCACGGTTCTATTACGGTTGTGTATAGTCAAACATTATATTTGCTAAACTAACACATGACAACAACAAAAGGCTATCCCATTTTTTTGAAATTTAAATCTCTGTGCATTTTAGCAAATTGTAAGTGATGTCAGTGGACCATTTTAAAATGGAGGACACATCTACGTGTCTGGAGCGCTCGAATGTGGCATCCAGTTATGTATGTTTTATGGACTTGGCAGCTTAAAAACACTAAGCTAATGGTAACACTGAGCTAATTACGTGACACCCAGATCAACAATAATTCACCTGGAAAAAAAAGATGTGTCTGTTAAGTGCTTGAGTAAAGAAAAAAAGTACTTGAGTAAAGAAAGCACACTTCATCTTTCATCTAGAGGAGAGCAATTTTTGAATAATATATGAGCCATGTCCCTCTTTTGGCGTATAGACAAAACAATCCATTTTCTTTATGATAGAAGGATGAATGATGAAAATGAACTAGGTTCACCCCCGTCATCATGAAAGATCAAATTAAGAAAATAACACAGTTTGGCAGGGGTTATTATAGACCACTTTTGGAAGACGTAAACAACGCTGGTTCAAAAGAACTTCCTGTTTCAGTTTTTTACACAGAACCTTTATGACCGAATCAAAATGTTAAATGGATGTTTTATATATGTAAAACATTATATTAAATGTGCATATGTGTGCCTGTGTTTTGTTAATTTGTGTGTCCGTGTTCTGTGCGTTTGTGTCTTGGGCATGCTTACTTTCGTCTGCTTACTTAGACGAATCGCTTGCTGATTTCCTCAATTGTAAGTCGCTTTGGATAAAAGCGTCTGCCAAATGAATAAATGTAAATGTAAATGTGTGTTTTGTGTGTGTGCTGTATATATGCATGTGAATGCAAGTGTATTCTTTCTTTTAAATATTTAATGTATTGCTTATATTTTTCTTGTAAAGCTGCCTTGTAACAATGAAAATTGTAAAAAGCGCTATATAAATAAAATTGAGTAAATAAATATAAACTGAAACCGGAAGTGCTTCTGGACCAGTGTTTATATCTTGTGAAGTGAGAGGAGATCATTTATATTCATATTTAATAGTTGTTGTAACTAAAATGGAGATCCTCTCTCGTTTATCACTTTAAACAAGAAAAAGCAAAATATTGCGTTCACACAGGGGAAGAGAGTCGAGATTGGTGAACTGTGATGAATTTTTGGGCTGCAATGAGAGAGACAAATGAACAGAACGGAGGAAAAATATGAGCAGAAACAGAGAAATATCTGCCAGTCCTCAAGGGGGAAGACAGATGAAAAAATGACAGATGAACAAGAGCTTTCCTTCAGAGCTATTAGAGTGGTCCACAGACATGCAGAGTAAATGTCAGACAGCAGTTTTAAGATGAAGATCAGCTAAGGGAAGATTTTCATTGCCAGAACTCTTGTCCACTTCTAATCATTACAGCTCTCTCCGTCTTTCTTTTTTTGTCCTTATATTGGAGTCATCCAAATTATACATCTCACAATCTCATTTTTTTTTTGAGTTGGCTAAATACAAGTAGAGGGACTGTCGGGAGTAGAGGGCTAAAAATAGATCAAATAAAAACAGGCTTGTCAGTGTGGAAGTTAAAGATGGGCACCGAGTACTCAGAAAGACAGCAACTGATTATTAAAACGCAATACTTATGTGACTGCCATTCATTTCCATTACAAATTTTTTATTTTTATATTGGATATGGTGGGATTTGAAATGTTACCTTGCAGTCTGATTTGATGTTTACAGCTTCAACTGCACACTGTGTTGTTTGTCCTGTAAACCTAGTTGGAGACAGAAACCAGATGCATTTTTGTATTTAAAACAGATGATAGAAAAGAATGTGACAGAATGCAGGAGTTCAGAGACACATCTTTAAAAGCTGATCTATTTTTAACTTGACAGACGCTAAAAAAATAGTGCTGAAGGAAAATGTTCCATCAACCCCTTTCAAGGCTCACCCCAAGCAGTCGAGTATCCTGATTTATTCATTTCAGTCAAAACGAGCAAAGTGCACATCCGTATCACCAGCTGCAGCGAATTCAGCACTTAATGTACGTGCTGGGTGCAGTAGCACTAAAACAACAACATCTGGGATGATATCACAAGAGTTATAATACAATGTGAAGTTAGGATCCGTCTTAGGACACACTGAAAGGTCACAACTTGGGCAACGGGGAGAACAAGAAAGACTGCTGACATTTGGGAACAAAACAAGGGATTTGGGAAAGCATTGCAGGGGCAAGACTAGAAAATGAAGTGCGGTGATGGGATGACCCAGCGCGTGCCTGGCTCTCCATGCTCTCCCTGGCCTCCTGCTGCAGGCAGGATTGATGAGAGTGGTCTGGGCAACAGACACTGGGACAGATTACAAACAAGGCGCTTTGTCTTTGTACACCAGGGTTCTTCAGAGCACGGAGGCCCTGCATTAATTGGTAGCAGTCCCCCGTTGAGAGAGTCCCCAGCTGTGCGCTTCACTATTACTTCTCTCATCCCAGACTTCTACTACAAACAAAGCAGTGAGAGAGCAACAAAGGGATTCATGGAATTGTGTAAGAATTGTGAGGAATGGTAAGGGATGCAACAACTTTTTTTATAAATTATAGTTATTTTAAGGTTTTCTGCCCAACTTCATGTGAGCTACTATACGGAGTTCCTGTAAGTTTAGTTGGTAGAGCAACACACATACTGATAAAAGTGACGGTTTTGAAAATTATATGTACATAAGTTATTTACATACAGCAAAATCTAAACACATGAATTCCCAAACAAAGGGTATTTAAAAACACTGGGTATGTGTATAGGTGAGTAGTGTTTCTTTACATAGTGACATCGCCAACTACTGGCCTGGCATGCATAATACAGCGTTTTTAGTCTTTTTTTTCAACAATATTTCTCTTACATTTCAAACAAAAATATTATTTCTATAACAGGTAAAAAAAATAACAGAAAAGATGCTCTGTATTTTTTAGACTTTAAATACTGCAAAGAAAACAAGTTTATATTCACTTTTAAGCAATACAACAGTAATATTTGTACATGTATTCATGTTTTATGTGATAACCTAACTTTTATCACAGTTGTCATGTGTCATTCATTGCTGTTAGATGACTTTGTCACTCCTGAGGTTTGATTTTGTTTCAACATTCAACAGACACTAAACTGGAATGACCCAATACACATAGAAATGTTAAAAAAATGAAAATGTGGAATTGTTTCTTTATGTTTTCCGTGGCTGTATATACATATAATCTACCGGTAATGAACTGTACAACAAGCACTACTGGGCTAACATTCATAAGCCAAGTTGATAAGATACACAATATGTCCCCCCACTTTGAGATCACTTCTACGCTCCTGGCAGTGATGCCGTGACTTTGTGCATGCTATCAAGATGTAATAAAACACATTGAGTGTTTTCAAATCTCACATAGAAAGAGGTGACAGAAAAAGAAAGACTTAAAGGTGTTGGAAGCTGTATCTTTCTCGGAATACCACATATAATGTCCCCACTACCTGACAGATATCTCTGAAATAGGTGTCTTGAGAAATCACACCCGTCTCTGTGACAGCCCTAGGCTCTAAACAGCAAAAAAAAGAGTCAGAGTATCGACCTGACCTGTTTTAGCCAATCATAAAACTTAGAGTCACTCTCTGCCTGTCAATCACTGTGCAAGTTGGAGTTTGCTGACATCAAAGGGCAGGGTTTTTGAGACAGGGACAGGGTCTTGACTAATAGGGCTAAGTCTAGAGAAAAGTAAGAGAGCAACTAACCCTTTAAGTGCTTCTTCTCAAAGGTTACACAAAGCAGACAAAGTGTCATCAATATGCTCCAGGCTAAAATCTCACAGAGCAAAAAGTAGGCCTGTCCTGTATCCAGGCAACCTTAAGGCATTTATAGGGCGGCAAGGAGGAGGAAGAGGGTCCATGGGACTGTGATTAGAGTCGCAAGTTAGAGAAGGATTGTTCTGCCTCATTTTTAGTCAGAGCTGGAGTCAGCACAGACTCGTGAGCTTACGAAATCACAGACCTGCCAGAACAGCACAGGTTCCTTGAGGTTTAAGGACAAAATGCGCTTTGATGCATTCTGCGTCGTGCATTCTTCTTTTGCGAGCGGTCGCTTTAAGCTCCGCCCGGAAAAAGACAATCAGCTTTTAGTGAGATCTCAGCACGGGCCTGTGTGTGTGAGAGTGTTTGTGGACTCAAGGGAGGCCCGGCACGTTTATTATGCTAAATGCGATTCTTGAATTTCAGCAAATGGCCGCTAATGAAGCACATGGGGTGCCTGGGCTACAATCGGGTGAGCCTGCTGTTTGTCAAAGAAGTTGCAACCTCTCTTTCGGTTTTAGCTACAGCTATATCAGTGTTTATATACAGTGTGACAGAGAAAAAATATCTTGTTAATGATTAATGATTAACTTTTTTGGGGGGGGGGTGTATAAACAATATTTATAATTAATATAAAAATGCACATGCACTGATGCAAGACCAAGATCTAAAATTTTTTTTTCAAAATAATGCGTCGTATCAAAGCAGCTTTACCTTAAATACAGGGAAGCGAAATACAGACAAAAAATAAAAATAATGTATAAAATATAAAGGATATATTACATATGTACATTGACTGTACCAACCTCAAAAACAGTCCAAATATCATATTTAAATATCAAAATATATCAAAAAGATATAATATCAAAATAAAAAATATGTTTTATTAGTGATGCTTATTAGTGATGCTTACTGTAAAAAAAAGAATTGTCCGTATAGGACATGAAATGGTGCTATTAAGATGTAAACGCAAAGCAAATAATTTGTTTTTACTTGTAAACTGTGGAAGTATAAACTTTATAAAAAATGAAAACCTACAGGTTATAAGCAACAGCAGGACAAGGATAGATATAGAGGCTGTATGCAAAAACAGACTAAAGAGACAGAGGCGATGCAAAAGCAAAAAGAGAAAGAGAGAGAGCTTGACCCAGTTTGCAAACACCACGCTGAGCTCGCAGCCATCCCTGCAATAAATAACAGACTGCAGCCTGGCAGAGTCTAACAGCTGCTTGGTGGTTGTCTGTGCCTGCAACGTCTCCTTTCGTCCCCTATTGCACCTCCCACCCCCTCACCTGCACAGTGTGTGTAGTAATGTGGTGGTCTGCGTTATAGCAGTGAGACGCTATGCACTCTGTCACCCCGCCACGGACCGATTAAGATGTAACCATGTAACAGAGAGTTTCATGAGACAAGAGCCATACATAAACATGACCTACAGTACAGAGACTCGGTAGGGTATTTTGTAAATGAGAATAAAGGACATCAAAACAACAGAACGTACAGTCATGATGGTTACAGATTCTGGATCTGATACAAAGCTATCTACCAAGTAAAGAAATAAACTGACATTAAATATTGATTTGACATAAAAGGCATGAAACTAGTACAGCTATGTAGGGAACAGGTTGCCCAGGGGACAGTTATACAGTTTAGCTGTCATTACACGGATAGATTTGACCAGATGTGGCAATTGCCACCACTGACCAATCAGAAACAAGTATTCCAGAGAGCGGTGTAATAAAAATAGACATAAAAATCCTGTATTGACCTGCCGTGCTGTAAAAGTGAGAACCTGTGTCCTTTAACACATACATTCCTCACAAGTAAATATTCATTAAAGCTCAAGGACGGTGCACATACAATCCCATGATGCACATCATCAGTGTACTGCATGTCTACACACATTCACCTTCCACTTCAGGCCTTGTTTCTCCTGCTCAAATGAGCATGTAAATGTTTTCTCAAAGTCACTGTTCACTGGGGACTTTTAAAGCCTTACCAGATGTGTCCCTGTATAGGAGACGGGGAAAGAGAAGATCAAAAGGTTATTCGATGGTTAATACTGAAATGTTTCTTAATAAAAAAAGCGGAAAACAATAACCGCCTCAAATATCGACATTGTATCATAGCACAACAATAAACACTAGACTGGATACAGCTATTCGCTAACATTCCCTCGCAGCCCGCATTCCCAGCTTCCTTTAGGGAAATAAAGAGGTGACGACACGGAGGTTCACAAACACAGCATGCCACACAGATGCCCTACGCAGCTACTACATCCGGGAACACCCATCAGCGGTCAGGTTTTCTAAAGTGGGTGCTTGCGTTACAGCTAAAAAGCGTTTAATGTTACAAGTACACGCTAGTGGTTTAATGTTTTAGTGTCTACGAGAGGTCTAATGTTTCAGAGTTCATTAAGGCTCTAATATTTTAGTACCTTCCAGAGGTCTGATGTTTTATTGCTTAGCAGTAGTCTAATGTTATAGCATTTTAGTACTCATCACAGGTCTGGATATTTAGTGCTCACTGGTGGTTTAGTGCTTAGATACTCACTAATGCTCTGATGTTTTAGCATTCTGAAGAGGTCTGACGTTCAAATCAAGTTCAGCCGCTTTAAAGACGTCTGCATGTTTACTCTTTATTTTTAAAGTGGAGAAAGAAACTTGGCGGAGTAAACTGTAATTATTGTAATGTTTTGCATAATTTGCATTGTGACAGCGTGATTATGGGGAGATAAGAGGAAAAAAGCTGTTAAAACCAATATGCCATTGAGTAGTTTTAATTGCCATTCATCATGAATTACCGCGGTTGAGGGTTGCACTCTCTGAAATGTCAAGCATGGCAAAAGCAGGTGGGAGATGACGGTGATTAATCGGTTTTATTCAAAGTAGCATTTGTCATTGACCCCAAAGCAGAGCGATTTAGCGGCTCCGAGGCTGTTTTCACACTTGGTTCAATTGCTTGATCCAAATCAGAGTTCAATTCCCCCGCCCCCTCGAGCCTTTTTGAACAATGTGTTATTTAAGTTTGAACCACGGTACATTAGAGTCATGAAATTGAGTAACGTTGGAGGTATTAATGGCAGTTGTTTACTACTGTGGCTAGATCAGGAGAGTAAATCACAAGCGCTCTTTGCTAAAAGGACAAAATATTCATCATGTATTAACAATAACTTTGAGTAAATTGACAACCATTGTCATTTTTCCTACTATGGTAGTCAACGGTGGCCAAGAACTCAACTTGAGGGTGAGTAAATGACATCATTTTTATTTTTGGGTGAACTGTCCCTTTAATTTAAATCAATGTTTTTTTACCCACCCATGGGTTGAAACAACCCAGCAAGTTTTAGAGTACAGTTTCATTTTTATTGTCAATCCTTGTTGTTAAATTTCTGCCATGTGAGAATGAATTCATAAATACTAACATTTGAAAATTGATTAAATCTAACGTCTGTAAATATATTGGCAAAACACAAACAGACGTCTGCACTAGAAGAGATGCAATGATCTATAAAATAAATACAAACAACACAATGCCAACCAATCCAGCTCAATGCGGGGAACACGTACACCAAACTTCCTGTGCGATAGTTTGCGTGCCATGAAGTGCAGTACTCATAGTGAGTAGAGAATGTAACATGATCCAGATGTGCTCATTGTCAACCTCTGTGCGTGCCAAATATATACTCATAGGAGACGAAATATCGTCAGCAAATGAGGACGTTGGTAGCGTGCATCAAAAGAGTGCTTCATGTGAACAGCCCGTTCTAGAGGTGCTTTATGTGAACAGTCTGTTCAGTGCATTTGGGATACATGCGAATTTGTGTCTGTGCCCATTAGGAGGAGAGTGTTTGTATTTCAGCATGAAACATGACTCTTGTCTCACCGGGCTGGCTGCCACTGCCCCTGTCTGGGTTTGTTCCACCAGCACTACAAGATCAACATCCCAGCCACTTGTCCTGATGGATGACTCTCCAAATTTGAATTCGGACTAAATTCTTTGAAATCTTTTAGTTTGTTTTTCTATTTGATACCGGGAAAAGCATGCAGTTTGTGAATAAATGCAGCACAAAACTGACCAAATACAAGCTATAAAGTTAGATGGTAGGATACATCATATGCAGTCTGCACCGTCTTATTCCCAACGGACCCATGTGAATGTTATCCAGTATACTGTATATACACCTAGTCAGATAGGAAAGTGGGTGGGAAGAACCACATGTGTTGTGACACCCTGTCGCCTCCGCTTGCCTGAAAGCGGGAGATAAGTGGAGAAAAAATTACAGCGGGAGCTTCTGGAGAGGGTGGAGGAATGGAGCTGGTGAGCGAGAAAGAGAGAGAGACAACAGTGGCTAAAGCCATGCAGACAGACAGATCCGGGCGCAGACAAAGTGCAGCGTGCCACCTGCGTGACGCTCGGCAGCCGAGAGCCGAATTGTGGTCGTCTCTTTATTTGTTTCCTGAGTTATCTGGAGAGCGGATTTGGAGGTTCAATCTTGCTGATAATAAAGGGAGGTAATGAGGACTCCAGCAGCAGACAGCTGCAGCGCCAGCAGAAGAGCACAGGGGAGTAGGGCTCCTTAATACTGTCAAACACACATGCATGCACACACACACACGCTTGGAATAGTAACATGCGTAGTCTGTTTTCAGTGTCTGTTGTTCGACTACTAAAATATCAGTGAAATACAATAGGGTGTGCCAGAAACGGCACTCATTACACACAGATTCTCTCTAAGCAAGCTAGATATAATAAATTATAATAAAAGATTATTTTACACTATGGCGAAAGACAAGAATAATCCCTTAAAATTGACAAACTTAATTATAAAATGGATTTCTACACACTGAATGCCATATGCTTATGTAAAAAAATCAACATATTGACTTCTATAGCTTCTTTCTAATCTACTCAACGCACACGTCTCACAAAAAAATTATATCTTATTTGATTTTTTTCTAGTCACCAAATATTGATAAATGTCATTTATTGTGATTGATCCAATTTAATGAATACATTTTATTCAAATATATTCAGTTTTAATTAATATATTATTAATATACAATAAACTAATATTGTATAAACAAAAATTGCATAAAGGTGTGTTTATTTACTACAATTATTATAGAATAAAATATGAATATAAACTATTATACTATTAGCCGATAGCCAAAGTTAACTTCAGGCCAGGCGCCTGCGTCTGATGAAACAATCTATACATGGAGCCATGAATATGCAAATTTATCCCCGCCTCTATTCAGTCACACCACCTTGGACTTCCTGATCCACTCAGTCAAACTGTGTGATATACATGTGGTTTTAAATGTAGTTTTTAAGACTGTCTTTGGTAAACTGTCTTAAGGCGAAAATACTCAGGTTAGTCTTAAAGCACATTAAAAACCCCACATAGGCATATAAACAACACTAAAACTTCGATTGCACCACAGGGGTCTTCAATCTCACATACAGTAAATGCAGCGCTTCCTGACAAATGCCTTGTGTCCGGCGTGTGTCATTGACTATGGATGCATCACTTGCTTACATTCACACTGATGTTCCTTTAACTCGCTAAATCTTCAAGGAACATTCATCTGCCAAGTACAATCTAGTCGTGAGGCCGCAGACTAATTGAAGGCAGCATTAGGTCTGTAAAAGTCTTCTTAAGGGAGCGGGCATTAGCGAGGCCAGGAGTCTTTCATCTCTTTTAACGCTGGACTAAGTCCAGCCCTCCTATTCCTCAGACCAGAGGCTTTGCTCCATATTCACTTCTATATTTAAAGCCTGCTTAAACAGCACGACTGTGTACCTTCACATCAGTGAAACGTGCTAATAGGTGTCCGACAAAAGCCTAGAGTACATTCCAGAAACTTCTAATGATGTTAGCCGCGAACCTCTCCGACCTCTCCGGTCTCGTGCGCCACCGAGGTTCTGATAGCGTAGACGGCACCCGCCCTGCAGCTGGACTCACAACACACGTCTGGCTAAGTGAGATAAATGGTACGCTACTCCCCGCTAACTGAGAGCGTACCTAAAAGAGCTCCCACACGCCAAACGCTATGTAACGATCATAAAGCTCCCCCCCCCACGTGTACGCTCAGGCGGCGCGCTCACCGGTGTGTGAAGGCTCTCGGAGTGTAAAGCTCTTTTAAGGGAGCCCCGGGGAGACTGGTTCATCCAGAGGAGAGATCTGTTCTCCCATCATCCCCGGCCTTTAATGTACTCGCTGCGCGATGTCCGAGGCAACGGGGGCCTCGGAAGTTTCCTAGAAGGCCGTTACAGCATCGTTTCCTTGAGCCGAGGACATCAAAGCGCCTGGTTCTAAATTGGTTAGCCTCTCAACAGCATTAACCTTTTCACAGAGAAGCTGACAGACGATTGGGATGAAATAGGGACGCTGGGTGGACGGAACATGGTACAGATGTGAGAATAAAGGGTCATGTCGACTTTAATTGTGCACACGAGACTCAGACAAAGAGAAGCTATAGTGCTTTCCATTAGATAGAGTAGCTAGGGTAGGAAAACTAGAAGACTGGAGAAGCAGTGGCCGGCAAAATGGTTGACACAGACCTGGATTGCGAAAGAGGCGTATCAGAAAGGCAATCACAGCGGGACAGTGAAGGTTTGAATTGTCTATTTGAAATTTTATTCGCTGGTCACAGGGCTAAAAAAAGGGATACAGTAGGGGAAAAAGTCGCCTATTGAGTAAATGATGCAGCAGTTTTTATAAGAATTGCAAACATACAGCTGTGAGAATATTACAAGGTAACTGTTTTGTAGGAATTTGTAAAAATGGATTATTAGAAAAAGCAATAACGAAGCCCCGCCCCTAAACCTTACTGTCAGTCGCGCTCGTGGAGGAATTAACATGATGCACTCACTAAATAAATCTCCCTTCAATCAGTTACTTCTGCAACCCTGTAATTATGGGATAATATGTTTGCATATAAAATTGCAGCATCTAAATGGAAATGTCCATTCATTTTAAACATGGTTAAAAATATATATGGATTCATCTCAGGTCACACACACACACTGTCTCTGAGCAGAAGGGCTTCTGAGTGCAGTATTTTTTGCAGCTTCAAGCAATTCCCAGTCCACTGTCATGCTTAAATACTTTTTCCATGTACCTACTCCCTCATCCTCCAGGCACATTTGGAGAAGGACAACATAAAATAAAAAACTAACAGAACATTTAGATCCACTGTGCTATTTCAGAGCCGTAATCCAACGCGTTAACATGGCATAATGCGCCATTCTCTTCGCAAAGTGCCTGCGTAGAGGTGGATTTTAATGTGTCTCATCCACCTTTTTATTTACAAACTTGGTGCTTGTCCTTGTGTTTTCATTTCACAATTGCATCCCGGACTATGATGTTTGCGTAAGTCAGAATGATCAGAAAAAGTGGGCAGGACATTATAAGCCATTTTAAGCTTGGTTCATGTGTACTAATAACCGATTTGTTGAAAAGCAGGTAAGTTAGAGTTAGCTATAGATGGTTTCAAAGCAATAAACAAACGTTACTGCGCATGCACGCTTTTGTGACCCAAACTTAAGTTCCGGTACACATCAGCAAATAATAAAGTCCCTGCAGAATATTTTTAATAACAAGCAAAAAAATAATAAGCAATAATAGCAAGTTAAAAGTATGTCTAGTCAGTATTATTTTGGGTTACCGGTAATGAACTGTTACTTGGCTAAACTTAAATGTGTTACATGACACACATTTGTATTACAAATACAATACAATTATTATTCAATACAATATTAATATAAATTAATATTAATATAAAATAAATAAAATGTTAATAGTTATATTATTAGCCAGTAGCCAGACCGATCAACAAACACAGACGTGTGCATCCAATGAAACTGTCTATAATATTATGATAATATTATGATCATTTACCTAATGTGCATATCCTACCTTTGTTCAACCTTGTCTGGTTGGCAGAGGCTTCTGATTGGTCCAAAAGTTGAATTTTAGCTTTGCACTGCAGAAAAAGTTATAATTTCTAAAAGCAAAACATTGCAACAAAAGGAAATGAAAACTCTGCCACTGCAATTATTTGCATTATAATGCACTTTTCAACAGAGTACCTTTTCAATACGATAGAAATAAAATGATGCAGGAAAACAGGTTTGTTATCACAACTTTCGTTGTGTCTATAGCTTCAAATACATAAGGTGTTTCATGTGGTTACGCCTAAACCTGCTCGAGTCATTTATTACACCTTCAGTCTCACCTCTACAGATGTTTCTATGGTGATTTCACAGTGAGGTCACAGTGGGGTTCATATCTGCAGAGAATGTGTCTGTTAGATGTCAACGTCAGCATGCTAAGCACAGGTCATCGACTAACTGAAGATATATAACTTCACTTACAATATTGGTTTCAGAGGCATTTATTCTGCCCTGGTTGCCTGATGTGGTCATATGGGAGTGCAAGTCTGCAGAAAGGTCAAGATCATGTCCCAAAGCTGTCCCTGTGTCCCTACACGAAACAAAATATAGAATTTTAAGTGGCTAAAATCAACAAAGTAATTTTTTTTAATGTCTTTAATGTGATCATCTTATATGTTAGAAACCATGTTGACTTTTAAACACCAATATATCTGCAACAACAGTATATTTTCTAAACTAGGTTTACTGAGTTTATCGACTTCAAGGACAGTGTAGAACTTTCTTCACCAGCAAACAGACTACGGCAATTCTGTTTGTTTTCTGCCTGCCTGTAAACATTTCTGAAGGAGCAAAGGCCTCCCTATCTCATCAAAGACAATGCTATTTAAATCAGCCCTGCGTCTCAAGTACTCGGCTCATTCCGCCCGAATTGTGCTTTTCTTTGCCATCGTTTCTTACTGCTCCCTCTTTTGCCTCCCTCTCCCATCTCCCCGGTCTGGCATATGACTCACAGGCAGTTGGTGCATTGAGTGTTAGTCTCCATTGCCCTCCCATCAGCCCCAGGTGCCCTCTGAGTTCTGTGCTCTTTATTGCTGAGCGGTAAGTGCTACTGTGTGTTTTGCAGGGCTGATAGACCATTTGCAACCTGCCTGCTTTGTATTCATGCAAACATTCACACATAAACACACATGGGTTTGTTTTACTATATTACAGTAGACATCTTATAGACTAGCGAATTATATTTTGAATATGCGTTAAACCTAACCCCAGACCCTTCAACAAATCTGTTGACATTATTATATTTAAAGGGATAGTTGACCCAAAAATCATCATTTACTCACCCTTACATCATTACAAACATGTGTGAGTTCTTGTTTTACCTGCAGAACACAAAAGAAGATATTTTGAAGAATGTCGTAAAGCAAACAACATTGGCCCCCATTGACTTCCACTGTATGGACATAAAGTAAACATTTCTCAAAACATCTTTTTCTTGTGTTCCACAAAAGTCACAGGTTTTGAGGGTGAATAAATCATGACATAATTACTATCCTTTCAAAGTAAACATAAGTCATGACCCTTTTCATTTCTACTACCAAGAACCATGTAAAACATCCTCGCAAGAAGGTTTACACACACACAAACACACCCGCAGGTCTGTGTTCGTGTCAACGCTGGTGTGGATGCTCTGTTTGATCCTCCTCAAACAGGCAGTATGTACACACTCCACTTATTTCATTCATTCTGTTCCTTCCCGTCAAAACTTTCCGGCCTGTCTGTGGTGTTCCCCAGGGCTCGCTCTTAGGCGCAGCCAGATCTCATTTTCTCCCCTTCCTGAGGCAAAATGGATGATAATTAATTGATAACAGATGGATGAGTAAAAACAATGGTGGACGACAATAAAGCACCTCTGTGTTGTGCTGTCGTATACAGCAGAGAAAAGAGGAGATGAACCAAACTCTCAGAGCTCCAGGGGAACATGAACTCGATGATCCATCACATTCTGTCCAAATGGCTGCCCCATCCTCCCCCGGACTACAACTTTGTGCTCTGTCACCATATTACAGTGTTGCCATATCTGCGTATGAATTTATTTATTGATTTATTGCTGCAAAATGTTTATGTTACAATGAATCACATCAATAATATAAATCAATTCTCCTTGAGTTTCAGTAGAATTTTTTATTTTTATTTGTACATTATATAGTTCACTGAGTGTCTCTTTGCTTGCTCATCCAACATCGTCATGTAAAAACTCCTAATCCCTCAAGCTCATTATAATGACGGGGGGCTGAGTGTTCACACTTATGAAGCTCGTTAGATAAATTTGGCCTTTTTCACGGATGCTGCTCTCGTTGTCCAAGAGCTGTCGATAAACAGTAGGCTTCCCTGGCTCACAGCAGGCATTGTTATTTATAACAAAGGTCACTCGAATCAACACAAATGCCACTGGAAAGACTCTCGTAGTGCCCTCCAGTGCCAAAGGTTGCAGTTACAACAGATTTTTACCAGATACACATAACACCCAATTCATGCCCTTTGCTCCCCAGAGTTATTACTTTATAAGAAGGTCTGTACTTATACAAGACAGTTGGCTTTTATCACACTTTCATCTGGTGAAATAAAAATTCATATGCATATCCCTGCATAGACATTTACCTATCAAGAATAATTTTTTATTTATTTATCCAGTCTGTGAAAACCTAACTAAAGGTTTTTTAAATGACTTTTTAACATTGTATACATAATGTAATGAACATTATGTGAAAATATAACCTTGATATATTTAATATTGACTAAGTAGGGACATTTCAAATGCTTTTAACTTTTGTAAGTGTCTATAATGTCATTAAGTGCAGTATTTATTATTTTGTTTATTAAAATTATTATGAATTTGAGTACTGTATATTGTAATCTATCATAAAATCAGTAATTTAAAGGAGCACTATGTAAATTTTAGCGACATCTAGCAGTGAGGTTGCGAATTGCAACAGCTCACTTCACTGCTCACCGCTCCCTTTCAAAGCACTACGGTGGCTGACACAGGACATATATGTCACGTTTTTGCTTCTTTGCCGTAAACATATTGACGAAACACAGTTTGTCCATTTAAGGATACTGTAGAAACAACATGATAAATTTCTTGTACGGGACCCTGCGGTGTATGTAGATAAGAAATAGCTGATTCTAATAAAAATATAACGTTTCAATATGTAAAGTCTTTATACACCTCTGAAGACATAGTTATGTATATTATATTGCATTTCTGTCAATAAATCCTCCTAAATATTACACACAGCACCTTTAAAGAAATGAACACGTTAGTTATTTTGATCATTTTTAATGCTATGACTATTACTCATGATGACTTCAGCCTGGATTTAACAGATGGGCTCACATTTTTGAAATATTTAATATTCCCAAAACATGCATTGTTTTAGTTGCGCTGATGCGTGTGAGCAGAGAACTAGAGTTTGAGGTCATATGGCACATATTGTATTTACTCCAGGTATAATAAGAAAATTGGGATCGGTTGTTGTAAATGGATGAGATCTATTATTGAGGTCTCGCTCCTTTGATCTTTAATTCCATCCAGGGCCATTTGCACCCTGTTGTGGCAGCCAGTAGCAAGGAAATTTAATCAAGAGAGCCAGAACCAGTTGGATTATTTTCTACCACAGTAATCGCCGCATGCCAGTATGATGAGTTTTCTGTGAGGTCTATAATGTGGAAAGTAAGCATTTATATTGCCTGGGTGTCATTTAGATTGTAATATATAGATCCGGACCGTCGTCTCCCTAATACTTTATAATATTATCTAATGAGGATGCTTAATCATAAATAGAGGCTATTGTTGTGCGCTACGGTTATAGCAGGAAACTACATTCAGCAATGAATATGCCTTCCTGAATAAACTAGGTACTTCAACCTCTCCATGGTCTATGAAGTGTAATGGGATGCCACAGTATACTATGTATTTTTTTATGTTGTTTTCACAAGACAAGCCCATATAGTATTTAGAGTCAACAGTTGATATGGATCACAATTTAAAGTGATAGTTCACCCAAAAATTTCCAAACCTGTACGACTCTATTCCGCAAAACAACCAGAAATAAACTGTAAAATAACTCTTTTACATGGAACAAATCATGTTTCTTTTTCACTGTCTTTTTCTGTACCTTTTACGTTTTTTGACCGTATTTTAAAAATGTAAAAGTTTATCTTTTGACATTTTACCAGGAAAATCAGTAAGGTAGTTAAAACATACTTCATGATTTCTCAAAGAAGCGGGGATGACTGAATTTACATTGTTAAAAGACAGGACAACATGGGCAACTGTGCCAATTATATCCTGTCTGGAACATCAAACAATATGCACGACTTAGATATAACAGCCTTACTGAATGAAAAAAAATGTTCAAAAAAGTTTGAACATATCTTTAATAAAAAACATAACGCTGCTTATAATAAGGTAGCGGCAAAGCGAGTTTTCTGCTACACCGAATAAACAAAAGACTCACTTGAGTCTTGAAATATGTAATAAACTTGACTTTAACTTGATGTGATTCTTAATGGCGCTGAATTTCATCATAGGGAGGTGTTTAATGCTGCATAAAGATTAGCACCCTTGTAGTTTTAGAGGGAATAAAAACATTATAGAGTAATTATGCCTCATTTGAAACCCCTTTTCATTTTTCCTGTTCTGACAGTCCTGAATAATTGATCAGATTTCTCACTGAAGCTGTGCCATTGAACAGGTAACACAGAGGAAAAATGGGTCAATGCTACATTCAGAAGAAATAAACGTAAACTCTGGCACTGACTTTCATGTGAGGTGCTTGGGTACAGACAGACAGACAGACAGAGAGAGAGAGCGAGAGACAAACATTCATCTTAATTCAATAAATCATGAAATGTTTGACATTTCTAGTTTTAGAAGATGGTATTTTATTCCATCTGTGCCTGATGAAACATTCATCAATGGCAACAAGAGAGACTTATTTTACTAACATTTGAGATTTCGAGACGTTTTAGTAAAGGCCGCAAATATCAAGATGCCAGTGCAAAAAATATTTAAACTATTTATTTTTAACAGATTTGATATTCTTTCAACATATTAAAGGAACAGTTACTCTAAAAAATAATAAACAACGTCTTTATTTACTCATACACACTAATACTCACATTTTAACTGCGGAATCAAAATATATTTTAAAGAGCTTTACGCTGTTGAAAAAACAGATTAAACATTAATTCGTTAAAAAGACATAATGAATATTTGACAACGTCCTTGTCAAAGCCTAGAAACAATACAATCAAAGCCACAAGTCTGAAAAAGTTCCAATTTATGACTGAAAATTGATAATTATGGTTCTCAAAAACATCTTTTATGACTAATGTTGGAACAAAAAGAGTTTCCATAATGATTGTATTCATTCATCTACTCCAAGCACACCTGCTCTCTTTTGTCTTACGCCTGATATGCTGTAGACTGACCCATTCAAAGCAACAGAAACACACAGACAGACATCATCATAAAATAGGCAGCTCCACTAATAGTGACAGCTTGTTATTTCTACTGGTTTGTAGCCTGTAATGGCAAAAGCCCAACTATTAGTATTCTAATGTCAGATCAACAATGAAAGTATTCAAAGATTCTTTGTTGCCTCCAGGTCGGATGCTTGGATTTTGAAATTAAAGTCGGCGTCACGGTGGGTAACTCGGAGTAAAGCAGAACGTGTTATTAAGGCATGAAAAAACTTGTGCCAAGGCAAAGCAGACAGGAGACCCCCAGCAGTGGCTCTCCTTCAAACTTATCTTCACACAAACTGAGACATCAGCCACTTAAACTCCAGCGTTTTATAAACAGCTTAACAGCTTTTTGTCAAGTGATATACTCATAACCACCTTTCCTCACAGCTTCGAATGCATTCCTTTCCTCTTTCCTTCATATTGCAATGTGCAGCTATCAACTATTCCGTTTTGATCTTGCCCTTTCTGTATTTTCCATCTCTATATTTCTTGTTCTCTTCATGTAGAAAGTAGTATGTTCGGTATAGACGGTTTCAAAGCAATGCTTTTGTGGCCCGAACTTAACTTCCGGTACACATCCGCAAAGAATAGAGTCCCTGCAGAAATAACAAGTAAATAACATTAGCTAGTAAGTTAAAAGTATGTCTAGTCAGTATTATTTAGAAGAACTGTTACTTGGCTAAACGTAAACGCGACAAAGTTACACAACCCATTCAACAAATTGTTTATTTAATCAAATTAATATATTAATACAATTATTATACAATAAAATGTTAATATGATTAATGAAATATAAATAGTTATATTATAAGCAACTAGCAAGACCGTGTGCGCCCGAAGAAAGCATGATATCATGCACTTTGATTTTTACATTCATTAATTGTACTTGATTATATTACTGGCAAACATTCAATCGCTGTTTGTTTATCTGTATCAAAGTTACAACTGCAATGCATGTTGCTGCAGGCCTCTCAGCTTGAGGCCCCCCAGTGCACCGGCCCCGTTACTTCTCTTCTTCTTTTTGCTTTCTTTCTTTCCTCAGTCACTATTCAGATCACACTTGCCTGTCTAATTAAAGCGAGGCAATGAGAACGAAAACGAGAGGCCTCTTTGCCTTATCACATTCCTACCCTCTGTCCTCTCCTCCTCCTTTCTGTCTCTCTCTCCCACTCATTTCTTTCCATCAGCTGTATCACAAGCACATTCTGCTAATTGATTCATTAAGAGGCCTTTAATTTCACATGGCATTCTGCACCCATTGTTCTGGAAATGTGTCAGCAAGGCTTTATATGTTCACCAGAAACATGCAGACCGAGAGAATATATGGGCCAATTGTGTCACTTCCTCATCAGGTCACATATGATGAAAGATACAATTGTATAGAGTCAAATATACAATCTCTGCTGCCTTAATATAGCCATAGTAATGACTCACCTTTTATCTGAGTAAAAATTTGAAAGCTATTTTTAGATATGCACATTTGAATTTCAATATGAAAGAAAATGAAGTTAAAGAGATTTATTTAATATCGCAAACATTTCTCAGACAGCAATGATATTAAATGGGCCCCGAATAAAGATTTTTGCTTAAAGGGACAGCTGAAAAAATGAAATTCTGTCTACTCACCCTCATGTTGTTTCGAACCTTTATGACATACTTTCTTCTGTGGAACACAAAAGGAGATGTTAAGCACAATGTTCACATTCACTTTCACTGTATATGGATAGAACTGACACTAAACAATTTCCTCTTGTGTTTTATGGAAGAATTTAACTAGGGTTTGTAAGTAAAAAATTTTTTTTTTAAATACCACAGCTTCACCCAAAAACACCAAACCCCCGCTAACTCTACATGCTTCTAATCAAAAATTTCGGCAATGTCACAAACTTTCGAAAAATTTGTCAAGTCTGCAATGAAAAGTCAGAGATTTTAATATGAACTCATTTGATTTTTCCGGGACAAAATACTCTGATCTATGCTATTCACGTTCATTTCTCTCACTCTCAACACTTTAAGCAGTGCTAAGGTTTGCCAAAATTCCAAAGTTTGCTAAAAGTCAGATTTTTTAAATGTGAACCTTAAAATATTGCATTACGGCATCATTCCTCAAAAAAGTTGACAAATACAGTAAACAGTACATGTGTCCTATACTGTGCCAGCAAAAATGTAAAAAGCATACATTTATAATATATTATTTTATATTATTAAGTTTATATTTATAATATAATATATAGAATAAAAAATTTTTTGCTGTCACACCATAGGACACATGTACGGTTAATTTTTCAACTACCCATAAGCTAATCTTAGTCAAGGCTGGTTTAGTGCTGGTCTAACTAGACAAACATTTTAGTGCTTTTCAGATTTATACTTTTGCATTATTTAATGCCATTTTGTATCATAATCCTTACTGGTTTAAACTCCACCCAAAAAACATAAAACCATAGTAAAACACCTATGGTAGTACATAGTAGGCACCTCAGCCGTTACACGCCAGCCCTGAGAATCAAACCAGCAACCTTCTGGTCATGAGTCCAACTCTCTAACCACTGGGCCACGACTGCTGCTGCTGCAAAGTGTCTTACATTTTGTTTTAGGGTGAAAATGGGCATCAGTTAGGTATTTTATAGTGGCCTGTTCTTTATATGCTACTATTCCTCTTATAAAAACTAACCATGGTTTTTGGTGCATTGAGTACTATTGGCAAAACCATGGTTAGTTTTTATAAGAGGAATAGTAGCATATAAAGAACAGGCCACTATAAAATACCTAACTGATGCCCATTTTCACCCTAAAACAAAATGTAAGACACTTTGCAGCAGCAGCAGTCGTGGCCCAGTGGTTAGAGAGTTGGACTCATGACCAGAAGGTTGCTGGTTTGATTCTCAGGGCTGGCGTGTAACGGCTGAGGTGCCCTTGAGCAAGACACCTAACCCCCACTTGCTTACTATACAAAATGTACAATGCAATGTAAGTTGCTTTGGATAAAAGCGTCTGCCAAATGCGTAAAATGTAAAAAAATAAATAAAAAAAAACTGCCGTTGCTTTCCCAATGTAGTGGAAAGAGGAAAAGCTAAACATTCTAAAACTAGCACCGCATGCGTTTCAAATGTTTTTACATCGACTGCAAAAGATGACGGCCTCAGCACAGATCCGGATCTCAGCACAGCTCAGCACCTCAAAAACAATATACAAGATGGACAAAGGTAGTGTGTAGACAGTACATAATTTGGCACACAATCAAAGGTAATACTGAATTGAAAGACTCCTGAGATCTCCATTAATATTGGCAGTTTCAAGATGTTCAATCAATCACAGGTTGCTCTCAAGAGAAACAGGAACTCCATCATAGAGACCCGTTCTTATTGGCTGCGCCAACCCAGAGGCTGTTTCCCGGGCGCTAGCAACAACAGAAACTCTAGCTACCTTCTGTCTTATTATCCGTGTCTTTCACCCCCCCTCCTCTTTTCTCTCGCTAGTGTGCAGGCTGATCAATAATTGAGCAAAGTTTCATCAAATCCAGGTCTGTTCTTCATAGGGCTTGTCTGTTTGAGTACACATTGAGAGGGGAGAGGAGCGCGCGCTTGTGGACAGAGTCTCCCGGAAGTCTCTTTGATCTACCGCATACTGCTACAGGGGATTCTTGAGGGGGCTATACAGTGGAGCTCACCACATACTCTCCATCACACAACCCATACTATACTATACTATACTTTACACTGTGCTGGAGGTGGAAATATTTTCATATTTTTCCAAACCAAAGATGCAAAGATTGCCACTTCATTTACGCATATAACGTGCATAGCCCACACAGTTCCTTCATATTAGAGGTTGTGTATGATGAGGACCAATCCCATATATATATAACTGTGACTGCAGTGAGAGCTTCCAGCTGTTCGTTCTCTTCGTCTACATCTCAGTGAAGAGCTAAGATGTGACTTGCTGTGATCAGTCAGGCTTAATATGAAAAAAATTCAATCAGGCCTTTGGAGGATGCTCAGCTTGGCCGTGCCGCAAAGTGACAGCCGCACATACACAGAACGAGAGAGAGACAGCTGGAGAAAGAAACAGTACGATATTCATGAAGCCATTATTGCTCATTTCAAACTGCTGTTGTCACTATTCCGAAATTTCAGCAGTCAGCACCAATACAAGTAAAATGTCACAAATCTCTTTCCAATGTTTGCACCACAGCGCGAACGAACGAAAACACACTACGTTATTTAAAAAGGTTAAATACGAACCCTTTCACGAAGGTCACTACAGTTACAGTATCTCTTCAATCAAAAACTAAATGTATACTGTCTCTTTGAAAAACATTCATAAAAAATTCAAATCTTGTTTTTACATTCTCTAAGAGAAACACACACACACACACACACACAAATCCAGAAGTTATCATAAATTCATGCATAAATGGGTTAAAATGGGTAATTCTAGATTAAGTAAACATGGTTTATTTAAGTAACTATTCAAGTAATGAAAATACATTAAAAGAACAATTCTGTCTTCAAGGTGTTTCAAATCTATATGAATTTGTTTGTTCTCATGAAAACAGAGATATTTGGAAGAATGCTTGTAACCAAACAGTTCTTAGCCACCATTGACTACCATAGTAGAAAAAACACAAAATAAGATATTTTGAAGAATGTAGGAAAGCAAACAGTTTTGGGGCACATTTGACTACCATTGTCATTTTTCCTACTATGGTAGTCAATGGTGGCCAAGAACTGTTTGGTTACAAGCATTCTTCCAAATATCTTTCTCTGTGTTCATCAGAACAAAGACATTTAAACAGATTTGGAACTCGAGGGTAAGAAAATGAAGACACATTTTTGGGTGAACTGTCACTTTAAAAGCAGTGAGTTGTTTTCCTTTTTCTTATTAATAGTGTTTTTTGTTTGTTTGTTTAATATTAATGACATCACAGGCAGTTTCAGGTCTGTTAGCCTGCATGTGCCCTGTACGGCCTAATGCACAGGTAACATATTCTGACATATCTGTTTTTACATTCCTTTTCCTGAAGCCACAGTATTCAGCATCAGCACCAGTCAGACAGCATGCAGGTGCCAAAATTATGTTGGCATGCTATTACTGTATATACAGAAATACGGGAATAGCTACACTTACATTTTAGTATAGACTATGTACTTGTACCTTTGACATCCATATTCTTAACGTACCCAATGGCTTTTCTATGGGAATTTAAACTATGCATTGGCTTAAGGAGCATTCCAAGCTTATCCGTGCATGTCAACACGTATTAACATTTAAACAAAAGGAACACATTTTTTCTCACCCCACACACAGAAAGGTACAAACAGGTCAGGCCCGGGACTGATGCAGCCTAACGTTGTGCGTCGCATAATGTGGATAAATGATTCAGGCTGTTGATATCTGAAGCTGATCTCCTCAGGCGAGCGGTAGAGAGTAAACACTCATATTTTATTTTACACAGTCTGTCTGTTTGAAATGAGCAGAATCAATTCAGTTGCCCTATCAGTGCCTGAATTTTCACGTGCCCCCCTCCCCGCCGCCCAAGTTACCCATCCTCTCCTCTCCTCCCTCTCGCATTAACTGATGTTGTTTCAGCTAATTTGCGTTTTTTGTGCTGCTGGAGAACTTCAAACTCATTTTCTCAGCGTGTTTCATCACAGTTCATTTCCACCTGCACCATACAAAAAACGCAATTTAAATCTAAAGCACGAACCAGATTTCTCTTTTAGCGGCGAAACAGTTTGCAGAGGCCAATAACCTTGGCGAAACAATAAGAGACCATTAACACGCCCACAAATTGCCCGCGCTCTCGTACCACTAATGCAAAGTGCTAATCACAGGACTACTTCTGCTTATAACTTTAACCTTAATTGCAGTTTCTCATCCAAACCATCAACCCTGACCACGACAGCATTATGCAGGAAGATCACAGTTCCCATCTGGCTTGATGAGGTCCCATTCACACGGATTATCAGCCACTCTGCTCTTTATCTCCGGCTAGTGCTTTGTTGAATAAATATGCAGAAACTGCTCAGTCAAAGGTCGGTTATTTAGATGCTTATGTCTGAATCATCCTTTTCAAGCAAATTGGACACCGAATGAAACAAGCAATCAAAAATATTATGCGGCGGCATTTTTTTTAGCACAGTGTTTTAACAGATTTCTGATTATTGATGTTGGAGTGCGGCAGCGTGCCATTTCTCCACTCTATAATTCAGCTTTGGGAAGCACATAATAAAGGTAATGGGCGCATTTGAATTTCATGCAGTGCACGTCAAAGGATTCTCCACACTGAGACGCTGAGGCGATTCGGGGAAGAATTAGGATCCAGTGACTCCGTGCCAGGAAAATGGTTATTGATAAATAGATTTTTAACAGCAGATGGGTCTCGGAGCAAAATAATCACTCGAGTGAAGGGAAAGAGGAGAGAAGTGCCATATGTCATGACTCATGAGACTGATATCAGTTTAAGACATACTGAGCCTCATTTTTTTAAATCCTCATCCATTATCATACTCTCAGCATTAGGTTTAGGTTTGTATTCTGCATTCTTTGAATTTAGAGCATTCGTCGGCCCACAGAGATGGAATGGCATTTCTGGAGACAGCAGGCAATGGAATTAAGCATATTACTGGTCAAAATAAATCAATTTTTGTGATATTAATTGTAAAAATGATGTTATCGCTAAAGAACATGAGCTACTTTCATGTGATTAGTGGGCCTACTGTAGTTTAACATTCAACACAATCGGATTATTTTTTCTGCATGCTTTTAAATAATACGATGGTTTTTTGACATCAGATGGATTAGATTTGTCCATAAATAAGCAGTGTTATTACATGGCTAAATGTGATAACTGAGGAAGCACTGCACCTCAAGCAAGTTTAGCTATGATAATCTCCATTTCTTATAATCATACACATAAGGATTGAGTGTCAAATTGACACAGAGCTCGAATCACTATTGATGGGTCATTATTACAACGCTACTGGTTAACTGTTGTTGTAAAGATTATTTTTCCATAGTTCTGATTTAAGAGTTCTCCGTAATGTTTCAGTATCTTATGCTGAAAGGAACATCTTAGACGAGCATGACTTTTCAAGATGGACTAGACTGGTCTAGATGTGCAAAACATACCTGGTGAAGCTGGTCAACATCTGTGGTCTTTCTGATATAGCCTTCTGAAGGACTAGTTAAGCTTGTTAAGAAGTCCAAAAAGAAGATCAGTACTCCAGCACCTAAAACATTTTTACATTTAGTGTTAGATCAGTGGATCTCAACTAATAGAGACAGAATAGCAACCAAAAAAATCTATATAAAGGTTATAAATTGATTTGCATTTCAGTTAGTGAAATAAGTATTTGATCCCAAAGCAAAACATACCTTTGTACTTGGTGGAGAAACCCTTGTTGGCAAGCACAGAGGTAAGACGTTTCTTATACTTGGTCACCAGGTTTGCACATGTGTCAGGATACACTTTGGTCTACTCCTTTCTAAATCTTTAAGGTTTTTGGTTCTTGGGGTCATAGTCAGCATTTCTCTCCCTTCAGAAACAGAGTCAATTTTGGCCCCATCTGACCACAGCACTTTGTCCAAAGCCTTTTCTGAATCATTTTGATGTTCATTATCAAACTTCAGATGAGCCAGACGGGCCTTCTTGAGCAGGGGAACCTAGCGGGTGCTTCAGGATTTCAATCTATTGTGGCATATTGTGTTACCAATGATTTGCTTGGTAACTGTGGTCCCAACTGACTTGAATTCATTAACAAGTTTCTTCCATATAATTCTGGGCTGATCTTTAACCTGTCTCATGATCATCTTTACCCCATTGGGGAAATCTTGCAGGAAGCTCCAGACCAAAGTGTAATTGATAGTTCTTTTGTATTTCTTCTATTTCCAAATAATCGCACCAACAGTTGTCTCCTCCTCACCAAGCTTCTGTCTGTAGCACATTCAGGGTTTGTGCAGGTATACAATCTTGTTCCTGACATCCTTTGAGAGCTATTTGGTCTTGACCATGGTGGTGGAGAGGTTGAAATAGAAGAAACAGATTCTGTTGGCAGGCATCTCTTATATACATAACAAGCTGACTTAGGTTAGTCCTGTCACTTTAAGAAAGTACTCCTGTGTTCCATTTAGGCCAATATATAGGCCACATAACCAATCTGTGGAGCCAGAGTTTTTGCTAGTTGGGTAGGGAATCAAATACTTATTTCACTGACTGAAATGCAAATCAATTTATAACCGTTTCCTGGTTTTTGGTTGATATTCTGTCTCTATCAGTTAAAATAAACCTACCATGAAAAGTATAGACCCTTCATTTCTATGTAAGCAAGCAAATTTACAAAATCAGCAGGGGATCAAATAATTGTTTTCCAACTGTATTTAAAGAGCTCTATTTTCACTTAATATACAAAAAATGTATTTTTAGGATAAACTTAATAAGATCTAAGAACTATTTTAAGAAAACATGAATAGAAGTACTAATGACTTCTATATTCTATATATTTTTAGTGGTTGCACTTTAGTTTTACAGTACGTACACATGTAACAGGACTGTAAAATAAAGTGCTACCTTTTCAGTATATTGAGTAAAAACTTAATGTGTGAAAATAGAGCACTTCAAGTACACTTATGGAAGTGTACTTACATAAAGTGTCATTAAATAAAGTGTGTTTTAGTGCCCTATTTTTTTAAAAGTGGGAAATCTCCAATTAGATCACATTCATACCAAATTATTCTTAATTTGCAAACTCTCAAAGTGATAGGAAAGGAACACAGAGTGAGATGGTTGGAGAGCAGGCACGATGGGGTGGTTGGGGGGGGTATACTGACTGCCAGCTAGAGCTAGTTAAGTGATGGAGTGAAAGAGAGGAGAGGAGGATCAAAGTACTGTAGCTTTCACTGGCAGGGAGAAGCGGCCCCATCCCAGCATGTGGCATGTGTTGGAAAAAAGGAACATGGCTCAGTGGTGATGATGATGTTGTTCTCATACAAGCTGTCGGTCCTGTTTTGATATGGCATCATAAGGAGAGCCTCCTACAGAGGATCACCGCGTTGATATAGGGTGGTGGCATCATGACCATGGTGCCATTTTTATCTCCAGCCACCCTCTGAGACTTTCAGCTGAAACATTTATACATTTCAGATAGCAGGGGCAGAGAAGCACTAATGTAGTTTTAATGTCATACAATGGCTGCTGGCTTGTCATACGAATCAAAATTCATCTAGACTGAAGCTTATAAACTCTCAACTTATAAATCAATACAGTTGTAGACAGTGCACCTAAAATATAGTGCTTTTGGAAACTGGAGCCGTGAGGTTCATGTGGGGGATGCAGGTTCAAGTTCAGTCTCGATCCCTTTACTCTCTTAAAGTTGAAATTTGAAAAAAAGTTGAGTTTTCTTTGGTGAGATCAACATTGCATAGTTGTATAGTCACGAAGAGCAAAACAACAAATCACATCAAAGACTAAATGGTCTTTGAATCCAACTGCACTGAAATATTCTGCTCACACAAAAAAAAACTTTTTGTTAGCAAAAGCTTTTTAAGATGACTGTATAAAATACAAATTAAAGCATTAATGATTGAAAGCCCAGAACATCATTAAGGCTCCTTTTGATTTATTATAACTAGTTCGCTCTTAATTTAATTTGAACTTGTTTTATCTTACTGCGTTACTTTATGTGTTTTGCTGGCAGTTTGCGATTAGTTCTTTTACACTCTGCAAAACTGTTAACCATGTGAAAATGATCTTGCAGTCAAAACTAAAAAACTGAACTAAAAACACTTGGACCTTTAATAAAACCATGGAATGTAGAAATAACATGCTGTGAGTTGACATGTTTATCTTCTTGAGAGTCTTCTCATTCATAAATTGTTTAGAATGTAACTAGCATGTATGAATGGCTGTTGACCATTTTTGATCATGAGTAAAGAGCTGCAAAGAAACTTTAATTGAAGTCCCATGCAGGCCTTGTTGGCATGTAATGACAGATGTGGCCTCGCTAGCTGTAATAAATTGTAAATGTCGAAATATCGATGCCTTCACTCTAACATACGTTTCACTAATGTCATCATGAGAAGACCAACATTCTATTATGTTTCAATAGACGCTATAGAGTCACCCAAGCAGGTAATTGGTTCATAACGTAAAACCTGTCTACGTGAAACCAACAGCACCAAATACATGCCACTAGTTAAACTAGACAATGCACTGACTCCCTTTTCATTTATTGATGCCATTTGTCAAGTCAAGTAGCAGAAAACATAACCAAACAAGTGCATCACAGAAATGAAAATAGTTGTGTAGTAATCAACTAGAATAAATCTTTCAATATTGCAGGATGACTTGGTGGAGATCAAAAAGTAAGTGGCAAACTAGCCAACCATGTACCTGAATACACATTGACCTCTTATTTGAAAAGGAATCTAGAATGGCTGCTCTATGTTGAGAGAGACAGGGAAAAAAGCGAGAGAAAACAGGAGCTGCCAGACACGCTGATGGTTTTGATGAATTTCCTCATCAGAGGTTCGTCACGCAGTATGCCGGAGCTCTATTTTACACCTGACCTTCTCCTGTTAAATACCTTGTTTCCCAGCCGCAAGGTAAGCAGATAAGTACTTGCCGTACTGTAGTTGTGTGGACTACTTTCAAGAATTCTCAGCACCTTGGTATATGTGGAAATAAACCCTGACAGACTTCTGGAAATAGACGCACATGAGCTATTGGACAATGTAATTATATTTGGAGCATAAATATGCGTGCATCGGTAACCATGTGATGTCATGGCGTGGGGGGGTTCTGCAATTATTAAAATCCTCATCAGAAAATCAGGAATCTTGTCTCCTGGAGCACCAGCCGAGGATGAGCGATTTTTAATTCAAGATGTAATCTTTTTCCATTAGAATAAACTGCAGATGCCAGGCTAGATCACTTTCTTATCTGGCTAAAAAAAGGTGTAGTGAAATTACATCCCTGTGTTCCAAATGAAAAACTATTAGGACGCTAATGTGAGGAATTTCACCCGTTTCCAGAAAGGGTGGCTGTTTTTTTCACCCCGCTTCCCCAGCACTGCCTCACCCCGGCGTGCGTAATGAGAGTGGGAATTTGAATCATGCGGGCAGATGGGCGCGTCTGATGGATGGAGGGATGCAAGCAGTTGGATGTGACTGTACAGTCTGTGAGCTGTTTAAGGGCCCAAAAAGTGCTGATGAGCGGCGTGTGTGGAAATCTGTCCGCCTTAATTCAGCACAGAGTCACCACGCTGATGATTTTCATTAGAGGGGAGGATCCGAGTGCCATGCGGCGAGAGTGAAAGGCGGAGAGCGACAGGACAAAGGAAAGTGAAGAATTACAGGCAGATGAAGGCCTAGGTCACCTGCTGGCTCTTCTGTCCACAGGAATCTGGGTTCAGGGGGGCTTGGCTCTGCATGGAGGCTTTTAATGCGGCAGCTGTAGCACGGCGAGAGGAGAAAAGAGATTAATCTAACCCTTCCTGGGCAGTAGGTACCAGCACAGCTCTGCTCGGCGGTTGACCAAACCTGCTCTCTCTCTCTCTCGCCCAGATAAGGGCACATGAAATATTGCTTTGCATCCGAGACTTACTCTTCTGACACACAGAGGGCCAAAAGGTACAATCAAACACCTTTACACATGCCACCTGATTGCCGGCGTGTGCACCGCATATAAAAATCCCATCTATTTTTACCTCGCTCTGTATTCTTTCTTCTGCAGATCTGACGTGCTTATTATTTGGTTTTGTATCTTGGCTTCTATAAATGTAGTTTTTTATTTGCATGAATAATTAAATACGGTGACAACAGGGGAACGTAATCCTCTAAGCCCTTATAAGATGGGAGTACTGGTAATAAAAAGACTACGTCTTTGATAAGAACAGGTGTGAGAAAAAGGGCTTGGAGGAAGATAAACTCCAGATCACAAACCTGATGAGATACAAGGAGAAAAGAGAATCTGCTGAATAAATCAAAAATCTAAATGCCATGTTTTTCTATTTTCTTCCATGCACTTTGCAGACCCTTTTAACCATCACAATTCTTATTGCATTCAAGGTAAACATTTTATCAGTATGTGTGTTCTCTAGGACTCAATCCACAACATTGATGGTGCAAGCACCGGGCTGTACTGTTTGAGAACTCCAGGTCCCTCTTTCTGTCATTCACAACACAACTCAAAGGAGCTTACAGACGTATTGAAGATGAACTGCTTATAAGCCCCTAAAGGATGAAGAATATAAATTCTCTGAAAAACATCCCAGTAAGAGGAATGCAGACGAAAGCTCTTAGGTCCTAGCGAAGCTATTTGTGTTACTAGAATGAAAGTCAGGTTTTAAAAAACACAAGCACCTAAATTTTACATGTCTGTTCTTAACGTGAGCTATTTGGCAGAAAGAACCACAAGTGCATCACGGATATCCCTGAAGACCAGGACCTATACATTTATCCATTAGTGCAGTAGAGTATATTAAAATGCACACCTATGATGTACCTAGTACAGTATTTCTCTCATCATTTACTCACCCTCGTGAAACACAAAAGGGGAAACGATGAAGAACGCAATGGCTTCTTTTCCGCCTCACCAAACCTGTAACCTGAAAGTGAATAGATGCTGAATTAATTTAATTTAAAGGAAAAGATCCCAAACAAGAATTTAGAAAGCTAATGTGTTTCATGTTTAAGGAATAAAGATCTGAAAGAGCACAGAGGGAATGTTTGAATCTCCGATTGAAATACTGTAAATAATGCTGCAGGTACGAGATGATTCAGACCAGAAACAGGATTAAAGCAGCACTTTAAGATTTCAGAGAACATGTCAGATTAACATAACAGGATCAAATTTGAAAAGTGAGTTTGTTTATGTGAACTATAAGCCTTTTTTAAAAACCCAGAAGTGTATTTGTATTCCCGGATTAATCTCGAGCTTTTTCTTAAATACGCGAGTTCCATCAGAAGTTAATTTTCCAAAATGTTATTAGGCCAGAGGGTAGGAACAGATATAAAACGTTAACAAAGAAACCAATATGCTCGTTGAGAAAATGGAGTGTAATTGAGCCCAAATGAAGGCAGGAGACTGAGAATTGAGCAGCCGTTTCTGAGATGACGAGATTCTAATGTTTCCCCTCCTGGATTCAGTTCATTGAGACGGGCAAGAGAAAACCATTCTCTTCCATCATTTCACTCAGCGTGTTTGCTTTAAACCCTTATCAGAGGCAATTATGGAAAGTTCCACAAACTCCCTTTCATCTCCTCATCACAACACGAAGTATCTCGCACGCATCTGGAGAGAGAGGACATGGGATGCTCCTCCGGGCACTTCATTACAGCTCCACACATGATTGGTTGATTTGATCAGATTTCTCCTCTCTCCCCTCTTCCGTTCCTCTCTCTCCCTCCATTAATGCACTACTCCGTCTGTTTCTCTTGTGAGTAGAGCGGGATGAACAGGTGAGCTGGCAGAGAAACAACATCAAAAATAATGACAGGAACACTTTACAATATAAAATGGAAAAAGAAAGGAAGATGAAAAATGCCTCGCATATGCGCAGGGTAAATATGTCTGTTATCGCTGGATCTGAGAAATGCTGAGACAAACATAACAATAAAACGTATACTAGCCACAAACAGAGTTTTGTTTTACCAGGAGTGCAAATAACAGCATATGCAGGCAAAATATGCAGAAAATATAGACCACGTTCAGGAGAAATTACATTAAAAAAGATTCAAATGAAACTCAGTAAAGCACAACCCTGCCAAAGAATTAGTTGTACCCCTGTGTATTATAAATGACACACACTGTCAAATAAGACTAATAAAATTAAGCATAATAGTTTTACATACTAAAACCTGGGTATTAGCTTGTAAACAAACAGACAGCCCACCCCTCAAACTCACACCATTGGTTCAGTCTGTCCTGTTATTTCCAGTCCACAGAAATTAAACACCTGCAAGCCATCCATTTATTTCTGCACTGCAAAAGATGAATTTCAGAGGGGTTACTCGTTTTCCAGTACAAATAGTTAAATGGTTTTTTATACTTGAGAAGCAAAATGACTTAAGACATTAAGTGTTATTTTCTGAAATATGCACCACAATTTATGCTAAAAACTTTTATGCCAAATTCATAAATTTAAAACAAAAAAAATATCTGCTAGTTGGGTATGAAAAAAGAATTTGATTCAAAATGAAAATGATTATTTTTCCCACCCCATTGGCAGATATTTTTCTTGTTTTCAGCATAAACTCGCTTTTTCTTGCAGCATGTCATTTTTGCTTTTCAAGTAAATGTATCTTGATTTAAAGCTGTAACATGTTTTGTTAAAATAAACAAAAATCAGTTATTGAGCAAATACATACAGTATAGGCTTAAAATCAGTCTCCTAAGCATGATTCCTAAAGCTTATAATATATTTTTTGTATGTAACCTTGACATTTTTGTTTAAAGGTGAGGTGAGAGGTGATAGAGTGGCAAAAAGTTACAGAGCGCAGCTTTAAGAATGTGTACACTACAAAACAAGACAAATAAAAAGCAAGACATTCATTGTTTTTGCAGTGTGCATTGTTTTTCCATTCGTTATCAATGTAATAGAAGTAGTTACCTGTTTTCAGGTGTGTGATATAAAATAGGCCTGTGCATAATGACTGCAATGTCACCTACTGTATCTGTGGGAGATGCTGTATGTGTTTTGGCACCAAACTTTTTAATTATTCACTACGCACCTCTATTTCACGGTTCTGCTATTTTAGGTCTATGTGTGACAATCTTAAGTGTAGGTCAGGCCTGAAGTTTTTCTTTGACCTTTCTTCCAGCCTTCCCCCTCTTTCCACTCCACATCTTTCATCTCTGTGAATCTACCAAAGCAAAGTTCTTTCGTGCATCCGCGGCACTAGACATGTCAGCTCTCCTCTACTGTAGTGAGGTGAACGCATCTCAGCTTTGAACTGCTGAGATGACAAATGCACCTTGCCTTTGCAAGAGGTTGACAGACAGAGAGAGAGAGAGAGAGAGAGAGAGAGAGAGAGAGAGAGAGAGAGAGAGAGAGAGAGAGAGATAGAGAGATGGAGTGAGATCAACCTGTCTTTAATATTTCATCACAAATGGGAGTGCAGCAGATGACCTGCAGAAGTTGCAGGCATGAAACTCCTGCTGCGGCAGGAAGGGAACTTGTTTCACTAACTTGACTACAGAGTAACCGGCGGCCATTTTGTTTTAGCGTTGGGAGCCAAAATGCCCACAGGTCAATCATTTTTAGCACATAAACATCTTTACATCATGAGTCATATGTCAATGTCTGCAGATACAAGACCCCCCATCAGGATTCCATATCATTTACAAAATCCCCTGTAAAGGGTACCACGAATTCTGCAGGTGGTCTCTTATTAAAAATTCATTATTCTGAAAGTATTAACCAGCCTAAAAACGACAGGGGTTCCAATGTTGTCAAATCAGTGCCGATTGACCAAAGAAAAGCTTTTCATTAAATTTTTTTATCATAGCGTCTTTGGGGATCTGTGGCATTACGCAGGTCTTAATTCAGTTTAGACTAGGTGTGTTATTACTGACTGACTGAACAAAAACCCACTGTGACCATAATTATCTCGCTTCTGCTATATCGTTTGTTGTGAAAACATTCAATTCGAAGTAACTGCGTCCATCTTTAAACTCTAAACAGCACTTTCTCCCTCTCTTAAAGGGCATGAAAAATAAGCAACGCTTGTCTATAACAAAATGGTTTCTACTGTGGCAGTCTCTAAGGGTTAGAGGTATACACCAGACACAGATACAAACAATTTCTCAACACTACTTTTGGGGCGGAGATAAAGACCAAGGCACAGAATAGAGGAGCAGCTAGGTCAGCTAAAGGCGACAAGAGGGGAAGACCCCAGTCACAGAGTGCTAATAGCCAAGATAAGGAACAAGATGACGCTACGGCGTTTGCCGCTGGAAGCATTGAACCAGTATCAAAGCTTCACTTAATAAAAGACAGAGATCAAACACAAAGCAGACGAAAGTAATTGTATTAGACAGAATCCTCCCCGTAGACCACAGATAAAGCAAACATTTCCAAAGTGTCAATACTCTTTGTAAACAGGCAATGGAGACAATAGTCTAAGCTAAAAAGCTCAACAAACAATCTAGGGCTAAAGTTTTGAGGGATTATTGCAGTTTTAAAATGAGTAGTATCAATTTTGTTAAAAAATTCTCTAGAAATAACAGTATTACTGGAAGCAGTTTGCCAGTAACTTACTGTAGATTTCTATTTATGTAATTTATTGATAACAGTTTGTTCAAAGATTAATACATTAATAAGTCGTTATCTTTACAGAGAAACCCTATAAAATAACAGCCTCATGCAAGCATTTCTGGGAACCAAAAATCTGGAAAAACCCAGAAGAGGATTTTTGGTTCCCAGAATTCTTTGCATCTTTTTGTAGTTTTTTCTGTAAAGATAAAGACATATGTTTAATGTTCATTTATCTTTGAACAAACTGTTGCCAATAAAATATAAATCTACAGTAAGTTACTGGCAAACTGCTGCATAACTACAGCAAATGTATTTACAGTGTATGCATACGCGACATTTTCATTATCCAGAAAATTCAGTGACTTTATCCTCATTTACTCGGAGCACAATAGGTACTTTTCCAAGGCTACTCATACTTTCCGGCTAAACCTTCGGTGAGCCAGAAATACACACAGGACTGTGTGTGGTGTTGAAAATATCATTACAGTATCACCTCAGCATGAGAGTCACAAGTAAGCTCCCTTTGCAGTCTCACATTGCTCATTTCAGCAAGACGACTCCTTTCACCTCACTGGCTTCATTGAAGTTTCTGCTTCTTCACATACACACAAAGTTCTCAACCTATGATAACAGATACACGTACTTACATATGCACAGTGATGCATATTTTTAACTGTGTTGAGAATGATCTCACCAAGCAATTATTTCAGCATTTAGTTTACATAAAGCTACAATAGCAGGTGAATATAAAGTCTTACAGTCTCGGGCCAACGATTGATCTGCACATGGTATGATGAACACCAGACTGTAAATATGCTGAGAGAGCAATACATCTCACATATATACGTCTCAGAGAATCAATAGAATGATGTTAAAAATCACTCCTTGCCAGATTAATGCTTCTTTGGTAAACATAACCATATCTTCTATAAACATCATACATTTTAGTATCACTGATCCTCTTTTTATACGTCAGGATAAATGTCTATTGATCGGATTCTCCTACAAACAGCAGGGGGCGGTAAGGAGCCCGGCCCAGCCCATCCAAACATGTGAACGGATTAACGTGTTGTCAAGATGTCGGTTACTTAATGCCAAAGAACATCAAGTACTCAAGAACATGTTGATGACACCGCATCCGTTGCTCAACTTCTGAGCAGATGCCAGCATCTGACACTGAAGCGGCTCTCTTATCCAGCTCTGGTGAAAAGGCATTACTGACATCATTAGCATGCTGTGATGTTGCCTGCTTTTTTTAAGACATGGTAAATAAAAAACGGTTGATGAAACAGAGATTTGCAGGTACGCCCCATATTATCAAAGACAGTTTGGTTTTGTGAATGGTATGATTGTAGGGAATCCAGAAGTTTAGATGACCTTGGAAAGGAATAAAGAATCACTTTGCCATCCTGCCAACCATCTCTGAGCATACAACCCTGACACCCACTCTCTCTCCCGCCTTACGATGTGTACAGCATGTCTTGTGTCCTTGAAAAAAACGTGTCAAAATCCTCTAGTCGGAAAGCGTGAGCCGAGTGCCAGCGAGAGGGGCCAGTGAATGTTTTAAAGATTCCACAGTGCTGCCAGCGCCAGGATTAAACCAGGCCAGGGAAGATCCATGCGAATTGGATGAGACAGTCACAAGGGAGCCCTGCACGCTCTAGAGGACGAGTGCTTGGCTTCCAAATCTTTTAGCAGCTACTGAACCTTTGACTCCAAGAAACCTGTCCTTCACTTCTCTGGGGCTCTTCAAATTTTTATGATATTTGTAATTATTAATGATTTTATTAATTTGCCATTCAGGTAGATCCTAAATGGGTTCTTCTGCAGAACATAAAAGAAGATATTTTGAAAAATGTTGGTAACCAAACAACACTGCCCCCTCCAGTGACATCTATTGTATGGACACACTGAACCCCATCTCTCAAAATATCTTCTTTTGTGTTCCACGTTTTGAATGACATGAAGGTGAATAAATAATGACAGATTTTTTTTGCATGAGCTATGACTATGTATTCTGTCCCATGCCTCCTTATGTTTAATGCAGATCGAGCGAATTCACACACACGCATGTGTACCTGGATGGAGCAAATATGAAATGTGTATAGATGGGAGCGAAGGGAGAATCTACAGTCCAGAGAAGTATGCATGGTAAAAGAGACACCTCCCTCTTTGCTAGGACTTTATTTTTTTATGAAGTATTAAATATTAAACCTACATTTCTGCTTCAGTTGATTGCGTGTCAACACACAAGCGAGCGTGGCAGGGTGGGGGACGGAGGGCAGACCATGATCCACATCTACATGGAATATTCTGGCATGCTCTGGAAAAAATGGGTTAAGAAGCACTGACTTCGGGTGTGGAAAAAAGAGCGTGTTGGTGCGCATGGTCGGGCAACACCATTACTAATTCATAGGCAGTTTCTGCTCATCTGGGCCAGCGCTGTTCTTCAAATGACCTTTTTTAAAAACCCATGTGTAGTAGGGTGGTGCGGCCACTTCTGTGCACAGCACTGATTGATAAAAGCGCACGTGATGAGGTAATGGGGCGAGCGTTTGTGGCTGATATTACAATAACCTTAGACATAGAGAGATCAGACATGAAGTCTGTATGATGTTGGCGCTAAAAACACCACGGTCTACCTCTGCATGAACACGGCCTTCAGTGAATCATCGATTTGTAATTTTACAATTGTTCGCCGTCTAGACAGGCTGATGGTGGGAGGGTTGGAGAGACAGAGGGCCATATTGTGTTTGCTTTAGAACGCTCACAGCTTGCTCAATTCAAAATGCATTCAGGTTGACACGGGACGGCTGAGCACATAAAGACACGCTTAAGAAGTCCTTATTCTTCGCTTTTTATATCACTCACTCACAAATGAATGGCCCACCCACAGCGCAGGCTCCTCGAAAACAGCTTGAGCATTTGTCACCATCTGAGGTCAACAGACTTTCAAAGCTAGCCGTACTTCAATCACACCACAACTGTTAAGCGCCGCGGCCTTACAACAGCCACCTGTCCGTCACCGCGGTTGGCAACCTTGTCGAATCGCAGACATGTTGGGACAGCGTGTTCCATGCCCCTCCGTCAAGGAAGGTTGCCCTCCATCCGTTTTACGTACTTGTTCAGATTTCCATTTGATTTGATGCCACCTTTCTCAGAATGAGCGGGTACCCCTCTTTCCAGACAGCAATTCGGAGGGCCAAAGCAAAGCAATCAATTCTTAAAGCAGAGACTGGAAGCTGAAAAAGAGCAGTGAGGTGGCTGCAGACGTATCCATATCAAAGGCTTTAAGGTCTATGGCTAAGAGCGGTGAGCAGCTGAATGGTACTGAGGGTGTGCGGATGATTAAAGCAAACCTGCTCAGAGCAGCGACGGCCGTGCTCTGTTTGAGAGCACGCCACTCTCTCTCTCACGGCTAGCATAATTGATTTCTACCGCTTCCAGCTTTTCTATGTGTTGGACTGTCTGTCTCTCACTGAAATCAAGTGCAATATTAGAAGTTCTCTCTGGGCAGGAGAGAACAGGCCAGTTTGAGGGTCGAAGCGGTTGGGTCAGTACAGGTGCATTCTGGGTACTTTTTTTATTACTGTGCTATATGATGAATGAAGCTGTCCTGTCACTGATTGTGTATTGCGAGCTATTAAAGCAACCGACTTTTGAAAGTTGAGATACAACAGCACTCCTGAGATGGATTTGTGGTCCCAGCTTTTGTTCTCTCATTCTTCTGTGGGGGACAAGAGGAGAAATTATAAATAATGTTGATGCGAATGGTGACACGAAAAGTCCCGCATAAACCCCGCGTGAACTGTACCTCTAAGCACGTGTAACTCATTCAACGATGCCTGCAATAAATCTTCATTAGCAGGTGAAATACTGTCAGAATATAGTCGCTCTCAAGTTCTCCAATGCAACTTCATTATCTAAAGACGATCTAAAGCCATGCCAAGGGAGCGCCAATAAACGCGTTGAAACTAAACATGCTATATTAGCGATGTCTTCCTTTCATTCATAATAGGAAAACTAGCCTCATCCGTGTCCACTCATCCTTTCATCCATCCAGTCCCCTTTTTCACTCGCTCTCACTTACATTACCAAACACTCTCTTAACACCTTCTCAAACTCTCATTACAAGATCCTCCCTGTCCATTAGCCCTTCAGGTTAGGATCGAGAAGGTTACAAATGAGTTCTCTGATTTCTTACCTCTGCTAGCTTTTAAGAAGCCTCTAAAAAGTCAAGGCTCTGGAGCTATTTGCTTACCTCTTGTTTAGCTAACAAGCTTTTTCAAGTGCTCCTCATTGATTTGATTAAGATCCGCCACGCTGCATAAAAACACTGCGGCTCTCTAATGTACTTTTCCTCATCTTTTCTGAAACCTAGCAAAGTGATTAGGAGAGAAACATTCATCACCTCTCATTACGCAAACAGCTGCCGTCTAAATAATTCTCTCTCGTCTCTATCTCCCCATCTTTGACGCGTTATCTGTAATCCACGGATACGCATTTAAAGCTACTGGCGCCATATCTCCTTATGCATCTCTGCAGATGTTCTCCTGAGTGTCTCATTCCCTTACAAACTTTAGAAAAAAGCCGCAGTTGTTATACGCGCTTGAGTGATGTCAAGCGTATCAGTGGAGCGGGATGTCAGGCAGAAGATTAAGTCAGCACATTCACCTTGTACAAGAACACTGTACACGGCCTCATTTCCAGCCACCTCAGCTGAAATAGTTTGGAAACCGCACACTGCAGAAACATGCAAACGATGATAGCTTTACATGTCTCCAGAGGCCTCTGAACCAAAGCCGACATGGGCGATGAGCTTTCTGATGTGGTCAACCTCAAAAATGTCTCTATGATTTCAACCTATTATTATCAATGCATTTCCAGGAAGCTACAGAACAAAAAAGACATGTTGGCGCTGACCATTGGTGAACTTTTTTTTTTTTTTTCAGGTGATAATAGTATTATGACTAGAGTATTAAACTGTGGAATTTAAAGGATTAGTTCAACCACGAATGAACAGTTTATTAAAATGTACTCCCCACATGGTAAATCGGTATGACTTTCTGCACAGTTTCTCTATTTGTGTTTATGTTGCTCATTCTCATTCTTTCTCATTCAATAACAGCATTCATTCAATCAATCAAAAGACTATAAAATCTGTATTTGTGACCCTGTCTTAAGTAGCACAAGAACATTTATAGTAATAGCCAAAAATACACTCTATGGGTCAAAATTATGATTTTTCTCTTATGCCAAAATTATTAGAAAATTAAGTAAAGATCATTTTCCATGAAGATATTTTGTAAATTTCCTACCGTAAATATATCAAAACTTGATTTTTGTGAGTGGATGCAGCAAAATCGCTAACAAAAATGCCCAGAAACACGTCTACAAACTTCACTCGCTGCTGCCGCTCTTTGGGAATCGAGACAGCTCAAACACTAAACTCTGCAACCCAAACTGGCCTGTTAGACAAACAACAGAGGAAAGGTCAGCCATGGTCTTTGGTGGAATTGCAGTAAATGGACTCCAGAGCTAATGGATCCTGTACATTGGTAGAAGTCTACAGTGACTCCAACCACAGATGCTATAACATTCACCACCCTACTATAAGGTACCACACTTGGAGGGTGTGCATGAGTACTTTGTAAACTGGAAGCATATATGACTTCTAAGTGCTGTGCCTACACGGTATCTCATCTTGGATCATCCAGCCATACTGTTGCATTAACATAATTATTGCAGTACATAAGACTACAGCATATGTTTTACATCCTTTAGATTAAAGCATATTGGTGATCAAAACAGCAGCGTAGATCGTCATCGGTATTGAATAATTTATGAGCAGCGCTGAAAACCCTGCACTTCTATCAGGAAGCCATACACGTCTCAAAGCTGCATATTTACATGGATATCAGGATGAGAGTTTTCACCAGATGTGATCTACCTACATCCATATTCTTAACCACCTCTGTTCATACCAGTCCAAATCTTAATTTTACACATGCCCACTTATTAAAGGAATAGTTTACCCAAAAAAATAAAACTTCTTTCATCATGTACATGTATTCAACCTCAGGTCAATTCAATCTGTATGACTTACTTTCTTCCGCAGAACACAAAAGAAGATACTTTGACAATTGTTGGCAACCAAACAACACACCCATTGACTTTGTATGGACACAAAACCACAGAGACATTTCTCAAAATATCTTTTGGATTAATATATTTTATTAAATTACTGTTCTATCTTCTAGCCCACTGTTAATTTATTTGTTCATATATATTGCAGACTTGGTTAGAATCTGACCATACACAGGCATCATGCTTAACCCACTTTAACCAGACTGAAGTATGTGACAACTATATTTCCCATAAAGTATTTTCACGCCCAAATCATAAAATATTATCCTGCCTCTTAAGGAAAACCCATTCGATTTGACATTAAAAGTGCCCGAGGTGAGCAAAAAATTATTTCTGTCAACTCTTTCCTTTGCGCTTATAAAAATCTAATATAGGTGGCCTAGCAAGTGATGTTAAACTGACACCCGTTTTCATTTAAGTCCCTCTTCCACCACCCGTTTCCCCGTATTCTTCTCCTCATTTCTGCTCATTATACTTGCCAGTCTGGAAGGAGGAAGAAATTACCTCCAGGGCTGAGATTAAAGAGGGCCGAGCTGAGGGCTGCAGTGTATGTCCAACATGCTGGGCTAGAAATGCAGAATACAAACCAATGTTACAAGATTCATAATTCATATTCCTTCTCCCGTTCGCCTCGGCTTATAGATTCTGTCCACAAATATAAACCTGTTCCCTATTCTGAACCACCTATCCCCCATCTCCCGCCACATTTACAGTCACAGGTATCCCATTCTAGATGATTGCCATCAAGTATGGTAAACACATCCTCTCCCAGAAGTACTGGCAATTGAAAACTAGTTAAATATTTAAGTCTTTCTTTTCAAAACTATGGCACTGATTCTCGGTTCGGTGTCCTGCTTTACCAGGAAGTGCTAAGGTTTAATATCCTCCTGCATGGTGGTAGGTCAAATCCTGTGTCCAAAATGTATACATACAGGTAAGTACTGAATAAGGTTGCACGGTGCTAAAGCTTCAAAATATCTGCGATGCCGATCTACTTTTTAAACAGTAGTATCGTAGTACACTGTAAAACTTTTGCTGTATTTATGCAGCAGTTTAATTTATTGGCAACAGTTTGTTCAAAGATAAATGAACATTAAACATTAATAAGTCTTTATCTTTACAGAAAAAAGCAAAAGCATTCTGGGAACCAAAAATCCTCATCAACCTTTTTCTGTTTTTTTCTTTAGATTTTTGGTTCCCAGAAGTGCTTGCATGAGGCTGTTATTTTATAGGGTTTTTTTTGACAGTGGAGTAGGAGGATTCAACTAAATTCAAGCCTAAATATCTGTTATGATCCTTCACAATTTATCTTGTTCTGGGGATATTTACATATCTTTACTGGAAAACAAGAAATCACTGATTGAGGAAATGATTTTTTGCAGTGGACACACTTTATTATGATGCCTACAAATGGATTTTTAATTAACCTACCGGGCAAAAATCTATATCTGCTGGCATGTACATAATATCTGACCTCTAACAGAAGAACATATTGACTTGAGACGGCTCTGTTGCATTCCCAGTCTAATGCAAATCACTCTCATTTGTCTAGTTTAAAATATGAACTTTGTGTACTGTCTGCCAGCTAATATTACAACAGCATAGTGAGACATGATACTTATAGATTCATTGTTTTTCATATTAGGCTTCATTTGTTTACAACGCAGCACGATAGGACGCACCGCCTAATTGTCAGTAGTAAAATGCCAGAGGGTTTGGAGGACACCGGAAAAATCCTCTGTAAATATAAGCCTAAAAGAAGAGAACACCCCACCTCTTCGTACACCAAAATATCAGCAGAGGCTTTCAGTCTAATACAATACATTAAATGATGGATTTAGGGAATGCTTCTATGAAAAGAGACTTATGGTTTATTAAAGTTATACTGTACATTAGCCTTTGTACTTCATAGGATTAAATACAAGATTTTGGCATTGCTTTCATCATTTTTTCACCCTTATGCCAAACCTTGTATTACTTTCTTTCTTCTACAGAATACAAAAGAAGATATTTGGAAAAATGTTGGAAACTGAACGGAATTGGGCCCCATTGGTTTCCATTGTATGGACACAAAACTATTTCTCAAAATATCTTATTTTGGGTTATATAGAAGAAGGATGCATATGCAGGTTTGGATGACATGAGGGTAAATAAAATTATGACAAAATTATTATTATTTTTGAGTGAACTATCCCTACACAGCTATAGTAATAAAAACTACTATAAAAGCTTGTCAAAGCACTATTTAGAGCCATGTCTAAACCTACAACCAGAATCCATCAGTTAACCAGGCTATAGTGACAGAAACGCTACCTTGTGACAAATGCTTTCTATGAGAGGTCATCATCCACCAGCCATCTGGCTTTTGGATTTCAAATTTACAACATAACTCCACTGACAAACCCAGCGCTGGCGGGTGAGTTCCTGTTCTGGCGGTTTTTGAGAAACCTACTATTGCTTTCAATAAAGCCTGAACCATCCATTTGCCACAGAAAGCACATCCTGGAGTGAGCAGCTGTATAATGCTCAAGGCAATGCTGATCTCAATAAAGAAAAGATTTCTCGTCTGGTTTTGTGTGACAGCTGTGTGTTTAGGCACATAGGGTTTTGTTAGCTTGTGTATGTAATCTTCACAGTTTGAAGCAGACGGATCATCACGTACCATGAACAACAGCTGTTGAAAGCTTCTATTGCTGTTTCACAGGCTGGACTGTTTCTACCCTTGCATGGTGATGGGAGATTTTAGGCTTTGAATGCAAGAGTGTGTACTGTATGTGTCAGCTTTGTTCCAAAACCTGGTGATCTGGTTAACTAGACGTCATTTTAGGATAGCAAATGCCAACATGAGAACTGTTGCAAACAGCAGGTTATAGAATTATGCTGTATTATGCGAACCCCGCTGTGGTAAAACTAGGGTTGACAGTCTTAGTCGGTTTAAACTGGTTTTCCAGGCTAGCAAGGTGACGATCTAGCTTGTTTTCCAGTCGGACAAAGCTGGTCTCCTGAGGCTCAGAGACAAGCTAAGACCAGATAAGCCGCTTTGGCTGGTTAAAGCTGTTTTGGGAAGACAGAGCTGAAAAAAATGTTTATTATATTTATTTTCAGATCAAGGCCAAAGAATGAAGAAAAAAATACACAATTTTTGTCGTCTTAATGAGTTTATGTAAACAATAACAGTAAAGTAACTCTGTAAGTTTAGGAAAAGAGCCTTCTTGTGCATCCAAGCCAATGTGATTTACTTTAAAATGGCTTGTGTAATAACAGACATCATTTCTGGTTTATGATGTGTTACACACACAAGCACATTACATTATGTGGGCATGTCAAATTTTCATACCCAAACAGCGAAAATTGGCTGTGGCAGTGTGCCGCGTGTGCCCGGCTGATTTAATTTTGAGAATATTAGCTGGTATTCGTGTTTTGGATGCCGCAGCTGTGCCTCTACCCCTAGATTATTTCAGCACCCATTTCGGCTTTTTAAAAGCCCTGACACATAATTCTCCGTAGTTAACCTGACGGACAATGGCACGAAAAGACAGCTGCATCGAGCCTCTGCTTTTAACAAATGGATGGATATGGATCATAAATATCCACGGGCGGATCATCCGCAAGCCAAAAACAATGACAGCACCTCCTTTTTTTGGCTTTGTGTGTTAAAACCGATGTAGTGATGATAATGGCCTGGCAGTGTAAATGCCATCTGTAAAGTAACGATTAACAGGGCTGTCAATGTACGTCCATGCGCCAGGAGGCAAATACTGCATAAATGTCATCCCGTAGGCTAACTACAGAAGTAGCCGACACAGAAAAAAGGCCTGTCGATGTGAGTTCAATGAGGGGAAGTATAATATAGCCTCTGACACAGCAATCGATAGAGTGTGTCTGTAGGGGGATACAGTGTTCCTCTGCCTCCACAGATTGGATCAGGCTCTGTAATGAAAGCTTGTGTGTTCTCTTAGCTAGGCTGAGTGTGATCTGGACTGCGCCTCAAACCATCCAGGCCTTGTAATGTTCCCATCAAAGCCAGTATCCACTCCAGTTTCAATCAGCTATCCAGCAACCGCTATCCAGAGGAACCGCCAGCGACCAGCACCTTTCCAAAAAATAACCCCTCTTATAGCACCGTGCGGGCTGCCAGGAGCTCTCTAAGAACCTCTCAGCTTCTGTTGCCATACTGTTCAGGCTCCTTCACCTTTACGGACCTCACGCTGGGGAACCGGGGACAGATAAAGGAGACTGGAGAGAGATGAAAGATACGGCCACATCTGTGGAGAAGGAGAAAGCTGAAAGACAAGAGAAAGTGAGCGAGTCATAGGTTAGAGGATTAATAGAGTGTGCTGTGGAACTGGAATGAGAGGTTAGGTGAGGCAGATAAAAAGAAAGACAGAAATAGAGAGTGGGAGTGCAGGCTCATGCGTTCCACCCCGGTCGCATCTATTCTGTCACAGAGGGTTAATATATGTACTGTAGCATGCGCGCAATGGGTTTAAATAAGATGGGAGAGAAAACAGATGTCTTGTGAATAAAACAGAAAAGATGTATAGTGGAAGCCAGTTAGAAAGAATCACAAAGGGCTTTAAGGGGTGAAGAAAAAGCGAACGATAGAGGGAGGGTGTGTGTAATTTCTTGTGTCCCCAAAGTCCCTTTAAGGCAAGTAGTTCACTCAGCGGCCATCTAGGTAAAGCCTCCGGGCAGCTATTTATGTAGGCATCAAGCATGCAAGTACAGCTCTTATCTGCTTCAGTGGGGAAAGACCAACATGTCCTGTCAAGATTTTGTTTCTATAACATTATACAGTGTCTCTGGTGTCACCGTGTGGAATTTCAAAAAATGGTTTTTCACACTATTGGTTGAGATATGTGACCCTGGATAACAAAACCAAAGCCAGATATTTTTACATAATCTGAAAGCTGAATAAATAATCTTTCTATTGATATATGGTTTGTTAGGATAGGACAATATATAACTACTAAAATCTCTGGAATCCGAGGGTGCAAAAAAAATCTAAACATTGAGAAAACCCTTTAAATTTGTTCATTAGAGGCGCTGTAGCAGGCCAAACGCAAATAGATACCAAACTTGTGTAATTCCCAAAGAGCGGCAGCAGCGAGTGAAGTTTGTAGATGAGTTTCCAGCCATTTTTGTTGCATCCACTCACAAAAATAAAGTTTTGATATATTTACGGTAGGAAATTTACAAAATATCTTCTTGGAACATGATCTTTACTTAATATCCTAATGATTTTTGGCATAAAAGAAAAATCTATAATTTTGACCCATACAATGTTTTTTTGGCTATTACTACAAATATTCTCGTGCTACTTAAGACTGGTTTTGTGATCCAGGGTTACATATGTGTTGCTATGAAGGGCTAGTTGGACTCCATTGTTGAGACACAATGTTGACACTTTTGTCAGCTCTCTGTATAACTGGTTCCAAAGAAACTTGCATACTTCATCTTAGAAGAGATCCATAAGTATGTTAAGCTGAACGTGAGGGCATTAAATTTGCACATCACCGCTAAGTGGGTCATGGGTCAAGTCGATTTATTCTTTGTATGCATGGCATATGACATGAAGCCTCCTAGACAAATGTAACCGCGCTTTTAAAAACAGACAGATAGTTTCAACTAATGATAACCCATGGGACTGTTTGAGGAGCGGTTCAAAAAGGAAAAATGTGTTCAAGGGTGCAAATCATCTAAATTAGCAGCACATACCTCTGCGAGTCTCACATTTGAAATCTTCCTAGCTTAAATAGACCCTTCGCTAAGGCACATGCCTTAAACCATCACCGACCAATCCTACATTAGCACAACAGTCAGACACGCTTTGTGATGTATGCAGTGTGCTCCTGTGAGTTTGGATAATGCCCCAGATTGTTACTGGGGGCATTTATAATAGTGACACGAGGTACCCAAAGAGAGTGCATACAGTATCTTTAAATTAATCTTGAGATATACATGCTGTGCGTTAAACAATGCGTCAGCCCTCATTTCCAAATCAACTTGCATAACACGAGTGAGGACACGCATTAGAACCGAGGTAAATGAATGTTAATTCATTAACGTTAATTCAATGACAAATTGATTTGTTACCTCATTTACAGATTGATTTAGGCAACAGTAAATAGAGTTTACAGTACCACATGCAAGGGGGCATGGCCAAGAGGGGCGGAGCTTAGAGAAGTGTCAATCAGAAGTCATACAATCAAGAACCATGTTGTCATTCCAAACCTGTTTGACACAAAAGAAAATATTTTGAAGAATGTTGGCAACCAAACAACACTGCCATTGTATCGACACAAAACCACAAAAAACTTTCCACAAATATCTTCTTTTGTGCTCCATTGAAGGAAGGGTCATATACAGTACACGCTCTAAACAGCGAGAGGGTAAATAAATGATCAAATAATTTCATTTTTAGGTGAACTATGCCTTAAGCAACACCATACAGAACCAGGATCCACAGCTGTTCAGAACTCCAGTTCAGTCTAGACAGCTCTGCTCCACCAGCACACAGGCAGGGGAAATAGAAACAGCTTGTACAAATCACTACTTCTCCCATATCAACACAACAATAGAATAGGACAGCAGAATTACTGTAGCGTGGAGAAAAGGAAGTACTTCCAAAACAGACTCGTATAGGGAGAATAAAGTAAACGCTGGCTGTAAATTTTATTGTTCCATTAATCAACGTGACAGCTGGCTGGCTCGCGTCCCCGTCAACGGAGAAAATCTGTACAATGATATACAAATGTGGAATAACACCCTGAATGAGTGGCCGCCATCGATCCAGATGACAAAACTGCCTTTGACCTCTCTTGGGATTTGATTTTAGGCAGCGCTATGCATCTCCGTTGCTCGAATTAAAAGCGATGCCAAATCTTCTGCACAAACACTCCCTTACTGGCTAAAACCCCAAAATAGCTAAACTATAGTTGTGGGTCATTTTAATACACCGACTGTATTATTGTGTAAATAACTGAAAAAGCCCCATATTTCTTCACGGTGAACTAACTGTTATGATGTCAAGAGGCAAGCTCCTTCCACAACATCTCTGTTGAGAAACATGTTTTCATAAACATTTAATAAACTGCAAAACACATCGAGTGGCGCAGGGGGAAGGTACAGTTTTCTTTCTTTTCTTACCGAAGTACGTGTCAACTTACAAACAAGAAAAATGTGCTACATATACATTACAAAACATGCAGATATTTCTCAACACAAGAGATAAATCAAGGTCAATATTTCATGTACATTATACAGACGCCTCTATCCAAAATGACTTACAGTGCATTTAATGCATACGTTTTGTCAGTGTATACAAACCTATAGTGTTGTTATCAACATCTATAGTAGAAACACCGCATAAATCAATCGCTCAGGCAGTACGCGGTTAGCACGTATGTGACAAATGGATTTTATCGGTTATTTGTTTCACTGACGATACCACAGACTTGAATGACAGTCTGTAACATTTAAGCAGGATCTACAGTATTGCTGCTAATAGAGCAGAGAAATGACCAGCAATGCTTGGCAATTCCCCATGTATTACCCCCATCAGGAATCATAAACAAGCAACAAACATAAAGCTGACAAAGGTTATTCCAGTCACAAAGGCATACGGTGAAATAGACATCACAACAAAAGCTTTCTGCACCAGTTCTTTTTAAGCTTTCAAATGGAGAGAGAGTAACTTTTACACACCTAATCAAACTACAACAAAGAGGTTGTGCGTCACAGCCAAACTTTCTCTCATCCTTTAATTTCCCTTCTAACCCCTTTTATTCTCCCTCTCTAGTTATCCCCTGCCTTTTGAATCAAGCCAGTACAAAAGAGCGTCTATTGTGCCACCCGAGGAGATCGCTGGAGCCTTTTCTCTGTGCTCATATACGTTGCTCGCCAACCCTTCTCTACCACACAGCAAACCCCCTGACCCCTGTCATTGCGCTCAGCATCTGAAAACCAAAAACAATGGATATCGATCAGCTGTGGTCACAAACCAAAAGCCGGAGCTATTATTAAAAAAAAGCAACGTATAGCACACCAACACAGGAAAAACACACAGGGTCAGAAACTCTCCACATGGCTCACGCTCTGCTTATCTACATTAGGAAGTGGGAAAGTGAGGAATTGGATTTGGATGATAATTTTAAGAGAGACAGACCAGACCCTTGACTGCCACAATTCCCTCCTTGATAATGTTATTCCTGAAAGCCCAGGCCAGACTGAATAATCACATTGGGCTCTCAATGCGTGTACATTTTGTTTATGGGTTGGATATCTGATCGGCTCGTTTACGCTGTAAACTCATTTAATAGTGAAAATAAAGTAACAGCCTCTGAGTGTTGGTACAAGGATGTGAGACAAGTACAGTAGATAAAACAGAGAGCTCTTTCTTGGAGTTTTCTCCATGACCTTGATGGCAAGCAGAAGCTATACGGTAATTAGTGCAGCTTGTGGTGCTGTTCATCGAACAGGCATTAATGCATATCAGCCCTCAGGTCCTCAGCTGCATTCCTCTTCCGTCTCTCTCTCTCTCTGTAGCTTCCGGAGTCACTCAACCTTGTGATCCTGCGCACGCTGCATCGGCAAACAGGCCCTGGTCCCAACAAACAAGCGCACGGCATTTTATCATTCTATTTACAAATATTAGCATTCATGGTAAATGCATGTGGAATAAATAAGGATGCGGGGAAGAGAGATGTTCTTTCCTCCCCGGTGATTTCAATGGCATAGTGGTCAAATACTAGGCCTCACAATGGGACGTACAGTACACCAGAGAATGACAACAAGAGAGGGACCTTAATTGCTCAGTCAAGCACAATGCCAACAAAATGTTTTTTTTTTTTTCAAGAAATGTGTACTTGTTCAGCTGGAATAATATGCAAGAAGGTTTGAAGCTGATAGAAAGAAAGGGGAAGCAAAAGATGTAGGTTACATTTGGGATGGCACTGTATACAGATCGTGTAGTCTGATTAATACCTCTGTGCTTCCAGCTGTACTTCCATGAAGAGGCTTGTGTAACAGGCGCTGTACTTCTTCCAAATGAGAATAGGAAAAGGCCACAAAAGCTAGTGTGTAGTGCAGTACTTCAACGTTCACCCTTACAAACAAAGAGCAGGATTTCATCTTTGGATGCACAGAAACCTACAGCAACGAAAACCACAGATCTCTTTAATATCTCAGTTGTTTCCGTTTAAAATGGTATGAAATTATTCCAAGACTAAACCATCTGAGCTATGCACTTCATATTACGTCTATAGCTCCATTATTGCATGTCAACAATTGTCCCATTTGTATCTATTTTTATATCTCCTACAGAATTTTAAGAGAAGCATTTATGTGGAGCTACAGTAACAGAATCCAAAAATCCATTTAAAGCAAGAATTATATAACACCAATAACCAAGTGCCTACTGCCACCCTGCTGAAGGCGATGCTCAAAAAGTTACGTTAGCACAAACACACACATCCTGCCATATAGTAACCAGCAAAAAATACCAGGCCTCATGTTAACAACTGCTTTTAAAAGCCTGCGAGTTCAAAAACCATACTAAAGCGGGCGAGTCTGAGTAAGACAGCCAGAACGAAAGTGAACGAGGCAGTGTCGAAGTAAGCAAAGCAAATCCCAGAATGAGCCGGATGGACACTGATGGACAGTGTTGGTTTTTCAGAGTTGCTCTGAACAGGTTTGTTTTTTTTCCCCAGGAACATAAGAGCAGAGATTTACAGCCCTAGGCTGTGCTTGTCAAACCCGTCTCTGCTGTGCGAGATACTGCAAACATCCAGACCACTGCACCGCTGCAGTCCCCGAGCCCTCGCAGTCTACAAACCCAACCAGAAGCATCCAGCAGCCATCCGCTGATACATGATTCATTGCCTTCGAGTGCAGGACGCATTGTTAAAACATTATCATGAATAAACCCTGAGCGACTTAAAACTGTTGCCATAGAAATTCACATCTAAACCCGCCATCCATTTTATTGCGTAAGCCTTTCCGTGCACGCCTTTCTAATCGATGTCTGAATTAATAACACGTTTCTGCTATTTTTAGCAAGCCTCAGGTGAGCTTTGAAAAAACGAGTGGGAGATGAAAATGAGCCAGAACAGAGAATGAGCCTTTGTCATATGCATAAAAAATGCAGCCCGTGTTCTAGCTCACTATTGAAAAGGAACAAAACTGTTTCCTCTTCACTTTTGTTCTGCACTGTTTTCATTTGCTGTCTCGTTGAAGTGGTTGCTTGCGACTGAGAATTGCGGGATGGCAGAGAGACAGAGAGAGAGAGAGAGAGAGAGAGAGAGAGAAATAAAGCGACAGAGCCATCAAAAAGCAATCATAGCTTGATGGAGTGAGGCTGTGGGCCACAGACAAATGCAGGGTAGCAAATGACAGCCTGGTAGGGGTAAAAATGAGAGCGCGAGTAGAAGAAACATTAGACCTGCATAAAAAGGCTCAGTTTACTAGCTTAACTGATGCTTTTTAACCCACACGGATATTACGGCTTTGTGTTTAAAGTCCACACAGGAGGACTTTAAACACCATGTGTGAGGACCATGTGTGTCGAAAACAAAAGGAGTTAGGGAGAGCATAGACGGTTATAAAGAAACAACACAACAAACGTTACTGTGCATGCATTCTTTGGCCCAAACTTTGGTACACATCCACCCAAAAATCCCTGCAGATTTTTGACTACCATTGTTATTTTTTCCTACTATGGTAGTCAATGTGGTCCAAGAGTTTATAACCACTGTGATTCTTAGGGCAAAATGTTAAAAGGGTGCCGAATTATTTACAATATTATCATGTGTGTCGATTTTAGTATTACAGTCAACAATGGTGACACGACACCCCTAGTCAGACAAAAGAAATAGATTATTTTCTTGTGTGTGTTTGTGTGTGTGTGTGTGTGTGTGTGTGTGTGTGTGTGCGCTCCTGGAAACCACAACAATATCCTGGCATGTGTGTGTGCAGGCAAATAAAGCTCATTCTGATTCTGATATACGCTATATGATAGCTTTGTGTGAGCAACTGACTGAAATATATTCACTTATAATCTTTTCAATACACTCTTCCCATTTCACTTGTGAGATATTAAAATTCGATACGAGAAGCAATGATATGTTGCACCACTGACACAAAGCCTGATATAACACATTTCAACATACTGCACAAGTGTACGATTAGGAATAATTTTAAGAGCTGTGTCACAAAAGATGATCACAAAATAAATATTCCAGTGTCCACATCCTTCTAAACTCATTCTTTTGTGTTCCACAGAAAAAATAACTCATACAGCTTTGCAACGACACACGTCTTTTTGAAGAGGTAATGATGATGATCGGTATTGATTATTGGCTCTGTGCTCCTGAGAGATCCCTCAGATCTAAATACACAGGACAGGACATCCTCCTAAACATATTTATCTCTGCAGGTGTGTAAACCCCTCTGTATTTGAGGCTCACACAACCAGATGTGTTTATACTAGTGTATTTGGATCTGAATCGGTGACAGTCAGACGGCTTAGATTTGCTCTGTGGTTGGAGTTCTCATCGGGACGTATCAGCTCTGTCTTGGTCTATCGCAAACACCTCACGACATAAAACGGGTATGAGAATCATTAGGAGCAGTATGGGGAAGTAAGGCAGGACAAAGAGAATGCATCTTGGCAGCGATGTAAACCAATTAGTGAGGGAATCTCGTACTGGATGTGCCACATGTGTAGGGTTGGCTCAGTGGTGACACTTGAAGCAGATCTCAGAATGCTAACAATATCGATTTTGTTGTTTGGATGTGTGTGTCAGTGGTGAACAGAGGTGCACAACAAGCATCAGTTTAAGAGGGTTTGCCAGTCCTAGCTGCCTAAAAATTCTGAAATAGATTTTTGTTAAGTGTGCATTTCATTTTGAGAAGTAATTACTGAACATTCACGTATGTTGCGGTGTGGTGCGATAGCTAACGTATTGAGAGTTAGTAAGTGTATGTTTCATAGCTGAAGGTGTGAATGTCCTCTTTGTGGCAGACATATGTTCTTGGACACAAAAGGACCACAGGGACCTGCCAGATCGGGTACATATTCACACTTCTACCTCAAACCGCCCTGAATTTTCCTGTAGCAAAACAAAAAATACGGAAAAAACCCCCTGAAATTTTCTGTCAACATGGAGCGACAGAAATACACAGTAAAAGAAAAAAATTCCTGTAAAATTACAGGATATAAGGCTATGTAAGACATTTTTTCCTGCAAATTTGCTGTCTTTTTCTATCATTTTACATATTTCAAAAATCTTGTTAATAAAACAGAAATTTTCTAGCAGCTGGAACACCCGAAATAAACTGTAAAATATTAGTTTTTCCCTGTAAATTTTCCCTGTTTTTCTTGTAAATTTGCGATTTTTCTCTGTAACTTTTTTTTACAGTGTACGCTATAGTGCCCATTTAAGAAATATTATGTGCTATATGTGTGTAACAGCACTAATAATGCTTTATACATAATTTTTATATACATTATTTAACATCGTACAAATTCATACGAAATAACCACCACCCCGTAAAATAGTTACGTTTTCCCATTAGATCAGGGTGGCCTATTATATCATCAAAATGCTTTGGAAGGTAATAGCACACATTATTTGAGGTATCATTTAATCCCTAACCCTAAATGTGTAACAAATTACAGGAGTGGTCTAATTACAAGAAGCCACACAATAATTCCATTTAAAGTACATCTGTAAGTACATTAAAGTGCACTTATGTAATTAAACTATAACATAAACACTCTATGGAACAGTGTGACCTGATTGCTCAACTAAATAATTGCGGAGTGAATTACAGAAGATTAATAGGTGGCAAATGTGCACCTTCAAGAAACGTGTGAGAAAGCGAGAGAGTGTAATAAAGATCAAATTAGGACATGGGGAAAAGTGCAAATTATGAGCTTAATCTTTCAGCCTGTGCCAAACAACACTCGATTGGACAAGCGTTCACTAACATCCCAGTGTTCTCTAATACGTGCCAAGTTTTCAGAAACCCAGTTTGGAAATTATAGCCAGTGGCAGAATGTATAGTGTGAAATGGGATGTGAAAGCTATTGTGAAGTCACACAAGTCACATTACTCATCAGCTTTGAGCATTGTGTCAACTCCGCAGCTCTTTTTTTGAAGAGATTCCCATCATGCCGTGCGCCGCAAGTCTTTCCAGGAGATTTACGACATTATGCTAACAGTACCGCAATTACATAAACCTAAAAAGCACCTACCAACTGTATATAATATACAAGGGTTAAGTAGAGTACTTGTCTCGCTTAGCTTGAGGTGCTTTTATTCTTAAATGTGTGGGGGTGTGCTGTTGACGCAAGCTTTGTTCCTATTCATCGTAATTGAAAGATTGGCCTGCATAATATTTGCATTTCTATGAATAATTTCTAAAATCACCTAACATCATGTTGGGTTTGGAAAATGTCAATAAGGAGTGAATTAACATATTTTCTGCACTAAACCTACATTCTTAAACTGAATATAAAATTACATTGTGATTAGTGACTAGTGACGCTTTTAGTATTGCTTATTAGTAGGCTTTCAATAGTTATAATAAGGACATTATGAACTAAATTACTTTATACATATAAAGTCATTATTATTTGACAATCTGATTAAATTGCAATGCATTTAAATTACAAGCATTTGATTTTCACAATCTGGTCACACATTTCATATAACATGTAGCCATTATTAGGCAATAATAGTTACATTAAATTACATTAATTCAATTACAATATAATTTAATGAAAAATAAGTGAAGCTAGTAACTTTTTGTTAGCCTTCAAAAACTTCTATTTCATGGACACAAAACCAATGCAAGTCAATGGGGACCAACGGTTTTCTGTTACCAACTTTATTCAAAATCTCTTCTTTTGTGTTCTGCAGAAGAAAGTGGTTTGAGATGACAAGAGTGCGCGTGAATAATGACAGTATCGAACAATTCCAATGAATAAATGAAAACGTAGCCCACGACAGCTACATTTCTGGCACACAAAGAGTTTGTGTATGGATGTGTTCATATAACTAATGTAGGCTCTAGTATTGTGTATATGTTAAGTGGGTCTTCTAAACACGTATTTTGTTTGCTGGTGTGTGTGTGTTTGGGAGGGTTAGCCCGTGGTCCGCTGTCAGAAGCCACAACGGCTGCTGTCAGTCAGGAGGAACGTGGTGCTTTCTGCTGCCACTCAACCCCGCAGTAATGATGATGGGTCTGGGAAACGCAGCACTCCGAGATCTCGTTACACTCAAATAATTGGAGTTTGTTAGAAGCGGCTTCCTTCAATCCAGGTAGTGAGACGGTCAGGCGTGTGTCTGGGTTTAGGTAGAGTGCAGCACATCCCATTTAGGTGACCTTATCACCTCTGATTCATTGGGATCCAGGAGGGAGCTCTGCTTTGGGCCACTGCATACATCCAGAGCATACAATATTATCATACCTTATCTGTCAATGTGAATAAATAAGCATATGCGAGTGCCGTGCTAACTAAATGCATTATGCCCCCTCATGACAAGATGTGCAAGTCAAAAAGTTTTTATGATTTAGTTTGAATGAAAGCGGTGAGTGATTTTCACTTCAGCGCACACAAACAGACACAAACGCGTATTGACTGCAGCGCGCTAGTGTTAATGAGTTACTAATACATTCACAGTCGAGTGGAGGAACATCTCATCTTGTGCACGCACATCAGATATTTAGCCTTTCAAACACAAGCTGCAGCAAGCAAAGCCATTATAACAGTATTCAAGAGGCATTTGATGGTTTACCACTCTTGTCAGTGGCATTGACGCTATTACAAATGTATGTTCTCACACATGCGCTATTAAATCCTATCGCATTTAAGCGGCAGTGGAAATTACCGTAATTATTACGGCTCTCACGCGGTGGATGAGTGCCACAGTCAGGCAAAGACGCGGATCATCGTTTGATGCTGCAATCTAAAATTAAACACAGCAGACATAAACAAGGGAATAGAGAACGAAAACATGCAATTATTCGTAATTAAAAAGTGAGAAAACTCTGCAGCGAGGTCAATCAATCTCGTGCATGAGAGAGCGATGACTAATAATCGCTCAATGTGGCCGGTAGAGGTTGCATGTGTAGCGCAAACATTTATTCCCTAGTTGTTTCACATTAGAATGTTCTCTGGTAAATCTGTTCTATTGGAACACTGTAACACGAATTCTTACGGAGCTCCATCGGCATCAGTCTCAACGTTGGCAGAGTGAATAAAAACGATCTGGTGTGTTTCCTGATTATCACGGAAATGTAATACATTCTCTGTTTCATAACCTAGCAAGCGCCGCAACATTTCATCTTCTGAGGGAATTTTTACTTCATCTGATCCCATTTTTTCCTCATGAGACCTGACGTGACTTCTCTATTCATAGCATTCGCAAAATTTCATTTCCATAATGTGACGCGTTTGAGCGGAACTCTGATTTTTAACATGGGAAAATGTAGAGCAGGTTTATCCGTAAATTGTGCCTCCTGCAGACTACCAAATTCAGCCGGACCTGAAAACATGTGTATTATATTTATTCTATGTGGTGTTGCATAACTATTTGAACTATTGGCAAGATGAATAAAGGCTGTATAGTATCATAAAACAATGCTCAAATTAAGTTTTTATCAACTGGCTAATTTTAAAGTGATAGTTCATCCAAAAATGACAGTTCTGTCATCATTTACTCTTGTCAAATCTGTATGACTTTCTTCACAAAAGAAGATATTTTGAAGAATGTTGGTAACCAAACAGTGACGATACCCATTCACTTGCGTTGGTTTTGTGTTCATACAATAGAAGTGATGGGTTCCGTTGATTACCAAAATTTCTTGTATAAGAAAGAAAGTAATACAGGTTTGAAATGAAATGATCTCTTTAACAAACAGCGCATGTTTTCTAAGAAATATCAGTCAAAAAGGAGGCAGCACATATTAGCATCTTTGGAGCAAAGTTGTGCACTGCAGGGCCATGAATCTGTATTAAGAAATTAAATGGGGCCAATTTTGTATTTTATGCTGACTTTAAGAATTCAGAATGCAAAATGTTAATTCTTTTTGCTCACTGCTTGTGGCCTGCCTACTGACCGCATCAGCTTGGCCTGTTTCAAATAGGGTTTGCTTTAAAAATAAGCCAGAAAATGTGCTTGTGCTGCAGACTGTGGAACCCCTGTGGTTTTCCCCTGGATGTTGTAACTTTCTGATGGCAAGGGCTTGTTATTCGTGAAGAAAGATGGGTTGTGAATGTTGGCACTGTTTTATTTGGACAGCCATGCTAACTGAACAAAGCCCAGTGAAATGGATTTATCCAAAACCTAATTCGGTTCTGAGAACAATTCAATTACACCACAGTTGCACTTTCTTCACCTTGTGAAAGTCTTGTGTTGACCATATTACATAATTTAAATTGCATTTACTTCTCTTACGAAACCCAGTGCTCTGGTACTATGGTACTGATGGCAACAGATGCCAGTACAATGATATTTTTACACCACTGTACTGATTGATTATCATAATATTTTCTCTTTTTGCGAAATATTATTTAGAAAATAGGGTGTAAAATGAAAGATGCATTTGGGCCTAACAGGTAAAAGCTAATAACCAGACTTACCTATGGTAAAAGGTACCAATTACAGTACAATAAATTGGAATTTTCACATATACTGTACCATAGTACTGCATGATTACTATTTTCATATACTACAGTATGTACAGTACGTGGTTCTCCAAAGGATGCTACAAAAAATAGTACATGAAGCTTTACAATGAACAACTGGTAAGTTTAAAAAAACATGGTTTTTATTTTGATAATCGTATTCAGACCTACCGCTGCACTACTTTATACAGAAGTGCCAGCCTGTGCCAACATCTCTGCTGTTTTCCTCAGCAGTTGGTAGATGCTCATTCCAGCCAGCCAATAGCAAATGCTTTCAGATATAAATATCGAGACATAATGAGCACTCCAGAGAATGTGCTGGCGTGAGGGTAGTCATACAATCCAGCCTTTGCGCTCCAAAAACGGGAAAACAAACAAGGGCTGAGATCTGCACAATATTTTACCCACTCCTCAATCTGGAGTTTATTTCAGATCCAAATATGAGACAGGACAGTGCTGTTCAGCCTGTGCTGTTATTACAGGGTTTGAGCGGTGCCAGGATGAAATGTTATGGAACGCCGTAGCCTTCAACGTGCTTTTATGAGGATATGAAAATAATGGGCCAAAACAACAGGCTGAAATTCACAGCAGACAAATGCTGTTATCTCATATAAAGGCAAGAACCATTTCTGTTCCTCAGTCACATCAGTCTATATAGCACATACCTTGCAGACACAATTTGTTGGCAATGTCTCGGAGTAGCTTGCGTAAAGGCATCCAGTCTTATCCATCAAGTAGACCTCATAAAACAAGAAATAAGTTCTATCTATATAACTACAATTTCCCTTATCAACTGTATAACTTTGATAGTGGGCCCTTGGCTCACTTATTTCTGTGTGAAAAATATGCTTTTAATTTTTGTTTTGTCATTTCTAACTGAAGCGTTCCGTTGAGCCAATTCCCTCCAGAGCACTAAAAAGTTAGTGTCAAAGAACCGAGCGGCAGATGAAAAAGAAACCTGCCTCGCTTAACCGGAGATTCTTCGCCTAAAATGAAAAGCGTTTGCTGGATTTTTTTTCTCCACACATCTCTATTTTGACTCCCTCTGGAATCATTAGGACTGTACTGGGAAAGGATGGGGGGATTATACGAAAAATTATATGCTTTTTGCCACCACGGCGTGCGTGAGCCACTGTGTTTGTTCCCCCGGCATTTACACATTCAAAACAGCTCAAGGCGCAGTCAATGACATGGAGCAATGCCACCTGCAGCTGTAGGCGCTGGGTAAGCAAAGCTGAGTTACAACCAGCTTGTTTCATTTCAAACCGATTGTGTAACTGTCTGGACTCAATGCAGCAGGAACACTGAGTCAGCTCTACCCTTGAAGAAACATAAGAGGATGCTTCAAAACACAACTTGGTTTCATCTGGGCTTATTTAATCAGTGAACAGCTTATTTAACATATTCAAAGTAACAGGCTTTCAAAAGAAAGGCCAAAGCAATTATATGCAACGCCGATATCAATTTTATAAGTATAGACCACACCCTGACGATGGTAAATTTTTATAGGTGTATTGAACGGAGATGAAATGAACAATTGATCCAGAGCAACAGAAAAAGGAGACGTGCCTCTCTTTCTCTTTTTCTGAAGCGTGGATGCCTGCAGCCTTTTTAAAGCCATTTTTGCTCTATTGCCCTTTAATGAAAAATGAAGGAAGGAACAAACAGGGCATGTGCATTCAGAGTCTAAGGCATTTAAGAGTCTCATTAAAAGCAGAATGAAGTGTGTATTTGTGGTTGGATATTATCTCCATAAGATGGAGTTTGGATGCCTCAAGCCTCACATGCCCAGATCTCTTTTCTTGTTTTGTTCTTTTGCTTAAGTACGCAGGATTTATCTTTTTATCTCTAGGCTAAAATACAGCAAACATTGCAATCTCATGTTCTGGTAAACAAGGGTAAAGGTAAACAAGGTACAAAAGGTAAAACCCAGATGATTATATAATGAAATAAAATAATAGTGACTTATACAGTATGTTGTTTGGCAAAATACAGAAATACAGGAATAAAATATGCTTTTTAAATTCAAATGGTGTAGTAACAATACTTACCAGCAGGGGCAGAAACATGCAGGCATTTACCCATACAGCAATTACTTATGTTAATTTTCCTCTAGGCAAGTGATATATTTTGCAAAAGAAATTAAAACCTGTCTGGGGATTGTTAGGTCTTTAAACCCCACAAATAAGGTGCAGCTCAGCTGTACTTTGGAAACCTGTGAAACAGCATAAGCTATAAGAACTGTGATATCGATAACTGCCGTGTGAGGAAAGCATTAGAGAAATTTCACAACCTCATTTTTACATTACAGGCACAGATGCACATCAAAATCATGTCTTTCCCTCATCCGCCCCTTCAAAACCTCAGAAAGTGCAGAGAGGGGTCGTAACAGAAACATGACAGGCAATACATTCAGCTATTTTAAGTGTTGGTTGGTCAGGGGGCTTTATCTTCCTCCCCAGACTCTGGGTCCTCCCCTTCTCTCTCCTGGTGTTAGATTTGCTCTGCTGCTTTAATATGTCTGCCTTCCACTTAACTTCTTTGCTCCCATGAGCATGTCTCTTGCCATCTCTCTCACATTCTTTTTCGTCCTTTCTGTCTTTTTACATCTGCTGACAGACCTCATCCGAGACTGCTGAGCCCACAGTTGATACCGGTGCCACTCAGAATTCCTTCACAGACCATGATGTGGAGGTGCCTGCAATGTTTCATTAGGGGCTTACACACCAAGTCCCAGCGGCACAAGGCCCAAACTAATCATTCCCCTTCTAGTCTGGCAGAGTGGCCAATAAAGGCAGAGTTAGAGGAACATGGCTGGGGATATGTGTTAATAATCACTCCAATAGGGAGATATGCAGGATAAATGTGTTTTTTTACTAGTATGTGAGCCTGTTGCAAAATGAGCCAGCATAACCTTGTAGATGTTCTTTTATTCTTTGTCTCGCCAAGTTAAAATTGATACATAAATGCAACACTTCATTTCTTTATTCTCAGGGTTATTCTTCTAAAAATGTTAAAACGGTCACCTATGAAACTGTTACCTGTTCTTTCTTAATGTTAAATGACAACCTCAGAAGAGCAAAATAAATATTTTATAAGGTTTAAGTTGGACACTAAATGTGTTTTGTGACATAAAAATGAAATGGACAAAATGTAACAAAAATAAATTCCTCTATGCCTAAATGGGCAAAGGGTTGCAAGAAAAACAGGGTTGAAATTTGGCCTAAAATGATCTAATACTCAGTAGCTAGTTAGGGATCAAATGTTGACTTGTATTAACTGATTAACATAAATTGCCATAAAATAAGGATAGTTATTGGTTTAATCTCTTAAAAACTTTAAGGGAGCAATGTGGAGATTTTAGCGGCATCTAGCGGTGAGGTTGCAAATTGCAACCAACGACTCACTCCACTGCTCACCCCTCCCTTTCGAAGCACCACGGTGGCTGACACAAGACAAACATGTCTTCAAGTTTTCACTTCTTTGCCTAAGGAGATAACATATTTACAAAATGCACCCTGTAGAGCAGTTTACCCCTTTAGGGCTACTGTAGAAACAACATGGTGAATTCCACGTACGGTGACCCGCGGTGTATGTAGATAGAAATAGCTTACTCTAAGGTAATAAAAACATAACACTTCATTATGTATGGTGTTTATACACCCCTGAAGAGATAGTTATGTATATTATATTGCATTTATGCCAATAGACCCTCCTAAATATAACACAGCACCTTTAAAAATGCAATAATTGTATAGTATTTATAAGAAAATGAGACACAAATCTTTACTTTTCCTGCCATGCTGTTGAGTAAATCCATTTAATGAAACGTTATATTTTTGTAATGGGATAACAACTGTTGCTTGCAAAACATCGAATAGTTTGAAAAAAGTCACAGGACAGCAAAATTGACCATATTTGTGAAAAGTGCCGAATACAGCTTTCCCTTCCCCAACAGACAGGCGTCAACAACAGATGGTTTTTGAATGGTTCATTTTGTTGATATTCGGGTGACTTGGAAAAGACGGCAGATGCAATCTGGCAGTTATCAGAAGTATCTCACCCCCTCTGCTGTCAAACAATATTATAAACAGGAGGTTCAAATGAGACATAATAGCTCAGATCAGATACTCCTCCCCATGTGTGACAGAAAGTTCTTGGAGAAGCGACAGTGTTCTCACACCCTCAATATTTACTGTTAAATCTAAACTGTTTATAGCTGTATTTCGGTTTTGCTAAAAGAAACCTGACTTAAAGACTGTAGGTGCAGTCACACCAAGCTTTGTTTTTGAACATGACAACTGACGGTTGACACCCCAACTTCAGTAACAGGATATGATGTCTACCAGGCTTCTGTTTTAATGAAACAGCATATAAAATTAAATTAAGAGTATATATTTAGAATAAACAATCTTCCTCATTTTTTGTACCACTGCAAGGCAATGTTTGGCTTGGTCATGGTGAACAGCAACTCTAAGAGCAGTGTTATAATCCACAGGGTCCTCTTCATAGAAAAAAGTTAGTTTTAATTTACAGAATTTGTAAGTGAATTAGCATGATGGAGTGATTTTGTGAAGCATGATGAGTAAACTTTGAAGTTAATGTTGAGCGTGGTGTGGCATCCATATGACTCAGTGGGTCTTGTAAGCTGCTATACTATCTCTAAGGTCCAGATTGGCTTTGTCATAATCGGTACCGTAAAGCATTTTATATATTATATATATATTTTTGTCATTTTGTATATATTGGAAAACACAATGCATGTTAACATAAACTTTGTAGCAAAATGAGCTAAAAAAGAAGACAAAAGCTAAAGTATAGTTAAATTCTACACTCTAATAAAGGTGCTTAAAAGGTTCTTTACAGCGATGCCATAGAAGAACCATTTAGTCAAAGGTTCTTTAAAGAACAATCTCTATCTTTCCTTTTTATAATCTAGAAAAACTTTTATTCACCACAAAGAACATTTTGTGAAACAGAAAGGTTTTTCATATGTTAAAGGTTCTTCAGATGTTAAAGGTTCTTTATGTAACCAAAACCTTTTGAAGCATCTTTTTTTAGTGTGTATATAGCAAAAATATATTGACATACAGTAAACATGGAGAAATATATACGTCATAGACACTACAAAATCGCACACAATTGAACACAAAAGAAAATATTTTGAAGAATTTAAGAAAATTGCTACTGTGGTAGTCAATGGTTGCCAAGACCTGCTTGGTTACAAGCATTCTTCCAAATATCTTTCTCTGTGTTCAACCAAACCAAAAAAATGTATACAGATTTGGAACAACTCGAGGAGTAAATTATGACAGACTTTTTAGTTTTGAGTGAGCTATCCCTTTTACTGTAGAAGATAAGCCTTCTATAGCTACATATTAAATACACTTTTACAAAAGCTCCTACTATAACATCATATTCTAAACATCATATCCTCGAGAAGAATACAAAAAAAGAGGAAAATAAGAAAATAAAAAAGAGGAAACTGACAGGGAGAGAGTGACAGAAAGTCAGCAAGAATGAAGAACAGCAGTAAGGGGTAAAGGTACATCAGGAAAACAGAATGATGATTCTTCTCTCCTTGCATCAGTGAGGTGAGACAGAAAGCAGCTACAATGATGATGGACACAAAAAGCAGAAGCATGGAAAACCATCAGACGGTTGGAAATGAAAAAGAAACCACAACAGCAAATGGAGTTACAAAGCAGCAAGAGAACAAGTGACAACAAAGGGTTACCCTATTTTCCCCCCAAACTTACTGTTTGTCAAATTAATCAAGCTAGGTGTCTTAAAAAACGCACACAAAAGAGCTGCTATAGGAACAAGGATGGCTAGGCATCACTAAATAAAAAAAATCAATTAAAAAAAAAGTGTATGGTGAAGACTTTAGGACCCAGCTAAAGCCTTGCCCAGCGAGCTGTCGCAGTCAACTGAACATACACAGAAACGCATGAGTAGATTCTGTGTGAACTGACAGAAGGAAAATGTTTTCATAATTATACAACACACCGAGGCGTTCATCCGTCTAAACCTATAAATAACTGCCATTTGATACAGGAAGAAAGACGCGGTCGCAGCAAAACATATATTATTATATAGAGTGTTGCGCCAATTCAAGCCATATGTGGGAAGTGTGAACAGAAATGGTTTTGCCTGCATTAACTGTGACCTAGTTGACAGGCAGGTCAAAGCAGCAGGATTGGGGTCGAGCTCATTTCATAAATATCTTTATAACATATAAATAATAAAAAAAGATTGTGCATCTTGTCTTTATTTACACATACCTGCTTGATTTCATCCCTGAAACTGCTTAATGCTACTTGCTGCAATTAGCGTGCCCGCCTTTGCCTACGTGTTTCCAAAAAATGTTAGCGTTTATCATTTATCGCCTCCAAATCTGGGCCATGCGAATGGTTAGCTTGCACGGCATGCACCACGAGCACATGCAAACCAGAAAGAGGGCCTTTTTCTTTGAAGGCAGTCTCAGAAAGTGTTGAAGGATGCCAATACTAAAACGAAGTGAGCTGGAAAATTGGCCCCTTTGGTTGCAGCAGGACCGGGGTGTGCCGGCCTGCCTTGAGCGAGGTGTGTTCAAGCTGTAAATCATTCATCACAAAAACCTTTTACCGACAATTCATTCGGCGAGCGCTACGTGTGTCCGCCGGCGTTCAACCAGTAAGAACGCGGAAGCGCGACGCTCTTGAGGGGGCCAATAACTGATGACTCTGTCAGGCTGATCAATGACCAACATCAAGCTTTAAATTTAAATTAGAAACGAATGGAAAATTAGCTCTTTGCAAAGTGTTCCTCAGGTGTCCTTAGGCATTGTGTTAGGCAGCCGTTAAATAAAGCTGCACAAATTGTGGTTAGATAAATTGATGTCAAAGTGAATTGCAGATATTTAGGCCTGATATGAGCCATTAACAAACGACAAACCCAGCCAACCTTGACTCGGAAAGATGTGTGCATTATCCCTTTTGAAGACGGTTTACTGCGACAATGTCTTAAAGGACAAAAGCACATGTAAGACAGGCTGTCACTTTGCACAAGGCCAAGCGCTGGCTGTAAAACTCAGCCTTCAGACGCCACGTTGCATAAGCATGCGATGCATTGAGTTTAGTGAGTTATAGCAGGAAATAAAGGCCTCGATGCGACCGTTCCATTAATTATGTCTTACAGCAACGCACAAGCATTCATGCGGATCTGATGTTGTACAGTGAGGGACGGCATTAGATGGGTGTGCTGTGCAGATTTATTCCACGTCTGATTCATACGCAGCCGATATAAGAGCAAAGTGATAGACAGCTTCTCAAAGCACAGATTCATCATTCACTGTGCATCGCTGTAAAGAAACACTGCCATAGAGGGGGTGGACTGCTGTGCAAGACTAGATCACGTCTTGTAATTCAACTGACCCCTAAACAAAAGTAATCCAAACCACAAAACAATAACCTCTCAGCTCCAAACACAAGTAAATAGAATTAACATCACCATGACATCTATTACATTTCCATAATTAAAATTCAGGTATTAAACAGCTGCGGATCCCTCAGCTGTCCACCTCTGCACTTCTGTATCCCCTTCCAACAACTATATTCATCTAGACACGCTGCTTTTTATTATTTACATGCCCCATGTGGTAGCTGTTTGTTCACACGGATTATTTTTAGCTCCTCCACTTGAAAACTAGTGTCATCAGAGGCCATTTACCTTCCTGTCTCTTTAAAGGTCTAGCTTTCCATGCATATCTTCATTGACACTACACAGAAATGGTCCGTTTATGGCCCTGTCGCTACGTCATTTACAACCGATACCACATGTCACATCAGCTTAAAAGCAAAGTCATTTTAGTTGCTATTACATCAGGCTGAAGGACTAATACAAATACTTCATCCGCGTACGTCAATCTCTCTCTCGCTTTTAGATTTACATTCAGTAGCCCGTCCCTTAATCTTAGACAGATCTATTGGCATCTCAAACTTATTGGCTTGTTAAATCGAGCCACTTTCACTCACAACACCACAACCTGAACGAAGCAGCAAGCCCTGCAAAAACATCAATAATGAAACAGCCTATTTTAGTTTAGATAGCAGTTGGCAAGGCACTGGGCTTCCCTCATTGGTGATCAGTGCCAACAATACCTCAGCTATATGAGTTTATCTAGCAGAGCACGATTGAGGTGGGACCTGTGCGGCTCAACAGTTTTGTTCTTCAATCTCTGGCTGGCTATACTGTACTGTTTATTCAACCACTATTTATGCACAACTATGCAAACGTTCACTGTATTCTCACTGTATTTGAAATGTCAACAGCCTTTTAAACATAATAAAAACTCAGGACAATTAAATATAATAACAATAAAAGAAAGGCACTTTTAAATTGCTGGGTGTACGGTATGGGGACTGATGGCAACCATGGCTGTAAATGGTGCTTTGTTTCCCTATATTCTCCCATTTTGTTTTTTTAACAAAATCTATTTTATGCAAGTGTACGCGATTTAAAAAAATAATTTGCACTTTGGCGCTATATATAATACCAGGTGTTACATTTTCTTTTCTGACTTCCTGCATAATTCAGTTCTCAGATTGGCCACTTTGTAATCACTCTGCAAATAATCAAACAATAATAGAAAAAATGAGCTGGATTTACTTAAGAGAGCCAGGACAGTATATTTGGTGTCTTACTTTCCTATAAGAGGCAAAATGTGAAGTGATTGATTGAGGAAATCTTAGCAGAATAGTCCTTGAAGAATGGGAGTCAGAAATGCACTTCAGACAGCAAACACACCACACACACACACAGTTGGGTTTCCATGTTTTATGGGGACATTCCATAGACGTAATGGTTTTTATACTGTACAAACTGTATATTCTATCCCCTAACCCTAAACCTATTATAACCAGACAAATCATTCTGTATGATTTATAGGCTTGTTTCCTCATGGGGACAAATTTTTTTTGACATTTTGTCCCCATACCGTAGGGTTTCCCAGGACCACACACACACACACACTTATATAAACAGTGACTTCTCATTGACTTAAATATTTTTAGATTTATCATTACACTAACTACAGAAGGATCTAAGGATCTGTGTTCTTTTTTCTTTAATACTTAAATATAGATTAACCCTTCCAATTTAACGTTGCCATTTTAAGAAGTGAATGAAAATATTATTCAGACTCAAATTTAAGGAAGTCCCCAAAAGACGTTGTTGACAGTATAACTAGATTTAGAGATAAACACACATACTCTGAGGATCTTCTATAGACTTCTTATATCCTACACTTCATCCAACCCTAAACCCTCCATACAGACACAATTTAGCACAATTTTGTCCACTGTATAAATTTAAAAGTACATTTTAAAAATTGAAAACTTAATACAGCAAAACAAAAGTGAACACACAACAACTATGAGTCATCTCATCCCTTCATTATGGTCTTTATTAACAAAGCACAACAAAATCGTGACACTGCGACATCTTATTTAATAAATAACAACCAGCTCAAATCCCTTTTTATAAAGGATTTCAGTCTAGGCTAGCATGCTGCTATTATGAAAAGCAAATAAACAGCTTGTCACAGAGATAAACAGTTGTTATGTTAGCTCACTGCTAACTAGCACGCTTGGGTGGGATGTTTTGGAGCAACGCATGCACCATGTTATAATAAAGCTCTGTATTAAACATAATATACTGTAATAATGTCTGTGTGCTCTAATGACTGCCATTAATCATTGCATTTAACTATGAGTAATTGCCACATCAAACACATGGCACATGAATTAATGTAGATGGTAATGAAATCTGATTATTTTCTGTACAATGTTGGTTTTAAACACGAAAGCCTCAATCTTTGCTTTGTTTACAGTCTGTCCTGCCTTACTTTCCAGGCAATTGGGTTTCACAAACCACCAATGAGACCTAATGACACTGTGCTACTTTTATTTCCACCTATCAAATCAGCCTGTAATACACAAGGCTTGATCTTTTTAGCTTTAGATTAAACATACCATTTGAAAGTATATATAAAGTTGAATAGTGCAGCTAAAAAGAAATGAATGGATGAATCACCATTTACTCACTGGTGTTGATCAAACCCACATGCATGCTCATTCACTTTTATTATAAAGAAAATAGTGGCCAGCAAGTAATACTACCAAGCTTTAAAAATGATCAAATAAGTAATATTTGCGTGAACCTTTAAGACGGAACAATATTCATTTAAAAAATGACAAGAATTCTCACATGAGGTAGTGATATAAGGCTCACAACTTATGTATAAAAAACTAGTTGGGATCCAAGCCTATTATTAACTTTTCTATTGTCTATTTACCCATGACAAGAGTTAAACAAACAAAACTAATGCCAGCAACGTGTAAAAACTCACTTTGGCTATGCAAACAAGGCTTGAACCAATCAATGTTGAGCTTTATTGCTTTGCCATTAGCTTGATTGTCAAACGCTGCGTGTACGTGTGAACATCAGCCCAAAAACATTATGTGAAAGCTTGTCGTTTATAGACTTGTTGCAAGCAAGGCAACAAACAGCCAAGTGTTTATGGGGGTCCTTTGAGACAAACAGGAAATTGAGTTTATCCCATGTAATGGTGGGCAGAGTCACGCAGGGAAACAGACGGACCATTTCTCTCCTATTAGCAACCATGTGTTATTCATGAGGGCGAATTTAGTGTGAACTATGTTTCATTGATATTCCACACACTTACTTCGTGCTGACTGTCTGGGGACCAAAGCCATTCTGCTTTATGCCTTTATTTATTTATTTCCACACTTGGAGACTGCGTGCCATGAAAAGGCACGGTGACCGCAGGGTCGCAGGGTCAAACAGAGAGCCTGGTTTCAGCTGGTTTAATCAGTCTTGGCATAACAAGCTTTCAACAGTGTCTTTCATAGAGTGATAGAGAAGTGAGAATATAAGGACTGAAAGAGAGAAGCAGCAGAGGAAATGTTCTGGGTGAGATTGGCCAGTACAAGTAGCTCACAGTACATAGCAAATCTCTCAAAAGCCACACACAACATGGCTTCCATTGTTCCACAGCTGTAATCCTTCTCCAACACTTGTTACTGACACACTAAGACACTACAGAGGCGCTCCAGAGTGGCCGAAATCGTATTCATTTGATTCAGTGACAGGGGTTCATTGGGTCTCATTTACTTTTAAAAAAACATTTTTTTTTACCTTTGTTGTAATGTCGAGTAATCGGAATACTTCTAAATCTGTCAATGTATGCCAGGACTTAATAGCATGATGCACGGCCAAACAATCTCTGTATAAGTGCTTTCCCCCCAGCCTGTCCTGAACAGCCATTTGTCACTCCCTGCAAATGTATCCTTATGCTCTTTAGAGATGCAGACTCGCCTGAAAGCACACACAGCAAGTAAAACCATTTGAAACACAAACACTGTGTATATACACTGACTGCATTTTTATGCAGAATCTATTCCTGGTTGTACTTCAGAATAGCGCAAATCTGACCCTACAGTTTTATTTTTCATTTATTTATACAAAACATCCTGGTTTAACACATTATGCTTTACTGAGGCCACCGACAGACTGGTTTTTATCTGGTGATAAATTTGATGCTAATTTAGGAAAAAATGTAACTGCAGTCTGCAGTATGATTCATTGATGTATTATCATTTGTGTAAAAGCGTTTACACACAGGTTTATGCACAAATTCGGGCTGTGCATTTTACGTGTTCATTAAAATGATCGCGATTTAACGTACCCGCCACAGACATAAGTAGGTCATCTTACATTTCATACAGTTGATTGGTGACAAATATGATGCTGGCAACAACTTACTGTGTGATATAACATACAGAGAATACTATCAGAAAGTTAATGATATTAAAGGCAGCGTGACCGATCTCTGAAAACGGTTGTTGTTATTTGAAATCGACAACAAAACGCACTACTACGCAACAGGAACACGCCTCTTCCTGCTCCGTGCTGTGCAATGCCAGCATTCCCTCACTTTCCTCCGTCAATAAGCGGACACGCCCCTTACTGCTGATTGGCTACAAGTTTGTTTTAGTACTCGGCCTGACTTTTCTAAAGAGTTTTCAAATATCGGTCACCCCATAAACCATAAATACAAAAAAAGTACGAGTACACATATGTTGATTTCATACAACAGTTAAATATACAAGAAATTAATATTACAATATATTTTATAGACACAACATTGTCTGTTTTCATAATTTTGCAACGAATATATTACCTAGAAAGCCTCAGGAGAAGTGTTGCACATGGTTTCAAGTTTTTTGAGCGAATCAATTGGGTGAATCAATGAATCAGTGGCTCATTTATAAAGAGTCATTTAGTGAACATCTGACGCTACTTTCTGTATTGTCTTATAATGGCTTTAAATAATATTTTGGCCCCAAATGTGATGTGTGATTAATTTGCGATTCATTAGATTAATTAATCGCCACATCGTGTAATTAATTAGATTAACAAAATGTTATCGCTTCACTGCCCTAGCACAAATAAATGCATGGTTAACACATGGTTAACAAATAATTCCCACTGTGAGGGAAAAATTACAGCAATACCTATTCATAGCTTTTATATTTGCAGTTAATGACTACCCCTTGCCCTTATGTTATCCCTTCTTCTCATTATTACCTCTCATCTCACTATTGCCCTTTGCCATTCACCACAGCTCTAAAAATATCCTGCATTTCCTATTCTCTCACTCGACTCGTCTCTAGATAAGGAGGGTGTAAATTGCTGTGTGTAAGGGATCTAAGGGGGCTCATGGAGGGCCAGGATCAGGAAGGTGACAATGTAAGGCAGCAGATCCCTCTGGATTTAGTTCAGTGCTGCAAAGTGGGAAAAAAGCAAAATACATTTTTCAGTAAGGAGTAAAACTACTCTATTTATGTGGGGTTGACAGGAAGTCATTATCCACAAGCTAACAAATTCTATCTACATGGTGGTACCCAATTTTGTTTAAACTAAGTAAAGCAATTGAGGAGGAAAATAGAAAGATAACAGGGCGAATATTAGATAACAGGAAAATAATTACACCCTTAATGTGACAAAAGCATACAAACATGCAAAAGAACAATATGAGCAATTAGAAAATACAGCTATGCCGAAGAAATGCAGAAGTCTGTTATGTAAAGTGCTGAGGAAGATTTTCATTATACACTATATGCAATATTTAATGCAAATGGGTTTGCAAACAGACGTAAAGCCGAAGAGTGAGAGAAATAAAGGAAAATAGCTCAACTGCTCCACTAGCCAAAGCTCAGTTGTTTACCTCGTCTTTTCCCATTTATTTGGTGGAAATCCCCAGAAGCGTAACGTTCCGTCGGCAATTCGGCACGCTCTCACACATTCACTGAAAGGACAGGTGTCACACTAACAAAACACAGGGGGATGGAATGAAAAATATCCTTTACTGAGCAGATGAGAGCTATAACGTAATATTGGATTACTACAGATGTCATTATTTTAGATCTTTTCAACATTGAGGAATTTATTATGATCTATCTTGTGAGCGGTTCCTCTTTGCTAGATAATTCTCAAACACACAAATGTTTGTGTGGGTTATCTGAACAAACAGCATCTCGCCTTGCGAGGCTATCGTCAGATTGTCTGATTCTGAAGGAAGATGGTATATGGAAAGAAAGGGAGCTCTAATCCCCCTCTTCTGTGATATCAATGCATCTGCTCAATACCCTAAAAAAAACAGACCTAAGCTCAGGGTTGCCAGATCTTCACAGGAAAAACAAGCAAGCTGCTTGGACAATAATAGTGATTTTCCGCACCCAAATAATATGCCTTTATTATATACAATTTTAATTTAAATACATCTAATTTAGACCAATTTGCATTAAAGAAAAGACATGGAAACACATTTTTTTTATCTGATATTTCAGGTATCTTTGACCATAGGAATTAAATCACAAACTTGCATACAACATACTTTAAACAAGTGTAATTGCATTTTTAATAATTACATTTTACCAAAACAAATTGCTTTGCAAAGCTAAAATACAATTTCCACCATTTCCAGGCTCCTACCTGTCAAAGTCATTTTGCTTTGAAACAAATTACCAGTCATGCAATGATAAAGTAATATGCATTTCTGCTCCAGGTAACATTTTAAGGTAGCTAATATTATAAGAACAACAATATTCCTGTTAATCTCACACATATGTAAAGACCCAAGGGGAAGTTTGTGTTAGGATCGTGAAGCGTGTTGGTTGCTTATTTAGTTGTTCGGTAAGGACATTTTTCATTTTGGCACACCGTCAGGACAAATGGGATTACACGGCCACTCGGGGAGCGAGACTTGCACGCAGGAAAGGCAGTCTGCTCCTGTGCTGTCATCAGACGCCCAGGGAATCGTCGCTAAAGGTCAACGGCGTTTGCATCTGAATGCCACAGCTCAGACACATTTGGAGTTAAAAGCTATTCCAATAAATATCCGCTCATCTCGCAAATGCATAATTCCTGGCGATGTATTTCGAAAGTGGAAAGCTGGAGGATTACAGTGATGTTAAGAGGCAGCAGTGGCGAATCAATTTTGAGTGAATGACAGGAATGATGCGTTGAATTATGCATTTCTGAAAAGAGGGGCGGGGGAAAGCTGCCACTCGTGAGCAAATGGGGCTCTCATAATAGAGTAAAAATTTCTTCATCCCTGCCATTCCACGTGTAGATGAATTGGTGGATAGGTTGCACAAAATGGCTTCAAGGAAGCTTGTCAGAAAGCAGCAGGGGTATTGTATGCCTCTCATAGGCTTAACACAGGTTTAACTAAGCACTCAAGAGAACCTTTGAAGGCTCTGGGATCAGTTTCGGCAGGAGCAGGGTGAGCTCCGCTTATACACGTGAACAGAATTAAAAAGTTGTAAAATAGCAGATTTTCGCTGAAGTGAGTGTAAACTCTAAAGCCATCGTAGGTTCTTTCCATTGTTTATTTCCAAAGTGGGTTTAGTTTAATAGAATTTACCTGAAGCCTTAGCTGCTTTCACTTGTGTTTTGTGACAGAAATCAGAGGACACATGAATGACTTTCAATTGGAATTGTATTATTATGTTGCATGTTATTGATTCCCTTCCAAATGAGGCACGAGTATTATCACTGATTGATGGTGTGGCTTGCATGTACCGCCGACACCGAGCTTGTCAACACCGCCGCTGAGGTTGATCTATAAGAACACCGTATCCTCTTCCATTCATGGATGCGCTGAGCTATTGTTAGTTAATGTATACATGCTACTACATCAGCAGTCTGAAAGAGATCACCACAAAAGAAACATTCTGTCATCACTTATTCACCCTCATGTCATCCAAAACCTGTGTGTGACTCTTTCATCTGTGCAACACAAAAGAAGATAATTTGAGAAATGTCCTGGTGGTTTTGTGTCAATACAATGGAGGTCGGTGTTGTTTGGTTACCAACATTCTTTGAAATATCTTCAATATGTTTGTGTTGTGCAGAAGACAGAAAGTCATACAGGTTTGGAATCACATGAGGATGAGCAAATATGGGTGAATAAATACATTTTTGTAAATACAGTCAGCTAGTCATTCACATCACAAAATGTCAAGACTTTGTGATGGCAGTGTTACAAAATTATTAAATAAAAATTATTTAAAACATCTGCGAAGATATTTAGGGCCCTATGAAATTAATTTTTTCCCAATTTTAGTTTTATTTTTTCTGATTTAATTTTTCTGGATTCTGTGTTTTCCGTCTTTTACTATACAATAGTAATATATGTGCCCACATATTCACTGATACTTTCTACCATGTAAAAATATACAGCATATTTTATGCCTGGATTCCATGATTCTGCCCTAGATATTCCATTACAACATGTAAACAATCAATCAAACTGAAAGATGATCACAGCTACAATATTAACTTACTAGTAACATTATGACTGTTACTAATATTCTATTTGAAGTTTTCAGACATGTCTTACTTTGAACTAGCTCTGATATCTCTTACTGATTTATTGTAGCATTGTTTTTGTTCCATGCCACTTTACAATGTTAACACCATCTCTCTCTTTCTCCATCTTCCCAGGCTGTGGGCTGGAGTTCCTACTGGTACTCTGTGGGCTGGAGTTTTCCTGGTCCTGCCCACGTCACTGCATATGCTACATGGCCCCCAGCACTGTCAGCTGCCAAGCCCACAACTTTCTGTCAGTCCCAGAAGGCATTCCTCCACACAGTGAACGCATCTTCCTTCAAAACAACAAGATACATCGACTACTACGAGGACACTTTAGCCCTACTACGGTCACTTTGTGGATCTACTCCAATAACATCACATATATTGAACCGTCCACCTTCCAAGGGTTCACCCTGCTGGAGGAGCTGGACCTGGGAGACAATCGCTACCTGCGTTCACTGTCTGCAGAAACCTTTCACGGGCTGGGCCGGCTCCATGCCCTCCATCTATACCGCTGTGGCCTCAGTGCAGTGCCCAATAACATCTTCCAGGGTCTCCGCAACCTCCAGTATCTTTACCTGCAGGTGAGCCCGTAACATACTGAACTGCTTACGTAACAACATAGAAAACATTACAAGACACATTGTACTGTTCCTTTAATGTGATACATAACCACTGCTTTGTTTCTGTGTCTGAAGGACAACCATTTGGAGTATCTGCAAGACGATCTTTTTGAAGATTTACACAACCTAAGCCACCTGTTTCTTCATGGTAACCGGCTGTGGAGTCTGCACCAGAACACATTTAGAGGGCTGGGGGCTTTGGACCGGCTGCTCCTTCATCACAACCAACTGCAGTGGGTCGACCGGCTGGCATTCCACGACCTGCAGAGACTCACTACGCTCTATTTGTTCAACAACTCCCTGACAGAGCTCGCTGGAGAGTGCCTTTCCCAGCTGCCTGCCCTGGAGTATCTACGCCTCAACGATAACCCCTGGGAATGCGACTGTAAGGCTATATCGTTGTGGGACTGGCTCAAAAAGTTTCGGGGTTCCACGTCGTCGGTGGGCTGCGTGGCACCGGCAGAACTGGCAGGCAAGGATCTAAAGCAACTGAGAAAAGAGGACTTCCCCAACTGTTCTGGCTCCGAATCCCTACACCAGAGTAAGACCAAGGCATGGGCAGGAACGGATAAAGTCTCGCTGAAACAAGAGCCGCATCCTGCCGAGCCTCCACATCGCCCACACCAGAATGAACAATACCCCTCCCCACCCTCACCCCTGCCTCAACCACCCCCTGCCATAAATGGTGTACAGGCAGGACCAGAAAGCTCCCCGCCTGCTCAAAGGCCCGGCCGCTCTCGGAACTGCACGCGCCAACGCGTCCGGGGCAGCAAGGAGAAAGGACCCAACGAGGTCCACACCTTAAAGGAAATGGCCGATAAGGAGTACTCCTCACCAGATTTCACCGGGAAATATGACGAAACATCTTCAGATGGTTCTAACACCCGCAGAAAGCACAAATGCACCCCCCGGACCTCTGTGCGTCCCCCCAGTGGGGTCCAACAAGCTACCAACAGGGGGAGCTCTTATCATCTGCCTCTTTTTTTCTCTAGTATTGTGGGACTGCTTATGCTTCTAAGCACCGAGCTCATTCTGCGCTGAACTGGATGCTGGACCTCCATAGCATCACCAATACTCCACAGTCCTCAGATCAGCTCTAGCTCCAACATTACCAGGCCTACTAATGTGTGTATGTTTAAGTTTGTGTGCGTATGTGTGAGTGATAATGTGTAATACATTGTATACGGAGCTTTGCCATTTGGACTGATATAAACTCAATGTATGGGTTGGAGAACATAAAGAAAAGCAAACTGAACATGCTTGCACTGCCACTGTTGTTGTTCTTATGTTTCTCATTTCCTGTTGGTCTGTTCTCCCCTTCCAAATGGAAATGTATCTTAATGAAAGAAAGCACAGATAACCAAATAAATGTGTAAAAAAGAATGTGCAATAGGGGGTGCAAGCTAAAGCTAAAATGATGGCAGAGATTGTGTTTAGAAAGCACATCGTCACCCACTTTTGCGTAACATTTCCAAATACGGAATGAACAGATAACATCAGACAAAAAGGACGCTGCTAATCCTACAAGTTACATTGTTTTCTGTTTATTATATCACATTGCCAAATACTTTCCCAAAGTCTCCTGTGATGAAGACTGTCAACCATCATTAGGGTTAAAGACCTGCTTTTTTATTGTGCTGATATATGGGAATATTATCTAACTCCAGTAAACGAAACCAAGCGTCGTAAACAACTAAACAAAGTGTTATATGCAGCGCTCCTAAACTAAAGAGCCAATATAAAAGCACATACATCAATTGAAAAGTTAAGACCTTAATACCACCTTAATTTCTTCCCTTTCATATATTCTTCCACTTATTTTTCATATTTTCTTCATATTTTGCCCTAAAACGTGGCTTCAGGTGAATCCCTTATTTTGGATTGTATTGTTTTATAACAGCACATAAAAAGCCAGTGGTTAGACTAGCTGCTATATTGTTTGTAGAAGCAAATGAGACCCATTTTACCTCATCTGCTTAAAAAAAAAAAAACACCCAGAGTGTGCGTGTGTGTCCAGTATAAAAAGCTATGAAACATTAGAGTTGTTTCTTGTCCTCTGTGTTTGTTTGTTTGTTTTGTTTGGTTGTGACTCAGAGGATTTGATGGGGGCACGGACTCTGGAGGGGGACGCAGGTCTAATTGAAGTGAACTGCATTTTGACAAAGGGCCTTCAGCCTACAGTAAGCCCCACCATCGACAACACAGACGCCTTTCTTTCTTAGAGAGGTCCAAAATCAACTGTTTTAACAAGCCAGAGATGATAAAATCTAAAAAAACAAAGAAACTAAATGTATCTTAAAAAGACTATACATTTCAAGACTTTCTGGAGCCATACAGGCCTGTTTGATTGCCTCTAGAGTGTCTGCTGTGAATCCAAATCCGAGTCCACAGGAGGGACGGTCACTTTGCAGACACTGGGAATACTAAGGATGGATGGCGAAAAAACTGTTTCTTCTGGTCTAAGACACACTTTGTACAAATAAGGAGAACTGTATCGTCACACTCTGCAATGGAAATATTAACCAGTACTATGACACTGACATCATTAATGACATTTTTGATTACAACAGGGTTTCTGAATCTCTGAAGAGTCTCTCTTCAGAACTCAATTATTATTTTTTAGTGTTATTATTTGACCTTTCCTTTTTTTGTTCGAATTTCTGTTTATATCTTTATTTGGTATCATTTTCTGACTAAACTTCATAAATACAATTTCCTCTCCTCCCTCCCTTTCTCTCCTGTCTCTTCTGTGTCTCTCCATCCTAGTGATTTGATGGTTTAACAAGTTGTTCTCAAAAAACAGGAAAAACGTTTATAAAGATATTAAAATCTATATCTTCTTATGTTAAATGTGTTTGTTTTCATTCAATCTGCACATGTGTTGCCAGGTGGGGCAAAAACACTGTCATGGGCCCCAGCAAGGTGGTACATTATAAATCATATCAGCTTGATTTATGAAAGCAATTAAGCAGAAACTACATTACAGGATACTTACACTCATTCAGTACACTTCTAAAGCAAGAAGACTTAAAAATTGTTGTAAGCGATCAACTACTTTTTTGCAAATGGGGATATCACAACAAAATTGAATAAACCCAGAAAATGGTTTATATTTGACCCAACAATAGGTTAAAACAACCCAGCATTTTTTTAGAGTGAATATAACATTGACAATAATAATTATACTTATCAATGTTGTGTTAATAGTTTACATTTATATTGTAAATAATACAGCCCCAGATTAAAACTAGCCACAAAAAACTGTCTCCTTACACTCTTATTTGGTGAATGATTCATTGGCCAAAACACACAAGAGAAAACTCAAAATAAACAAAATTAAGATAAAGTCCATGCGCAGACGAGGGATAACGGCAGGTATAGTAAATAACGTTGTCAATATGGATATTTCTCTTAAACAAACACATCGATTCGCTTCAGAAGACCTTTGTTAAGACCACAGAGCCGCGTTGAGCAGTTCTTTGATCGATGAATGCACTTTTTGGAGCTTTAAAGATCGTTTACCATTCACTCTCATTCTACCGCTCGGAAGAAAAAGGATAAATGATATTATAACTCTGACTGTATTCGTCTGAAAGAAGAAAGCCATACACCTAGGATGCCTTGGGGGTGAGTAAAACATGGTGTCATTTTAGTTCGTCTCTAAAATATCCCTTCAAGTACAACCTACTCATTTCATTCCACATACCACCAGGGGGTGATACCTTTATCACCGGAGGTATGTGTACTACAGTTGCATGGTGTAACTTTCTAATCTGGCCCTTAATTATTTCTAAATGATTAATTTTGAATATGATTCTAAAGACAAGGAGTCTAAGGTGTTTGCTCTTCCATTCGGTCTCTGTGAAGCACACACCATTGACTTTACCAGAGCTCTGCTGGATCTAAAATAAAACCATATGCAAGTGTAGCTGGAAGATACACACACATAAACTATACAGTAATATATGTTCTTGATTACCCAGGGAGCTCAGAAACACGGCCACCCGCAAACACTATTCATTTAACAGATGAGAGTAATTCCACACCACAGGTGCTGCACTGGCTCACTTATTGATGTCTACAGTATGTGTCTGTGCAATCAGCGAAACATGCAAAACTCACACAGCTAACCCTCTATAAATCATATCCGAAGGGTTGCAAATCTGGAGATTTTCAAGGTTAGCATTATGCTTTTTAATCGGACTTTACAGCATAAATCCCATTTCCTCTTTTCCCTCTCCTATGCAGTCACTGTGATGGAAATCGATTCCCGCGTTGGAGTGTAAATTACTTTTTTTATTCTGTTCAATGAAAAGAGGGAAAAAGTTAGTTTTCTGCATGGCGGAAGACGGAAACAGCAATACATTTGAATTGATGAGCATCTCTAATGTGATAACATGGTGGGTCTCGGCTCATTCTCTCTCCGACGTGCAAGAGCTCATCTCACCTCTCCATCTTTCGCCCCCCCCCCCATCTCTCTCTCTCTCTCTCTCTCTCTCTCTCTCTCTCTCTCTCTCTCACCTCTATCATGTAGATTTACATCACCCAGTATATAAATAGACCTTCATAAGACGCACAGGCGTTTTCAGTAATGAACAGTACTATAGAAAACTAAACACAATATTTAAAAGGAACATGTCACACGGCATCAAGCTTTTCTTTGAAACCCATAAATCAGTCTGAAAAATGGAAATACGTGTGATGTGTATATTTATAAATAAATGTATTGCCCGGTTTCAGTCCCAGACTATAACAAAACTAAACTGCCAAAAAAAATCATAGCTTTATGACATCTTGTTAATGCTTTAACACATCACTGTCTACCTTAACATGTTAATAACTTAAGTGATGGTGAAAAATAGTTACATTAAAACATTGCTGGAACTGTCAAAATAAAACCTCAGGTGAAGAAAAAAATTTAAACAAAAGGCACGACCCCTTTAAAAGTGTGTGATGCAGATGAGTTGACATTTGCCTTAGACCTACCTGTTTGATTCAAACATTTCATAATTCAAGCACTTGATTTGGGTATAAAAGCAGCACATTAGTGTTTTCGCCTAACTGTGATCGCGCCGCTGCGGTCGTGAAGGCCAGCGGCAGACATTAAAACCTGCTGTAGCTGTATTCCCAGCTCTCTGTTTTACTGGCATTTATTTGCAAGGGATGAACGACTTCAAAGCTTCTAAAAATAACCTGCGCTCAGTCCCTACACGACTTCAAAAACCACAAAATGAAGGAGGAGAGGACGTGAGAGTGAGAGAGGGCAGGGAGGAGCACGGGGTTAAAGGGAAAGAGGAGAGCAGTGGGTAGGGGAACAAGGTGAGGAGGAACCACTGGGAAAAGAGGTGATAAAAGAGGCAGATGCAGAACAGATGGTGGGCCGGGGGGAAGAGTGGAAAAGGCTCACTGGGCCAAGGGAAGAACCGGAGTACGACAACTGATGGACCACAGAGAGAGAGAGAGAGAGAGAGAGAGAGAGAGAGAGAGAGAGAGAGAGAGAGAGAGAGAGAGAGAGAGAATGATATGAGAAAATCATATTCACAGGTTAAACAGTGGCCATGCATTTTGCCATAATTAAAAACATAAACGTCATTGCAGATAAAGTTGGTTCAAGGTTTCCAAGCAGTGCAATTTGGAAAATCTTCACATCGTCCATAAAAAGCTTAGTTCAATAAATGTTTTGCTAACAATTTTTTCTTTTAAAACAAACACCATATGGGTTGATTTTTGTTTGCCAATTCCATTGCAAAGTAGCTTTTTAACCACTGTATTTGTATTGATTTGTGTGCTAATACGCCACTGTGGGACTGTACACAACACCAAAAGGAAGCAAAAGTTTGCAGCGAGGAATCCAGCATGCAAGCGAGATGCACAGGTTTTAATTGACTTCCTTTCACCGCTGTGCAAGTTTAATTAAAAGCAAGCCTTTAGAAAATTAAAAAGTAAAACAGAAAGAAAGAGAGGAAGAGAAAGGAAGATGGCTATAAAACTGCACAGAGAGAGACATGATAATTAAGAGAATAAAAGAAATGAAGCAACGTCATAACACCTGCCTCTCAACCTCCCCCCATCCACCCCAGGTCCCTCTCTCCCCAATCAATCACAAACCTAATATCATCTCCCACTATGTAAGCCTTTCCTCCACTCCAGTGTTTATTTATTTAGCCGGGAAGTCCCATTAGGCAGCACTGAACCTCACTGCCGTCAGCTCGACACGCTGCATATAAAACAGGCTTTATGGCTCTCACCTTAACCCAGGACTACTTGAGACTCTGGAAGTCAAACTTTACCTGTCAAAAGTGCAAGAATAAAATACAGTATGAATAAAAAGACTACTTCGATCAAGTCCTTGATGATTTTATTTTTTATCAATTGGTTATGAACCCGAGTTACGGCCGTGAGTTGCACCACTTCAGCGAAAGCCGCCCGTGGTCATGTGGTGAACGGCGCATCCGTGGGCTTCGCTTGATTTACTGTAGCCATTTATTATTGTTTGGTAAAAGACAACCGTACTTGTTCCAGGAGCGGCGGCGTACCGAAACCATCTCTGTCAAGCTTATAGCTGATCAATGGCTGCAATTAAAAGGCCGGATCAATTTCAGCAGGGGCAACCCAATAAAACTGGGGCTCAAGCTGTATGGCCCGTAGCTCCATCAGTCGTGAACAAATTCAAAGCCGCCACAAGCCCCTGAGCTGCACGTCTAATGACATACACAGCACTTTCTGCCTTTCAATTAATCACACACACACAAAGGCTGACACGCTGTACACACTCAAACACAAAACCCATTCCCTTTTACAAGGTTTATTTTTCTCTGCAGAAAACTTGTGGCCATCTGCCATCTTTTTTCATTTTCATTTTTTTTCGATGAACACCCTGAAGCCTGCAATTACCCACACTCAACAGTCATGAATCTGAAAGAAATACTAGAACCAAAAATTTAAATTCTGTCCTATACTCACGCTAATCATTCTCAACCCATATGCGACAACTTTAACTCGGTTGCAGGTCTCAAATGAAAGGCACGTGTTTGAAGTCATGATGTTTGCTTTTAAGCCAGTCGAGAGCCATAATGATTTATGTTATTGTTGTCTAATCTGTGCTCATATATGATTTGAGAACTGCAATTATTAGAACATCCTATATATTATGTGTGAGATTTCAGAATACTATTCATTTCACATACTGATTTTCACCCGATACTACATAGTATGTTGTAGGTGATTTTAGATGTTGAGAATTACACAACGCTATTAGACTTTATTTTGTTAAATAACGCAAGAGACTACAAGGTCATATGGTATAGTTCACCCAAAAATGAAAATTCTGTCATCGTTTACTTACCCTCTTGTCATTTCAAACCTCTTAGACTATAACTTCTAGATTGTAGCCAACTGTGAACAGACCCTGAAATTACTTTCCTGCCGTCATCACATATCCTGCTTGTGATCTGTGCGAACCAGTACACGATCTCTGCGGTCTTTTGTCAGACGCCAATCAAAGGTGCTGACATTCAACACCGAGATCAAGCTTGACACACTTCTTCACCCCAGAAACGCACTACAAAACATTCATCTCTTTATTTGCTCTCTCACTCACGTCTGTGTCAGCTGGGGGATCCGTGTCAGATACCACCGAACCCCCCCCCCCCCCCGCAGCTCTTCCTCGACTGCAACTTTAAAACAAAAGACAGACAAGATAGCATCTCTCTCTCTCTCTCTCTATCTCTCTCTCTCTCTCTCCGCCTCCTTACTCTCCTGCGCAGTGGGAGGCTGAGCCGCTTGCGAGACTCAGTTCAAACTTCGGCTCGTCTTCTTCTCTTACTCAGTTTCTCTCTTTTACTTTTGCCCTCCAGGAGCGACATGCTCTCCATAAAATCACACAAACTAGCTTCTCACAAATATACAAAAGGCTGTGCATGTCTCTGGCACATACAGTATAAGACACATATATGAAAAACATTACCCTATACTATCCACAAGGCATTAGAGTAATGACTTATTAATATTATAATAATATCATATTTCTATAAATATTTCTGTTATTCTATACTATTATGGTGACCCTGAAGGCCCAAAATGACTAGTCACACCTTGCAGAGGGTTAATGTGACGCTTACCGTTTTTTCAAAACACTACCAAAACAAACTTGTAGCCAATCAGCAGTAAGGGGCGTGTCCGCTCATGTTGAAGCGGCATTAAAGACTGTAGAAAGAGCGATTGTCTTATTTATTACATTAAAGTAAAAGGGTCTGCGGATTTTAAGTACGAAAAGAAGGATAAAAGTCAGACAGGAGTTAGGACCTGTGTTAATCTCATAAGACTTTCCAGCGGAGACGCATTAGGGCCCGCGGTACAAATGTCAATATTAGATGTGTAACGGAACAGTTTTGAGCATCATTGTTTATCTGGAAGCACCGAAGCAGTGTGCTACTTGTATCGTGTTGGCTTATTTTATTTATTTGCATTATTATTTGAGTGGTCTAAGCTATGATAAAGCTAAGCATTTCATGCCTGCGTTGCACAGCACGTTTAAGGGCGGAGCAATTAAGTAAGGGGCGTGTTTCTTTTGCGTAGTAGTGCGTTTTGTTGTCGATTTCAACCGTCAATTTCAACACGCTTGATAGCAGTATTTTTTCTGAAAGAGAAAAAGTCCATGGTTTTGAGTCTTTATTTCCTCTCAAACAAAAACTGTCAACAGTATACAAATAATGACAACATGTCAAGAGACAAGCAGAACAACAAAAGAGAGGGATATTTGCAAAATGAAAACGCACCCCTATTTCTGATTGTTTATCGGTCATTTAACAGAGCACTGATCTATTTCAACAACAGCCATAAAACACATGACAGAACGTGTCATTTAAAACCATTTTGTTCCACACTGTGAATAGCTCAATGAGAGAGACACAACATGCAGGTAACATTGTGTTCATTCTCCCTGTGGGAGGGATATAATATGCAAACATTATACTACATAACAAACACATATGCATGCTGATGATAAAACATTAAACACGCACATCTTGTGTTCTGTTATTACAAAACACGATCAAAATGCTTTCATAGGAAATGAATTTATATCACATGCCAGCCAGGTGTAAACAGCAATGCGACAGATTATTCTTATTTCTAAAATGAAAAAAATAACATTAATACCATAATGCCTGAACAAAGTCCAATCATGTACTGACACTGACTCTTAATAGACTGTTTCAATAACAGGCTTCATTGCGCTTATAATATCACATACGTCTGCATTTTATATACATTTATATTCTCTTTATATGCGGTAATCATTGGTCTGAACGCCATTCTTTCTAGATATAGGCTACACATACAGTAGACTCCAAAAACTACAGCTGAAGGGCAAAACTTTAGGATCAGAATGTATGGGTAGGCTACTGAAGACAAAGTCACCTGTTTCACACTGGAAAGAGAGCGCAAGCAGGCACTTATGCAAACATTAGAAAGGAAAGACTGAGAAAAGATGCTAATGTAGGATAAAGTTGATTTATCCAACCATCCTTAGTCTTCACGTGATTTTGTTAACGGTGGACAACATTGACTACAGACGGAACGTGGATCGAAAGATGACATCGAATATCGCGAGAGCCATTCGAAAGAAGACGTAGCTGTCTGCTGTCGTGGTATTTAATATCGCCACATGAACGCGAACGCGAACGCAAACGCATATGCTAGCAATAGTGTGGCCAGGGGCTGCATACTTTTTTTTTACTGCTTTACAAACGATCGCATCCATTAACTTTGTTATCTTAGGGAAACAGCACTAGAAAAGCCAATATTACACAAACAAAATCATTTTAAAACAACACAAGTGGGAAATTAGACCGCAATTCACATTCACTTTTTGTGTTATTCGTTTTTATACTTTTTGTCTTAGACATACAAATATTAGCATTGATTGATTATGATAATATTTGTTAATTCTGTGGACTCTTAAGGCTCACATTTTTTTTAAACACATTCGATAGGGGATACTCATAAAAAAAGCAGTACCTTTTATATGTGTGTTGCGGATTGCTGTGTCTGAGGTCTTGTGATGTCGCCTACTGTGGCCAGGGCTACTTTCTGTGCTCATTTCAAACCTGTGCTTCAATTTGGCTAAATTGGGTTGTTAGCCCCTGCTGGTAGATGTCATAATACCTGTCTTCATTCGCCTTTTCAAGTAGTTGTCTATTTTTCATTTTTAGGACAAGAAAAATAATCTTGAATTTAATGACTAAGAAAAAGGTTAAACGTAATTCAAGTTTTTTTTCTTACCCCATTGACAGATTTTTTTGCTTGTTTTAAGCACAAATTTACTTACATTTCATATTTTTTCCCTAAAAACAAGACTTATTTTCTTACGTCATTTTGCTTTCAAAGAAAATGCATCTTGATTCAATAACCTTTAGAAATAACACTTCCCCCAATGGTGCAGCTACACCCTATATTTATAAATAAATTCATTTATTACTTGAGTCGGGTATCTTATTGGTGCAAAACATCTGATTAATAATACTTTAAAATCCTTAAGACCAAGATATTTTTAACACTTACCTTCAACTAGAATCTCTGCATTATTTTATTTTATATGTGTCTCTGTGTATTTAACTAGCTCTCAACAGGAATTGAAAATGTTGGCAGTGATGCTTCCCAAGTGTATGCCTATATGTAAACCATCAAAAGCTATTTGAGAAAAAAACTGATGTGTCTACAGACACACTTATGTTGTCTTCCCTGTTTTATGACACATGGAAGACATGACCAATAGCATGAAGAGAGAAATCTCTGAGTGGTCTCAGCTGTCCATTATCAGATATGTTATCATATCCCATTGAAATATGTTTTTGCTTGTTTTAGGCAGAAACTCGTTTAATTTGGATTATTTTACCAGAAAAAAACAACCTACATTTTTTCTGTCATCCGAGTCCTTTTGCTTCTCAAGAATAAGATAAAAATAAGATTTAGAAATTAGGATAGGTTAAGAGTATTTATTGCAATATTATTTTTTATGGAAACTGCAAATGACATGATAAAGGCAGTTTAATTATTTATTCATGTCTTAGTTCAGTTGTAAAGTTGCATAATGTAATATAATAAATAAAAACAGCACTTAAATGATATAAAAGCAGAAAATGTTACAGTGTTTTTAAAACAGCTCTTATACTGTTAAAGGACATTTCTACTTTTAGTTGCTAACCCAATATTAAACTTTTGTAGCATGAAAGATACGGGAAATACAAATTTGACCAAAAAGCTGGGAAAAGAAAAGGTGAAGGTATCAGAGATATGTCTGTCTTCATTTTAATCTGGGAATAAAACTGTTCAAGTACTCCCATCTGGAGTAATGGTGGGAAGAGAATGCTCCAATAGACATGTAAAAAAATAAGTCTGGAAGCATCTCACTCTGATGGTCTGCCCGGGGGACACCGAGCCCCACATCACAGCCAATGTGCTGACAGCACTGAGGTACACAGACCTGTGAGTGGCACTCTATCACTATAGGGAGTACACAGCAGACTTATTCACACACACGCACGCACGCACGCACGCACGCACGCACACACACACACACACACACACGCACATCCAGAAATACAGGTGGAAAAGGATTGGTGAAAATACTTTTGCTTTGACAGCCACACCGAATAGGCGCTTGGTTCCTCCAAGGACATTTCTCAACATTGTCTTTTTTGTGAGTAATGCAAAGAGAGAGAGAATAACAAGACCTCAGAGAAGCTATTTTAAATGTTGTGTCTACTGAGATCACGTTAATTCATAAAATGGATGAAACCAGCATGTTGTTCTTCTAATTTTAAACACTGATACTTTGATGCTTCCTAAATTAATGTTTAAAAGTAATATGCTCAAGACGTGGAAAAGGAGTCTGATTAACATTCTATCCTGAGTCTCGATGGTGCAAGGACCCTACTGGAATTGCTTCATTTATACATTTTTTTGTCAGGTAAAAATCAGTGCAAGAATCTTTTAAGCCCTGACAAAATGCTGAATGTCAATGTCAGGAGGTCAAACTATATATTATACATTGAAATTGTTCCTGTAGCTTTAGCTAGTGTCATGAGTTTGATTCCTAGACACACAATCTGAGAAAATGTCATCTTTGAATCACTTTAAAGAAAATTGTCGGCATACATATAAAAAATATTTTACGTGAGTTTTGAGAAGGTTTATAGTTTATGTGAAAAAAATCACAAAAATGTGATTATCCTACAATGAATTTGGCAATAGATTTGAACCCTTCAGTATTTGTAATGGCTGGATACTTCAGAAGGCCCCGTGGACATGACAAAATCTTTAGAATTCTTTAGTAAACAAACTTTATGTTGTCCTGATGTTTTCCTTTGTGGCTCACAGCATCAACATTCACCTGCCCATGAATCCCAGTTCAAAGCGTGGTAGAGCGGGTGAAGAAAGGGACAATTATTAAAACAGCTCAGCTCTCCAATGCCTCTCTGTGTCCTTCTCTTCCATCTGCCCTCCTTAGCCTATACCCAGTCAATTAAAATGAGGCTTGTCAGATCAAACAGACTTCCATTTACTTTACTTTCGCACACATAACAACCCCCTGAAGAATGCAGGGAGGCTGAAGAACGCTGCCTTTTTTCACAACTGGAGACGGTTCAGGAGAAGAAAGCTGACGTTCGAGGACGCGAGTGGTCTTTCTGGAGATCCCATGATGCATACGCTGCTCAGCACGTCTCTCACAGCTGCTCCTGTTCAATTACGAAAACCATCGATGAGGTTGTTTGATCTGTTTTAGGAAGCGAATAGGCTACTGTCTCCACATAAACACACACACACACATACTTAGAGGAGGGTATATCTCACCTTCTGTGTAATATAATTAATAATTATTTATTGCATTCCAATTCATAGCAAAGATATGGGCTTTATGTAGGTCATGGCTCTTTCACACTGGTAAACAGTTACTTAACACCCAACTGGAAGGAAATAGTGTTTAAGACAACAGTTAGATAAAAACATAATATATGTATGTTCAAGCAGCTGATGTTGGTACCGTATTGCTATAGCTCAGTTGCGGTAAAGCATTGTGTTAGTAAAAGAAGGTTGTGAGTTCAAACCTCATTAAATACACATATTGATGAAAAAATGTATGTTAAACTTTGCAATATATTTGCAATGCAAGTTGCTTTGAATAACATTACCTACCAAACACATGAATGTAGTAAAAAACATTTCGGTCACACTTTATTTTAAGGTATAAAAGAACACAATAGTTTAGATAGGCACATTCTGAATTGAATACCTTCATGGAGTAAAAGTTTTTTATGGTTTTACATTAAAAAAAAAGATTTTAATAGTACAATAAATATCTTCAACATAAAATCCTATGATGCCTGATCACACCAGGAGGTAAATAGCAAAATAACTTAAAATACAACAAAAACTTTCAATGTAACTTTAAAGATGACAAGATCTAGATTTATTAGACTTCTGAACAAAAAGTCAGTGTCGTCGCTGGGAATCAAGACAGCACCGAGATTAGAAATACCTCAATGAGCTTCCAGCATTCTGCTCCACTTAATGAAATTGTGCTACAGTGCAATTCAATAATGCTGAAATACACTCAGATCCCAGCAGACTGGAAACAGTGGAACGACTGTGTACAAATACAGACTGCAAATTGCTGACAAAGCCCTTTGGTCTGTCTCCCAGTTTGTACAACATACACTGACTGAGTCAATATGTTTTTTGAAGTATTTTATATTTATACTATTTCTAGACGTTCCCCGTCAAACATAAAATGAGTGGGTCTTTCTGTTACTGTTGTTTGGATACACTATCGCTAGAAATCTTTACAAACTTGATATTATCTGGTGTTGTTTGCCTGATTTTGAGACCTGCAAACAAACAACGCCACAGCGTGAATGCCGATATCCAGAATACAGATGCTTTCAATTTGCCCCACATCAAAATCTCATTAACTGTATAGCATCAAAATTGAAAGTTCTCCTATACTGCTGTCAAAACATTTCATACACAATACCCTCATTTGCATTATAAGTGATAAGGCCGTGCATAATGACTCCGATTCTAGTAAAACAACAGGGGAATTCACGTTGCTTTCAAAACCTCCTTTATTTAAAAAAGTGATGCTGTCATAATGATTATAAAAGATGAGGCTGAGCAATTAACTCAAGATCACATCATGAAATTCACAAAAAGGAAAATGAGGTGTTGTCACATGCTGTTGACATCTGTCTAAATGTATATATTACCACACAGAAGAACTTAAAGACAGGTCTTCATGTGCTGAGACGGTGAAAGTTCTCCAGGTTGGTCCTACTGACCTTGTCACCCAAGACAAGCGAGCCATGACATCATGACACATTAGCAACACTCAGGACGCTCATTTTGGTAAAAAGTCGCCAGTGCTTTGGCAGAGATCAGGTCAAACGTCTGCCGCTCTCCCTACTTTCTGCTTAGCTTAGCATTTTGTCAGTGCATCAACAAGGCACATTTTAAACATGACATGAGGGTCGACATTTACACGGCACACGGGTGACCCAACCTCACCCCGCGAGAGGAGGTCACGCCAGCAGCATCACTCACCAAATCAATGATTCTCTAACAAGCCCATCGGCGTAGATGTCGGAAGGTCGTGTAGACCTTGTAAGGGAATAAAGACTATTCCTAATCTAATGAACTGCCTTATCCCATAACTGGCAATGCTGCTGAACTTAGAAAAGTGTCAGAGGGGAGCATGTCGTGACATTAAACAGTAAGAGTATTATCATCTCCACTCTGACAGAGCCAAAGACTAGTTTAAGATGATATGTGTGAAAGGGTTTAATGTCACTGTGTGAAAGCTTAACAATACCAGCAGCTGTCAGACAGGAGCTTGTGAGGGCAGTCACATCTAGAGGAGTTTCCTCTGTGACATCTTCAAAAATACTACAGTGTTTTTCAAACTTTTTAGGAACAGATACAGACTAAAGCCAATAAACGCTGCTAGTCCCACATCATTTCACACACTGCATTCATGATCAACTGAAACTGGGTTACATATAAACTGACCCAACAGTTCTGCCATGGTGAAAGTGGCCAATGGAAATGTAATGACTGTAAGCCGGCCTTGTCTTGCTCACATGCAGCTAAGAGATGGTTTCAGAGGGTTAAGAGGTCATTTAGTAAACTGATTTCACTGACAACAAAGGTTGCAGTGTCAGGGGATTCATTTGCTGTTGTGTCAGACTGTGTGCACAAATTCTTTGATCTCGGGGCAGCATCTCTAAGCTACGATTGTCCGTGTGATTATCCCCAATAGTTTCAGATCTAATCCTATCTTTGCTTCACAGTCTTTTAATCTGTCTCCTATCTCCCATTTCTGCTCCATCCAGCACAGCTTTTCTTTCCCACCACCTTCCAATCTTATACATCTTACTTAAGATACAGTCCATTGAAAAGCCATCTGAAGCCATAATCAATTCCAGCTGAATCAATAACACTTGACTGGGAGGAGAGGGGGCTGACACAGTCCTCGGTGAGCTGTCAATCACATGCTTACTCCAATCTTGGAGTCCACTCTGCCAAGCTACACCATTCCCAGTCATGGTCAGGAGTGATTCAGTGAGTAATATCAGCTGTCCCATCTTTAAAATGACAAGTGGTTCAAAGTCTATGCCAGCTGATTATTTAAAAATGTGGGTTAAACATTAATACTATCTTAAACTAGGGAGAACAGTACACAATGGCAATGAAGAAAGCATTTGTTTCCACACCAAACCAGAATAATTAGTCTGATGGGAATTTCTAAGGCCCATATACAGTACTTACAGGCTGATGGTTTGAGTTCTGCTCAAGTTTTTCCTTAGTGATCACAGGGGAACCTTATCAGAGAGAAACATTCTCAGCTATCAGGATGTCTTTCACATCTTAAGATGGACAAATTCTTCTTAAAATATATTTGTTCAGGGGTAAAACACAAGCAGTGTATATTTGAGACATGTATTTGAGACACTGTTAAAGCATAGTTTGTAGATCATTAGTTTAAATCCAGTTCAAATAAATGTTTATCTTATCTGACAGTTACATTGTCAGCTGTCAGCATTACTTTACCAAAAATGTGGCTGAAAACGGTAGGAACTAGATGCCACTAGATAGAAAGCCTGCAACCTTTTAGCCAAAAAAGCATAACAGCTAATGCTAATGCGAAATGCAGTAAAGGAGAGCAGAGGTTTTTAATGGATGTCAATGGGGGTTGTTAGCCGTTACAATTTCTCCAATTGGAAGTATTACAGACCCTTCCATCTCCCTATAATAAGAGTATCTTACTGGAAGCATCTTGGGTGTGACTTAAAATGATGCGTCAACCTGAAGCGGGTTGTTCGATGTAAGAGTTCAGAGGTCCCATGTCCGACTTTAAGTGCCATTCCAGACACTTATTTCTGGGTTTGCATAAGCAGTCCCTCCCTGTAGCGGAATGTCATCACTATTAATCACCCACACAATAACGCTTTTACACGGCCTGGCAAAGTACCGGCAACATGTGAGAAAAAGTGAAGGTTGGCTAAAGATTAAAATAGAGACCGTACCGGCCCACTTCAAGCACTGATCAAACGATGAGAAACTGCTCTATCTGAGTGAATGAGAACACAAGGACTGCTGTGTGCTAGCTCTAGTTGAAATCTACATTTTGTGTTCTGTTGTTTATGTTTTAGCTTAGCGAGCAGAATTCACTCAAAATTCTATTTTAAGACCATTAAGACAAGAAACCATTCTAATTTTTACCTGTCTATGACATCACCATACTTAAACACTGCTAGAATTCGTGTAATTTTTGTAAAAAAAAAAACAAATCTAAGAAGAACAAGAAGAGGGAAAATACAGGAATGGTACAAACAGATTTTGTTGTCAGCCTAACATATCCAACCTCTCCTTATCTGTGGAATTCAGGATTGAATGACAGCCACTGTTTGGTTTTACATTATTTCCAGCCAGACCTCCCACCCCCAGCCACATGAGAATCCAAAGACAAGACCTGGAAAGAAAACCAACACCGTGGGCTTGAAAGGATGGATTTAGTTCAGGTCTCGCCTGCTGCTCAGAACAGCTTTGAAGCCTCGAGTCGGGCCGGCGTCGCACTGCCCACAGCGTTTCTCTCCGTGGCAGAACCCACAGCAAACTCCTGCTAACAAGATATGGTCACAGCATCCAAACAGACGTATCTCTTTCTTGACAGGTCTGTGCACGTTCCAGAGCAGACTACAGCACAGGCTGTGCTGCTGATCCTACAACGGCCTGCCAACAACATCAATTGCCCACTAGGAAACAGCGGGTCACCAGTGGGCCAATTTAGGACATAGTGTTTCAGCATAAGATGGGCAAGTATTACTAGGCGTCTTTGGCTGTGGAGGATAGACCTTGCCTACTCTTATCTCGCTCTTTACAGGCTTCTTTGCATTGCCTAAAGTCTCTCCAGTGGATATTTCTGGCATCAGTTGCATGGTCTGTGGTTTTATCCACTCGAAGTTGTGCAAAGGCATTACCTTGAATTTTTAAGGCCTTGATGCTTGTCACAAAGCTCCATCCTCAACAAATACACACGCTCACAACCTTCCAGCCCCATTGCTCTCAACATCACATGAGTGTGTTTGCCCATTTGGCACTGTGCTGTATCAACCCAAGCTGTTCGGTAAATAACGCTCTACACGCGATATCTGCCAAAGCCAAACTAATCTGACCATTCGTTTACACTGCTAATTAAAAAGACTTCTGTGTTAATGCATTTTGGAGTTCCGTAGAGAGAGAACCATTGTTGTGGATGTGTAAAGAAAGCGCATTCACAAGCTATATAACTTTCTAAATGTGACATTGACTGGGGGTCTGGGGGTTATAGAGAAATTTGCTTTTAAAAAATATATTTCTCCCCCTGAAATGTTCAAGAGTCCTGAGGGTACATGTATTTTACATCAGACATTATTTATAGGTTCCGTACAGTAAGAATAATCGAAAGATGCTGAAGAAATACATACAGACTGAACACATGAATCACAACTTTGTATGGTTGGTTTGACATCATTTTATTTCTTGTGTCAAATCTCAGTGCTGTTGTATACAACTACATTTAGAGAACTGCCTACTTTTAACTTTGTGTGAACAGTTTGGGAGCGACCCTGTTCTGTTCCAGCATGAAACATAAATGCCAATAAGAAAGAAAAAATCACAGATGAGATTTGTTTGATATCTCAGTTATTACTTCTAGACAACAGTACAATTAAAGAAGCCGGAGCAAATGAAATGGTAAAGGCAATCTCTTTCATTGCTCTTTCAGCGAAGCCGATAGCGTAGTGACTATCAGCCAATGACTTTCTGCGCTAACATTGTTGCTTCTTGTCTCGTAAAGTAAATCAGGTCAAAACACAAGTTTCTGTTTCTGGTATACCTGTAATTTTGATTCTGTACAAGGATATTGCCTTGGATTCACAAATTCAAGATACATTCTGAATGAAACATCTGTGCAAATACAATGCAACAGCCTGCATTATCAAAGGATTTTTTGTGAGATTATCAAAAGTTAAGCTACGCAACATCAAAGTTGGATTTTAAGAAGAATGTTATGAAGCACAGACGCGTCGGTGACATGACGGACCTTTGATGTTCAGCCTTTGCATTTCTTTTCTGATTTATCGTGTATCTGGACAATCTCACTTTTCAGCCCTTCACCTTCTTTGTGAAAAGGAACAAAAACCCCTTAACAAACAAATTCTGTGGAAATCAATCTACATTCTTTGAGCACAACACGATTTCTTCTTCATCACAATGGCTATTAGTTTCTTTTATATAAACCGCTCGATATGTCGCACGTCTCTGTTCGGAACAGTACAGATTCGCTTGGTTAAACTGGATTGCAGTATGAATTTTCATTTTTATAAACATTTATTGTTTTATTGAAAACGTTTACGACTTTCCAATACAAGAAATACGCATATGCACCAGCCCTGTGAAGTACTTCAAAGTCACGACAGTAAAATACTGTTTCTGCTGGCCGTGTCTTTGAAGTTTGCTCTAAAATTCCGTCCACGTTACAATGATTGTCACGCGGGTTGCGGGGATTCGAATTATTTTCACAAACCAACGCTCAAGCGAACATTTAAAGACTGAAGCTGAATAAAAGGAAATGATCCACGTTCGGAGTAAAAAAGCTGCTGTTTGACAGATACCGAAAATAACAACTCGCGCCCCTGTAGCTGCCAAGATGTGTTATTTATTGGCACGAATTAAGGAAGATGTCCTAGTAATCCTGTGTCTGACAATAAAAAACAAAAACACTATCTAGAGCCTAATCCAATTACAGAGGAGAACAGGAGTCGAGTCACAATGTCACTTGTATCTACAAATTCAATCTCGAGCACTTTTTCAGGATACACAGCCGGGTTTCCTTTTATCGCCACAATTATGAAAAGTATCAGCATTGCACCTGCTACATAATTGTCAGTGCAATTTTCTAAATCTAATTGAAAGGCCAGGACAATGGAGGCTATGTAACTAACTCATTCCAGCACTGGAGTGTTTTGTGCATTCAGACAATGTTAAGTGTGAAGCTCAGACCTTTATATTGTAAGGTCTGCCGGTTAACTGACACTTGCTTTCTCTGTTTTTCTCAAGCCTCTGAATCTGCACCGGGCGCATGAATCTTAAGCGAGACGCCCACATGCCGCTCTACTCTCTCCATCCATTACAATTAAGGTCTCCTGTCTGAGAGTTACATCTTTACTTGCCTCCATCATCGACACTGCTACTGCTTTATAGCCTGTTTAAGAGTCACATTCAACAAACTCCACCAAGATCTATGATACTGGAGGAAAGCCGTCCACGGATAACGGAAGGGATTTCAAATCTATGAATGCCATGTGACTAATGACATCACAACCATGCTGATTGGCTGACGATGTCACAGGCGGTCCCGTACCAAGACAGTAAAAAAGAAATCAATTTCATGCTCTTAAGAGCCCTGCAAAAAGAATCAGGCACTGGAAAAATATCTGTGATATGTAATTTGCAAAAATAAAATAATATAAAATGGCTGCCAGTGGAGAAAGGTGAAAGTTTCAGTACGTCTGGCATCGACCAGCACTAGGATAGAAGAAAGCATTGAAAAAACAACACAATTTTGTTACATTTGGTTAGCAGAAAAGTCAAGATGGCATACGTTTGGTACTTCTTCAGCATGGCCACAATAAGCAGGGGCAGACCGATGCAGGCCTGTGAGATAATCTTCATCGCTCCCCTGAGCCAAATCACTGTTTGAGGTCTTAATCAAGTTGGAAGGCCTCAGCGCAATGCAAAACGCAACTCCCTCACAGACCAAGCTCCAGGGAAGCAAACAGGCATTTCCTTACACACACATCTTTCTTTATCTGCTGTTCTGAGATCTGTAAAGAGCCCCTTCGTGGCGAGGAGTAATAGCGGAATGCATTTCTCTCCAAGGCGTCTAACCCTCTATACTGGAAACTTCTCTGACACTCGAGTTTAATGGATTTATTGGACTTTTAACAGTGTTTAGATTTTGCCAAGTGCATTTGATGGACCGCTTACCCATTTGGCTTCATTGTGAGGCAAGAACAATATAATGATGCAATCGAGTGCAAAAAGGTTAGAGATTCTGCACAGGCTACAAGAGGCTATTGCCAGATGGCGCACTAAATTGGTACCCCCTTTAAAGTTGCACACCTAAGGAAAGTTTTTACAAAGTCTATAGTCATACATCATTTGATGTAAATTGGTTGAATTTTTACTTATTTGTTTTGTGTTATATGTTTGGTTTTTGTTGGAGCTTCTAATTTTGTTGTATGTGGAGCTATATAATGATGGCAAATGCTTTCAAATGAATTCAATCACCGTATGGTAGCCGCCGTGTTATGATCACATGACCAACCGAATACAAAAGTGCATAGAAATCATGGCTCAATCCAATCAATAAAATGAGATCCAATGAAACATTACCAAAAAATTGCAATCCTCCTTTAAAACAAACTTCCATTTAAAATGATTTTATGTTGCTTACGGACCCATTTAGCAAAAGGCTTAATTATCCAAATTGTTTTCACAAGGATAGCATCCACCGACTAACTTGTAAATTGGTGCAATATTTTGACAACATAAAAACTGCCTTACACTAGTCAACTGAGAATTCTCAAAATGTACTTCAGGCAATATTTATGCCGTATGTGAAGCAAATATACAGTAACCCAGAAGCAAATATTACAATATTGACTGAAGTTAGGTCGATATAGCATAAAAAGAAAAATTAAACCATACTTTCATGCTGTTCTTGATAGCCAGGGGCACAAACCTACAGGCACAGACTTGCACAGCACGTGTCCGCTTCAATCTCAAGCCTGGGCTTGCCCTGAGGCTTAAACAAAATACATATCTCTCATTATGTCCCTATGCATCATAAAGACATAAAGTCACACATTCATATGAGCCAGCAAGACTGAAAGAAGCACTTTCAACTTTACAAGCCGTCTAAAAGTGCTTCCCCTCTAGAATGTATCTAAATTTAGAGCCCAAGACATTCGTTGCCTCGCCCCTCGCGGAGCACGAAGGCCGTTTCCATGGTTACGTGGGATTGACGGGCACGAATATGAGCGGGCCTTTGTATTTGTCAACATCCCTCAACAAGCAGTGAGGTTTACCGTAGCTTTAGAAATGGAATAGTACCCATTAAAACTACAAATAAGATCAGGCCGGGAGGGAATGAAGAATGTGCCATGGTGGGGTGGCAGAGAAAGAAAAGATGAAAAGAAAAACAGACTGTCGGCCTTCGCGTACAACAAAGAGGTGCTGATGTGTTCTGAGCAGGAGAACGCCGAACAAGAGCGGTGTTTATGTTGTGCTGCACGTGTTTGCTCATGGGGGTTTGTACCAGAGGAGGATGTTAGACAGCTGAGGGGTGAACGAGAGCCAGGGTGTTTATATAAATATTGTCAGTGAATAAAACTCATTTCGTATGCAGGAAACAAAATGGGCCTCGGAAAAGAACAAAACAACAGTCTTCTCTTGTTTCAGAGAGAGAAATATGAAGCAATTTAAAAAAAATATACGACACCCCCTTTAAAAATATTTAGGCCCGGTTTCACAAACAAGACTTAAGACACTAAATTAAACGTTTGAGCAGTGTTAAATGAAAATAAGTTACTCTGACATATCTTAAAATGTCTCATTGCTATTGTTTGGTTTCAATATGCACACCAGTAATATTTATATCTAGAGCATTTAAATAAAAGTGGCTTAAATATTGTAATTTAACTAAGGCAGTCTTAGCTTAAGCTAGGCTTTAATGCTTACCTTGGCAATCACCACAAATACAAACTTTTCCTTTAAGTAGCATTGCAGTCTTAAGAAATAAGAAAACAAAATAATAAAAGAAATAAACTCTACAATCAATGTTTTATTAAGCTTAACAATTTTACCACTGCATCATGTTTTTGAACTACAACAGCTGGTTGTGTAATTTAGCTAATGACAATTTAATGCCAGTACACCATGATAGCAATCCAACATTGCCAAAAACATTTCAATTTTCACTATTCAAACCATCCGAAAATGAATTGGACATGTTTACCATCCAAACCAGCTCTTAATGTTGCAAATCAAGTTCATTTCTATATCAATGGACTTGCTTGCTACTCAACAGATGCCATATGATAACGCTTATAGCTACTTGGCATATAGAATCCAAAATAATGGGGGGAAATGCCACAAAGAGACTTCAGGACACAAACAGCTTTATTACTTTGCATAACAGAAACAGCAAAGAAAAACAGTGTACATGTATATAAATACAGTGTGTGTGGTAAGTACTTTTGGCTGAAGTAAGTGTAAATGAGCTTATCAAGGTTCTGCAGGTCCGATTCAGGCCTTCAAACAGAGGAAGGGACTGTATTTTTCTCTCGCCAAGCTAAGAACATAAGATAAACTGTGTGTGCGTCTACACTGATATGCAGTTCTCTAAACACTCTAAAATCCCTCCTTTACTTTATCACAAAATGTCAGCAATTTCTAAACAATATTTCAATATTGGTTTTTCCAATCCGTGCCGACACCAGGAGAAGCAGCACGAGCTATATTGATCCTGCAGTATTTTTATAATCATAAAACAAGTGAATTAAACAGACAAAATAATACAAATGGGAAAAAGCCACAGAGACCATCAAGCAAAAATATAAAAAAACTAAATTTAGAGAGGAAGTACAGTTAGTATGTACATGATACTGGAACACAAAAAGTGCCACACTGGTAGAAGTTTTGTTCATGACTGCGGCAGTTTATTCTACTTTGCGGCTGCCTTCCTTATGTTGATGATCAACCGCTTGCTGTATTCTCTGTGGTCCACTGGCTTTGCCTCCACCACAGTCACTTTAATGCGAGATTCATCCTATGCAGACAAAACAGAAATGATTACAAACCCTGAACTCATCCCCATCCAAATGCACTTCTATGGTCTCTCAAGAGAGCAAGTGTCTTCTGCTTGATTATAAACAGTATCTATTTTTAAGCATAAATCGACCGCAAGCACACTAAAATGCCATAAAGAGAACAAAGGTAGAGGATAATTTTGGGAGAAAAGAAATCCAGGTTCCAGGTTTGAGCTTTCAAAGCATATTACGCAAGTATAATGAAACAATCTCAAATTTAGGAAAAGTGATGAGTATCTTCTACAGTTTAACATTCAAACCTATTTAGATGCAACTGTAGGCATTAGTGTGTTCAAAGGATGAGAAACATGTTTGAATGCGATACTCCCTCAGAGACAAAGTGCAAATTATTGACTCACACTGACAGACAACCTTGCTGGCTTAAATACAGGAATCTGCAATATATACAGAACATTAATAAGCTTTAATGAGATCTCTCTGACCAAACATATGAAACAAACTAAACATGCAGGATTCAAAAGACTGGAATTTCTGAATTAAGTTCAACAATAAATATTCTTAAAACCTGGACTAGTAATCTAGTCACACTTTCAATCATAATACTTAAAAACATCTAATTTGACCTTCAGGAATGCTGACTGTGTGCCTTAAATTCTCATTCCATTTTCTGTACATGTAATATAACAATCTTCAGCAATGCCATGGCTGGAAAATCAGATACTGATACAGCATTTCAGATGAATACTAATTTCCCTGCAGAATAATAAATTGCATTACACAGAACGACTGCAGCCTTACTATACGGCTAACCCGATTACAGAAATAAACTAGCCAATCTAAGGCTATAAAATTATATGTAGCTAATATGGAACTGAGTCAAATTTAAGTTCATTTGAATTTTGATAAGTACAGATGAATGTGAACTCTAATAATTAGGAGTGGAGGCAACGGGAGAGGAAAGTAGCCCTGGGTCTTTGTGAGCAGGTGTGTCTGAGGAAGGGAAATGGAGAACGTGGTGTTCTTGGCGTTAGGATCACAGAAACCCACAACACAAACATCTTCAACATTTGTACGTCATGTGGCGTAGGAACGAGGCGTGGAGCAATTTTCATTACCAGCAACCGTGATAGACAGACAGTCAATTTCCAAAATTCTCGATCACATCAAAATATGCACAACACATGGCAACGTGTACGCTTTGTTTAGCACTAAAAGGTGATTTGTTTTAGCGTTCAAAAAAAAGGTGTTTTTCTGCACTTTATTTGTATATGCAATTAAACATTTTCGTTCGACAAATCACGAAGTGTTTGAGAAACACATCAGTGCTTCCAACTGAAAGCTGCTTGGAAGCGCTGGAGCCTGAAGCACTTTTAAATGTTCCAAACAAAATACACAAAAACAATATCATATTTTAATGTTTTCAAATTTCGATACTTTCACTTCATCTAATTCATACCATCTTGAGTTTGTGTGGTTTGTGCACAACAGCTAAATATGAACAATTTAGATTCAGCAGCAGTGGAGATGTAGGAACAATGACTTACATTGTAGGTCTCCAGCTTGACTCTGTTCCGGAAGAGAAAAGTATTAAAGTTTGCATGCTGGAAGACTTCATCAAACGCAGCCTCATTCTGCAAGACAATAGAGTGAGACAGAATTATTACAGGGTTCAAAACAATGTCATGTAAATGGACATTATATGTTTGTCTTTCAAAGAACGTTCCACTAGAGACTGGATCAACCATTCAGAGGAAAACCTTGTTAAAAATCCTTGGTTTTGAAAGCCTTTGTCATAAAAACGAAGATCCCAAACTCAGACACATTGTGCTGCTTCTCAGAGTGTCTTTGTACTACGCTGGCCAACCCTCGAAGCCACGCTTTCATGTATCGCATGGAGGGAAAGCGTAGAAAAATAGAATGGGAGCAAGAGTAAAACTTACAGAGTCCTTTAGCTGGCCGAGATAAGCTGCGTTCTGGCCTAGAAGGGTTTCGGCGCTGTCTTGAAAGCACGTCACCCATTGGTTGTCTCCAAAATCAGCGATGTTGGCCTGGCAGAGAATTAGAGAGCTATTAGCAATAAAACAAACAAACAAAAACGCTCTATTCACACTTCATGCCTGATGATTCATTATGAGACCCTTTCAATTAATATAGGCTAAACTGAATAGGACATTTTGGCAGTGTGGATGGGAAATGTGAGCCAGGTCATGCACATCTGAATCCAAACATGCACTGCAGTGTAGCAAAGGAGAGCAATGCACTGAGGGCAGACGGAAGGAGAAACAAAAGAGAAATCGGCTTATTTCGACACGTCTGGATGCTGGGGCATGCTGTCTAAATGAGCTATAATATTGTAAAGCTGCTATTTTTAAATCCTTTTTGGCTGCAGACCAGCAGGAGGAAGGAAATAAAGCTTAATTTGTCCATTCCTGCCCCATTCTAGAAACGACAGGCAGCTTTAAAAACAAAAAAGCAATTAACAAAACACAGACTGAGCCGATTAACAGCACAACAGAAATAAAGTGGCCTCAAATGAGCAATGAATTCACAGCAAAAGATATTAAAGAAAATATTTTAGGCATTAGATTCAGAATTTACTATTTTGGAAATCAGAAGGTAATAAGAGATATTGATTGACAACAAACAAAGCAAAAGGTTAAATCATTTCTTCTATCACATCTTAATATGCAAAGACAATTGTTATTAAGCCACTTAAAGCTTCCAGACAAGCCTGACACAGCACTTTTGCACCCAATGACATCCAGGGAAGCATTGTGCACTTGCTCCTTTGTTAACATGTGATATGAAAACAAAGCATTGTTTTGGCAATTTTACTTTGTGATGCCAGTGGCTCAAAAAGTATAGACTTTCAAAGAGCAATATAAAGGAAAAGACAGCCAGTGAATACTGACTTTGTATTTCAGAGGAGGCAGCACATACAAGACGGAGAGTCTTACCGAGAGCATGAGGCGATATTTGAAGTCAGGGAATTCTTTGTCACATTTCTCACAGCGGTACATTCCGTTCTGCTGGTCCACCACCTTCTTGTTGCAGTCTTTACTGGGGCAGGCCTGATACAAGCAGTTCTCTTTACGAATGTAGACTATGGTGCCGATGCAGGAGAAATAATCAGCCTGACAACAGAAAAATAAATAAATAAATGACTAGAGAACACATTTAATTTCCCTATACCATTTTAAAAACACCTCATGATAGTTAAAAGAGTCTACAGAGCAAAATGTGATGAATTAAAAGAACCAAAGGATAAGCTTTAGTTTCTCTATAATGCTTTTTTGCACGCTAGCAACACCAAGGTCATGGGTCCGATTCCCAGGGAATGCACACATACTGAATAAATGAAAAGACTGAATGCACTGCTAGGTCTCTTTTATGAAGTTTTAAATACAGAACTTACATAATGTAATACATGGAGCAATAAAACAAATAAAAATAAAAGTACAGTCCGTTTTCAAATTAGGCCAAAAATGAAACGTAGAAGCAAACTGCCCATATTCATTTTAAAGTGGGATATGCAAAGTAGAGAACATGCATAAACATAAAGGACTTCAGAGCAAGACTGGAGGCTGAAGGAAAACAGCAGCAGTAAAGCACCTGGAGGGGAGGTCAAAGGGCCTGTACTAAATGTATGCAGAAGACACAATAGGACAGAAAACACAGCCACTGAAGCTGCAGACGAAAAGGGAAACACTAACATATTATGAATTGATTTATGCAATTGGCACATTCAATGAATTCAGAATACCCCACAAATTGGGGACACCAATTCCCAAGTTTTGTTACTATCAAATATAAACTTATATTAGCAAAAACTACAATGGAAACCATAAACTGTCAAGATTAAATAGCAAATTCTGTACACTGCCACAAAACACTTAATTTTGCCACTATGTTTTTTTAATATAGAGGAAGAAATACATATTTTGGACTTTTTATACTAAAAATGCTGTACAAGAGTACAAGAGTAGATGCGTCTTACATGCAAAAATTTAAGAAACAAATTAAGAAAAAGCTCATATAATATTTAGTTTGCACTTATTCATGTTCCAGTAGGCTCAAGATGAGGAGAAAATTTTGCATTTCAGGTTGAAAAAAGGGGAAAGTAAAAGTTTGAAAGAGTCAGTAAAGGGCACCTTACTGTTGTACAGACATCACTGACAGAAAAGTGAGAGAGACACAGAAGACGACAGATTACAGGGTGGAAAAAGGGTCACAGGCTGGACATGAGCATGACACTGTTCTGACAGCCACTCTTCACAAGTGCTCTGGGAAAACACATTAAACCGAACACACACGAACGAACACACACGAACGAACACACACACACACTGTTTACTTCGCTCATGAGTGTACCCAAATGAGATTGGTCTTTGCAATGACCTACAATGGGCTTAAGAAACTCTTCCTTGGAAAATGAGGTCTTGATTTATATTTATGCTGTAAAATTGACTCTTTAATGCAATGCAAAAAAATCTAGCACCCTGCCCTTTTCAGGACTGAGAATCCAGCACGCCGTGATTTCATCTCTCTTTAGACCGTAATCTACACGGCGCCTCTGGCAAAGTCTTAACCCCACATTTTCTAAGGAAATGAGCTACGAAAACAAAAATAAATGGTTACAACGTGTTACTACTGTAATTGATTTCTCTCCTAACAGGTTTACTGCTGACCACTCAGTTGTTTCGCTTTGAGAATTCGACCCCAATTAACTTCTGGAAGGGGTGGAATTGATATTCCGTGTCATTTCAAATAAATAAAAAGCCTCTGGGAAACTGTGAACGACAACGAAATAAAGCAGAGAGAAAAAGGGCTATTCAATAAGTAAATTACCCTGCGAATTACTGTCATTTCACTTAGCGACAAAATCCCGCTCAATGGTTCTCGCCTCTCTGAAATACAATAATTAATCCAGTAAATACCTATGCAATTATTGTCACATATGCTTCAAAGATGAATGGGTCCTGACAGAGGGTGTAGAACACATTTTTGTTTTCCATTGCCTGTCATTAGGGTTGACAATTTTACTTATTCTAACACAGCAAGAATGATGTAAAAGTACCTCATTTCATTACGCTACTGTGGCACAGTGGGACAGGAAACTGGGACAAACATTTTGCGAGGAGTATGGTTAATTACAGGCAATGGGCTGTGAGCTTTTAGCGGCTTCACTTCGTATCCCAACAGATCTGACGGGATGAGACCCGGGTGACAGCACGAGTGCTTCTCATCACAGAGAGATGTCGGTTCCAGTGGGCCTTCAGGGGCCAGGTATTAGGAAAGGCTGTGCACTAGTGTGAATATAAAATAATCTATTTAAACTACAGGACCCAGAACAGCTGCAGTCCTTGTGCCACCTCAGAAGCAGTCTGGACAATACTCCCACCCTGAGAAACTTTATTCAAAGTCAGCTTTATTGTCAATTCTGACACATGTACAGTACGTACATATAGAGGATTAAAATAGCGTTACTCTCAGACCCTAGGTGTATATATATATATAAAAACAACTTTACAAGCAATAGATAGCCATACAGCCAAATAAAGACAACAACAGGAGCCCAAATAAGACCCATCCATTATCTGGAAGTTTCATTTAATGCTACCTGTCATTCTACATGCTTATTCTGTTTCTATGGTGTGGATCTGTTGTTGATGTTAACATCCACACAATAACAGATAAATACATACATCAGTCATTCTACATGGCCGACATACCTTTTGAGTGATGATATAATATTCAATAGCAGTGTCATGCGTGTCTCTGTGCTAAATCATTCCTTCTGGCAAACATACTTCAGAGATTTACAACGCTGAGAAAACAGTCCCGTTTTCTTTCTGCTTTAATAATTGATGTCTAACTTGTGTGAAAACAGCCCTCCCATTTTTTATTCGCTCTTCTGATATTGTGAGGCTTCATTCTGCGCTCCCTCTTCATCACCCTGCTGCACCTGATAAGCTCATCATTTTTCTCTCTTCTCTAGACATGGTCTCTTTATTATTGCGATCCGAACACAGATCCCAATCTCCCATGCCTCACGCATAAATAAAAACAGTATGTTATACTTAACTCTTGTTCTCATCTATGAAAAACAAGACCCCTGAAAACAAAACACTGGCCCCACTATTGAAACTAGTACTGATACAAAACCAATATTTGGAAAATGTTCTGTGTAAAACATGAGGTTTATTAAATGCTTGTCCAGATCGCTTCTTTTATATAAAATGCTTCCACATGTATGACTTGGATACAAAAAAAGATGTCAGGACAAGGGCAGATTTATTATGCAGCTTATAGTACAATCTATAGAACAATCTTTTAATTATTGGCCTGCTAATCCTGCTAATCTCTCTTCTCCATCTTCATGCTGAATGAAAGTAATGCTTAAGCACACACCTTGGAAAGATGGAATGGGCATTATGGCCGATTATTGAACAAAGAGAGATGTAACCGTGTAGCCAAATGACTTGCCCTGACTTTTTTAGAACATTACTAACCACATAAAGAAACTCTAGCAAAGTTACTTTCCCCAAGTATATGCTCAATATAAAAAGCACATTTGTTGGAAAATATTCTCAAGCAAGATAATAACAGCCAAGCGTGACAGATGTCTTTTCTTTTTCAAAAATGGGCTCAAACAATAAGCTACTGGCACCATTATTTCATGTGGCTTTATAAGAGCCAACATTTCAAAAGATTCTTCGAAGAAGCAGGTTTGCAGAGCACTTCCTGATTACTTTTTGCTGAGCCTAGGCAAAAAAGCTGCTATTGTGCTCTACCTGTTAATATGGCCGACAATAAATATGTCCAGCACACGTGTGAAGTGAGCAAAAGGCTCAGCTCTTTGCGAGCAAAGTCTATTTTCTCTTTCGATATTGAAATCATACCTTATCCCCGTGGCCCAAGTGTTCATTCTTGACTTCCATTAGGGTCTTCCAGTTTGTGTTTCCACCACCTCCTGGCCCTCTCATCTCAGTCATAGACTGACCATCCATGGCATGTCCTTCCTTATCATACCTGTAAACAAACAAACAAACTTCTGTTAGCCTTTAAAGCTGGCAATCACAAAAAAACAATGTATATATACTAGAAGCATCTGTTATTTTTACACAAAGGTAACAGCTCATCTGTTCAGGCAGATAAATAGCTAATATCTCAAATCTGATCTTTAGAAAACAAAAGCAAAAGCTCTTACTATAGACATTTGGGCTAAAACTGCAACGGCGGACGAAGAAGCACTGGGGCTACTTGTAAAACAAATCAACAGTGTAGCATCAGTTCAGGGAGATTGGGTCAGGGTTGCAACGGTGAAATCAGAAACCCATTTTCACTCACCATCAGGAAGAGGGAGGTGGAAAGACCGAAAAAACAAAGCCCACTCAGGTTGAAGCAGTGTGTCAGAAGAATCGATACAGCGTTCTAAATCTACCAACCGTAGGGCTTGGCGCTGAAGGGGTAGGAAGGCGTGGCTGGTAAATACAAGGGTTCAGGGCTTGTTCTGGATGGCATGACTAATTGAAAATATCCACATTAATAGAATAGCACGCAGCCTGATCGCTTTGGTCGTGTCAGTTAATTTCTTCTGAAAAATTAGTTTATTCCATAGCATGCTGCCTGGTCTCTTACCTCCCTTTTGTGCTCCTCTGTTATATAACTACACTTATGTACTTCCGAAAATAATTCCCTAAATATAGGGCTAGTCGTGCGTTAAAAAAAGGATGAGTCTACTTCTGATTAAAAAAGATTTTACCCTTAGCATTTCAAAGACATAAAACGGACACATGAAGCAAAATCCAAGCGCATTTAAAAAATAGTGTCTTTGTGAGTAATTGATATTATGGTGGAATAAAGCAAAACTAATTGTCAATCTTGCAGATGAGTCATAATAATAAACAATAAAGGATATAACATGCCACCTAATACTGATGCAACTGGCTGACTGGGCCTAAAATATGGATGAAATCCAATAGCATCTAAGGCAGTATGAACAGCAGAGAAGCAAATTGGAAATGGCATGAGATTTAAAGGCGTGGAGTGACGGGCTGGAGCTCAATGCACCGTGGCTGAACTGAGTCAAGCAGACAACAAGAGGAAAAAATCTAGATTGGCTGCTGAATGTACTGTCACGTCAGAAAGTGAAAAATACATGTATAGCTAAAATATGTGACAGGCTTTCTAAGCCCTAAATATTTAAATATAAATAAAAAAATTTATACAGTAGTCAACTTTTGAAATGGATCAAAAAAGTAAATCAAAGTACAAAAACATGTATTGATGAACCTTTTGGATCCACTTCAAATGTTAACTACTTTATAAAAAAGCATTACAGCAACAAAGTATATCATCATATTACAACTTCTTAGACCATACAATAAGTTCTGTTAATAACCTGATATAGTTAATACATACATTTTTCAGTAAGAACTAATTTGCATATAGCATCAATGATAAAGAACCTCTAAAAGTTCAATATTTGAAGTTCAATAAAAACTCAAATAACACTTGGAAGCTGACAACCCAAAAAAACAACACTCAGTCACACAAATGTATAACCGCATCTCAAATTGAGTTTGGGGATATCGTAGTGCAAATACAAGACATGCAGACTCCAGCGTGTGCGTTAGCTTAATACAGCATGCTGGATTGAAGGCTCTGACAGGTAAGGTGGAGGCAGGAGAGATTCCATTGCTTCTGAGAAGACTATTAAAATGAGCCAGTCAGAGTAATTGGCAACCTATGAGTAAGAGAGTATCAGCGAACGAGAAAGAATGATAATGAGGGCAAGATGTATCGCGAGAGCAACAGGGTGAGAAGAAAGGAAGAGATGCGTGACTGACTGAATGAAGCCCATTCTGCAGTATATGACTGACAGTGGCCCTGATCTCTGATGCCATCTATTGGACAAACTCAGACTTGCATTATAACACAGACATGTTGAGGAACACAGAGCAAAATAAGAAATCAGATGATATTGGGCTATTTTATAATGATTCTACCACAGTTGAATACTGTGCTAGGCTTTATCAGACCAGTTTTTACTGCACTTGAGTCCTGTGTCCACCAAGGCGTTTATCCCGGCGTTCGGCGTGTTTTTTCAATTGATTCTAATGGAAGCGCCGCGTTTTTTGAAAACGTGAGCAGCTGACTATTTTTTCGCGCCATGTTGATCCAATTGCTTCCATTGTTTACCTAATTTGTAAGTCGTTTTGGATAAAAGCATCTGCTAAATAACTAAATGTAAATGATTCGCTTTGGGCAAAAAAATATTGCCCAACTGGCCGGTTGACAAAATTACTGTTTGTTGCATCAGTCACAAAATCTGCCAACAGCCTTGTCAATTGATATAACATTGAGCAAATATTACTTAAAAAATGTCTATTTGGATTGTGCATTTTACATAATGCAATTAAGTATTGCTTTATATCACAAATATGAGGAAAAGGCAACTGGTAGTTTTGGAAGTAACAGAAGGTGGTGCCAACACTTAATCATCCAAGCAGACATGGTTATGGGCAAAATAATCTCTGATGGTCAAATACCATCAATTTCTTAAACTTGGACGATTATATTAGTCTATTGCCTACTAGGTGGTTCTATTTTGTAATATCATTTACAAAACAGGATGAAACCAGAAACATAATTTGTGAAAACTCGATTACACCGTAAACAATGATACACACAGAGCCGTGCATGTCACAGTTAATAAAAGTTAATAACGAAAATGGGCAAGACCATAAAAAATAAACATCTGAATTAAATGCACACAACTTGATCAAAATTCGATTCTTTGAGCTCAAAGACATTACAGTGGCTCTTATACTTAAATTGATGCCCCTAAGCAACGAAACGCAATTCTTCCATACAGATTTCATTAAACAAACATATCAAATATGTGACTGCAATACACATGTTGCCTGAAACCGTTGAATTACACAATAAGGGAAACTTCAATAAACAGTGCCGACAACTCTGCACTGAGCTCTGGAGCTCGTGAGAACTGAGGATGCTCCATCAATATGATTAATGAGATTGACTTTAAATGGCAGTGTACATGTTCAGCTCCACAAGGACCAGACTTCAAGGTTAAATCCCACTGGGCCTAAAGCTTAGTAGATCAAAAGACAGACACCTTCATTTATGTCCAAATAAAACCCTTCCACAGTGACTTATTTCAGAGAGAGAAAAGAAAAAAATGCAAGGTGGTACTTGATATTAATTCATTAGCATTTGACTGGATTGTGAAATGTATCATCTTTAATAAGACTGTCTACAGAAGTAAAGAAAGAGAATGCATGAAAAGAATTTGTGCAAACATTGCAAAAGACAAAAAACAGTAAGAGTTGGCCATAAAAGTGTAGTAGTACATTTTGGGGTCAATAAAACGCTACTGTTGTCTTTCTAGCCACATTATTTTTAACTATGGGCAGCAGAGCTACAAGAGCTGTAAAAGAAAGTTATAACTGAGACTGTAGTTAGTGGCCGAGGGCTGCTACAGTATGTCAAGCGGCAGGAGGCCCACAGCAGACCTCATCAACACCTCTGGGTTTCAGGGTCAAAACTCCCTCACTTCTGCAGCTCTGCTAATTGATGGACATGTATTGAATCCACAGTGGCCTGCTGGACTTCCAGAAGATGGGCCAACAGGCTGTGTACTGCGCACCAGTCCATGATAAAACAGCTCATTATCTCGGACTCTCCAAGTGAGACAAGGACCAACGCGAGGCCAGAAACTGATTGCCTGAACTTACCTATGACTGGATCAGCAAACCAGAAGCATTTGTAGCCCTCAGAATACAATGAAATGTCCATAGCAAACCCAATGCCCTCCACGGGTCATTCTAATGGTGCCTATTAAGTGACAATAAAGCATCTTGTAGTTTCAGAATGCAAAGATATTTATAACTGCTGAAATGTCTATAAAGATTACTGGATGATACTTACAAATCACTTCATGGGAAAAAAAAAAACAAAATTTTAGATAAAATTAAAATACGTACAGATAGGTCAACTAAAAATGAAAGAAAAACAATAGAAGACATCAGAGTTATCAGTCATGGTTAAAGTGATGCTTTGCACACGTAAAAGAGACAAAAATGCCATATACATCAGTATGCACTTGACCAAAGGAACCAAATGTATAAAGTTGGCTGATGGATTGCCAGCAGTGTGAGGGTAGAGGAGAGGTAAGTGATCACACAGCAGTATTCAGTCACATTCCACTGCCCTGAATATGTAGATGAAGATTTTAGATCCCCAAAATAATTACCCTCTGAAACTAGTTGACTACAGGCTGGCAAAACTGAAGATTTAATCGCATGTCAAAATGAGCAAAAAATATGACATATAGTACTTTTTGCTCTTGCTGTTAGGAATCGTTTTCATCTGATCTTCAATAGTGTAATAGTGTCAAGGCAAATATATTAAACATGTGGGGAGAAATTGACTGAAACATGTCAGAAAAAATGAAGTCATCTGGAGGAAGCCTTGGGATAGGTAAGCTGTTAGTATGACCTGTAAGATATTATCATGATATTAAGCATAAAGGCCATACGTTTTAATAAATGACATATTTGCTTATTGTGGAGGCCTGTCTAGGAGGTAAAAGCTCAAATCATAATTTAACAGTACCAACAAATATCTTGACAAAAGATGAGGCATGTGTCTGCTGTTTTTTTACTTCCATCAGCAGCTATAGCCAATAAGTCATGGATGACTCTTATTGTCTGCTAATGCTCCAATGTAAATGGAGGATCAGGAAAACCACTCTACAGACACAGGCATCTATCACACACTCAGCCCACCTCTGGTCTATAAGTGTTTATATCTCAACCATCCCTCAACAAGACATTCAGCACCCATCTTCCTTGTTTCACATGCCTAGAGCATGAATAAACACTGCCATTCTCGAAGGACCTGATTCACGCAAGGCCGCCAGAGGAAACTGAACATCTTGGCAGGGATTAGCCATCATTTGCATTCCTATATCAGTCTGAATGCAAAACCCAGCAGAGTACTGCAGATAGAGCTAATCTTGATATCAAAGGCATGAACATGCTCAGCCTCTCTGAGCTCTGGAGTGTGCATTTTAGTGTCTCCACTCCTCTATCCCAATTCTCACGAGCAGAGAAATAAAAACAAGGGCAAGTCAAACTGCATCTGTTTTGTCTACGACAAACACCAGTTACACCGGCATGTTGTATTACCTACATTGTACAATTTGAGGACTAGAGATAAAAAGAGGAAGAGGGAAATCACTAACCAGCCTCGCAATTTGTAGGCCTCAGGAATCTCAGGGTTGATCATAAGTGTGCTGCTGAACTGAGTGGAGAGGGAACGCCCACCAAAGTCAGACAATCGTGCCCCTTTAATGGCCAAGATGGGCTGCCCAGTGCCATCAAATGTCTCTGCCTGATGAAAGAGGGAAGAAAGAACAGACTTAAGCACTTGCAGTAAGCCATATTTTCTCTTAGGCATGCACTTTTATAAAGGAATACACTATAAGACTTTTGCACAGATTTTCAGCCTGGAGTTGTAGCATAAAGTCTGCGCCAGTCTGCAGATTTGATCATGTATTGTTTTCTCTGCAAACATTTAAAAAGTCTGCAAGTGTGTGATGTTTTTTAAAAATCTGTCTAGATTTTAAAAGTCTTGTAGTGTATTCCAGCCTTAAGTGTGCACTGTATGATTTTTACTGTCTGACACAAATTTGGGTGATTGTAAAATATTCCTTTTGTCATAAGGTAAAAACATGTCTATCTGGTTAAATTAAGTAAAGTATTTGAAGTAAAAGAAAAAAATACATTTGTTTAATTGTGGCTTTGTGCATTTGCTACAAATCTCTCTTGAAAAGAACTACTGACAAGTTGCAAAATGAACAAATAATAAATATAAACTAAATTATAAGCAGCAAAATGTTGCAAGTATATTGCCAATGTTAAAATTACATGGCACTGGATACTGCAAATGAATAAAAGAGGTAAATCTGGTCTCTTTACATACATCATTACCCCACATGGTGAGCTGGATGACTCTGCCAGACATGTCCATCAGATGGATGTTCCTCTTGGAAACCTCACGACTGTTCTTGGTCGTGATGCGCGCCACATCTTCCACGGATTTACACACTCCGATCACATCTGTAAATAAACACACAATGCACAGGTTTACAATGAGGCTACTTCCGCAAACGTTAAACCGCAAATAGGTTCGGGATAAAAATGCCACTTATCCAGAATGTAATTCCACAACAACCGTCAATGCCTCATTGCAGTACGCCATCTTAATCCTCTAGTATCAGACGCTGTTATGAATCATTTAGCTGCCATTAGGAATGTGCCACAAATCACTGCCAGCACCTGACTCAAATCTCGCATAAGCAATGCGACCGCCGCACCTCGCCGTGCTCCGACTGCCATTATCATAATTAGAGGCATACTTATTGACTTTTATTCAACCAGTGAGAGAATTTCCTCCCGTTTCTTCTGGATTCCGACTGGGACACAAAGTCAATCTGCACCACAGGCCATTACTGTCATAGGCATCATTAATATTGTGTTCATCATCAATGTTATAATTACCACAACCTCCTGGGCCTCGACGCATTTGTTGCGCCTCCGTGATACGCTCTCCGCCGCGGTTAATTATTTAAATGGCGGTTATTGATGACGGCAATCACGGGGGATACTCACCTACGATGCTGTCTTTCTCTCGGGACTCCAGATCAGCGATGGAGACAAAGTCACACTGCACCATGGGGACATCGGTGCTGTCCTCGCAAGGGATGATGTTCGTCTCACCGTTGAGGGTCATCTCGTAGTCATTCTTCAATGACGAGAACTGCTTGTTGGCGATCTTCAGGGTGCCTTTGGTAATATAGTAGACCTGAGGACAGAACAGGGAAATTAGGTGACAGACAACTTGAGTTAGCAAAATGCAGCTCTTCTACAAAATGTGATTGTTGATGTCGGTTAATCAATCTTGCTTTAAAAATGTTGTACAAAGTAACTGAATGACGCAATCTGAAAGTTAGGGTTAGAAAAGTACCTTAATCATAAATAAGAAAGTTGACACAACTGAACAGATCTAAGCAACACTTTTTCACAATCAATCACAGCACTGTAACCATAATCTACTTTCCTCTGATTAATTGTGCACCTTACAGCAAACAGAAAGAAACCAATGTCTTACTTTTCCCTGTTCAATAAGAGAGTAGAATTTCTCCACTTCCTGATTAAATCCGGTCGCTCTGATCTCTCCCTAAAATAAACAAAACAGCAATTACATCTCACTGTACATTAATACCATTACAGTGTATCATTATTTGATTATTATTCAACACTTACGCTCTCATCTACAAGCTCCATTGAGAAGAGCTTGCCATCCCCCCTGGAGTTACTCCATGTGCGGATGCTGCTCTTGTTGGTGACACGGGCTCTAATAGTCCATCTGGAGAAAAAGATTGCTCTTTAATTATGTGGTCAGAATGGAGAGTGAGAAATGAGAAATGTGTTTAGATGAGATTTTCAGACTTACTTTGACTGGTAAGGGTTGAGACTTGCAATGGGCACTACTTTCGAACTTCCACCAGGAGTGTTGGGGGCAGCCATGGGCTTCTTGCTGAAGCTCGGAGCAGGGCCTTTATGCACTGAACCTATTGAAAGCAGAAAAGAGAAATAAGACGTTACAGATCCCTGTCAACAACACACAGTCTAAAAGCATCACATTTAAGATCAATATGCAAATCTGAGAACAAGCAAATGAATAGTAATAGTACTTATTCCCACTGTGCAAATATTTCCAAGAGATAGCTAATTTTGTTTTTGCATTGAACAAACTGTTGTTTGCTAGCTTAGGAAACCGTTGGGCAGTGCTTAGTATTTAAATGTGTTACCATGGTTACCATCTGTATATAAGCAAAGATATTAACATAACAAGATGCGCCACTGCCGTTACAATAAAGAAAAAGAATGCAACGGCCAAAATGGCCGCCCTAGCGAAGCATCTAAATCTATATGAAAAATAATGTTTTTAAGCACAATTCTATCATAGGAAACAAACATTACGGTACGGTTTACGTCATTTTTATTGTTGTTTTTAAATATGCCGTTTAATTGAGATTTTCGCCGGCGATTGTACAAATATCCATATTCCCATTCACTTCTTGTTTGAATTACGTAGCAACTGCCCGCAGGACCAATAGAAGCTCAGGCAGTGCGTTTCAAAGATGGCCGGACTTTGTTATAAGGTAGTTGACACTTGAACCTGTTTACAACCTTATTGCTATAACACACTACGCAACTTTATCCACAATTTTCAGTCTGGACGAGTCAACCGTTGTTGCAGAAAGTCTGTGCCAGTCATAACAAGTTTAAAAGACAGGTTTAATACATGAAACATGGCAACACTGTAAGATTGCATCTTATGTTATGTTGTAGAAATAAGTAATAAATAATAAACTGGCAAGACACGTAGCTAGCTGCTAGCATTTTCTTTGACACTCTTAGGCAGTTCTGACATGAATAATAAAGCAATGAAACCGCATACACACATACAGAACAATAATTTCGACACCCACTTCCGTATTTAAATGCAGTTGTCTCTCCTGAAACTTTACATTGTGTACGTGGCCAAAGATATGCAGATAAAAGATGTTGTTTGAAGGAGAGATTCGTGTTTTTGGGTAAAGAATATAAGGGCAAACTAATAAAAAATTTTGTTTGGGGTTTTCTGTTTACAATGAGAGTGGACCCCCTTTTCAAGCTTCAAAGCACAATAAAGTATTTAAAAAAAACACCATGTGACTCATGCCATATAATTTAAAGTGGTCACATTTTGTTTACAAAACCCATTTGTATGCCCTTAGGAACATTAAAAAATACAACACAAGTCACACGAAGTGATTTTATAATGCTGCTTTGTCCTTTTAAACATATCAAATTGTATGTTGACTTTGTTTGAACTTTCTCTTAGAAGGAATAATAAGATGTGTATGCTTTAGAATGGATGTAAAACTGACGTTTAGCAGATGTTTTTACACAGCAGATGTCCTCCAGATCTTTTTAATCATAGTTATATAGTTGTGACATACTCTGATATTCTCTTAAATTTTGAAAGATTTTAAATATTTATAGCTGTCATTACTGGTGTGAACAGGTCTTAAGACTATGAACTGAACTAAGATTTCTATGAATTTACCATCACTTCCATTCTGGGGTTGTAATGGCCGCACAGCAGGAGCTGCAGTCTGTGGAGCCTTTGACTGACCTACAAACCAGAGAACAATAACAAAACTTAGACATATGTAAGACACGTGATTCATGAAGCATACTAAATTAAAAGTGAGAAATAGGAGAGTCTTCCTAGAAAAATAACATGCTTCAGTCTTATTATTGATGTAGAATGTGTTGTGTTATCTAATCTGAAATATTAGATTATACCCAACTTTATTGTCACTGGCAGAGTACAAACCCAAAGAACTTCAGTTACATTAAAACGATAAGTTTAACTATGTTTTGATGCACTCTCACCCTCCACATAAGGATTTGGGTCTCCTATTTTTCCTCCCATTTGGTCAGCTGTCTTAACCACCTCCAAGTCCAGAATAACCACCACACGCCTGTGAACAACATCATAAACAAACACCTAATATTACAGCAAAGCCTGCAAATCAAAATAAGATAGATAATTAAGTATGTTAAGAAATCTGCAGCAGAAAGACGATAGTCTAAAACCTAAAGATGAACACATACCTTCCGTCCTTAAGAACATTGGTTACATGCCGTTTGATCATACAGACACAATTGGGAACCAACTGGTTCTGTTCAGCCATGGGATTCAGCTGTGTGGAGAGCATGAATGCTGCATGAAGGAAGAATCAGGCAAAAACAGATGAGAAAACATGCCACGATTGTCAATAGCCTCCAATATTATTTTACACCAGCCTTTAACAAACAAAAAATGTCATGCCACAACGGAGTAAGATCAATTCCAGATACAAAAAAAATAAATTTTTAGACGGATTGTACCGATTACACGTATACATTTAAAGCTGAGGCATGAAAAGATCTTTCAGAAATTAAGTCTAAACCAGAATATGATGTTTAATAAGACATTGGTACTTTCCAATATAATAATCTAATTTAGATGAAAATATAGATTAGCCTAAACTGTATTCTACATATTGTAATTAAAAAGGTTCAATAGAAATACACAAATTATGTTATGTTATGACAGCTGAAAATCCATTTCAAACTTACAGGACATTGTGTAAAGCCCATCACTCATCATAAGACGAAAGCGGGATAAGCCGTTTCCTCCATCAAGCTTACGAATATTCTGCAAAGAAAAATCAACATCTAAAAGTCTTATACAACATTTAAGTGTATAACTACAGTCAAATTATACACACAATAACAGGAAAAAATTGTATTGTATAGTTAAAAACAAAACTACAGTATGATTTCTTGAAACAAGTGTACTGTGAAAAGCACAACACAAATACATGTGAATTAACTAAAGCTGTCTATTTAAATTGCCATTGTGTTCTCATTTAATCAAGTATTTGGGCAATTATGTGAAAATGTCAACCTTACCATGAAAAAAAAGTTTTTACCAAGGGTTTTTACTATACTAATAGCACAGATATCAATATGTGGTGGTTAAAAAACCATGTGAGGTTTCTTAATGTTTTTAAAGCATTTATTGTTTATTATTATATATTAATATTGTATATTATTATTTCATTTCAGTGCATGATTTTCCATAGTCTGGTAAGTGGCATTTTCAGGATTGTCACTTCCATAACATTACATATTCCTCATGAATGGAAAATAAAATAAATTATTAAACTAAACTAAACTATATTAAACTATTTTATGTTTTATGAAGAGGCACCCCCTCTCCATTTGTTGGGTATTCTTTCTTCAGGTTTGAGCACTTCAATTCACAGAAATCCTACAAAGTTTGTCATTTCCCAAAAACGTGTCTTTTTTGTTACATCCAAAACACATGTTTATTTCCCTTTTTTAAATAGGATTTTTTTTTTAAATGATTTTTAAAATGTCCTATTTTGTAAATAGACTCTATCAACAAGGGTTTAGTAAAATATAAACAGATGGTTCAGTGTACAATTTGTGCTATTGTATAGTGTGTGAAATTTGGTAGTGTTTACTACATTATATAATATTAAATAAGTGTTTGTTAAATAATGTGCATTAAGTTGACATTTACCAGCACTTGAAGAACAGGACTGCTGACTTCAGCTCCTTTAGTCAGGGACTGAAAACAAATAACAAGTCATCCATTACGTAAAGCCGATATTTCATAAACCAGATTAGCATAATTTCTTAACAATACATGATCAACATAAAACAACAGTTTAATTGATCTTGTTTGCTAATGTATATTCTCCATTACATTTTCTGCGTTTATGCCCCGTGTTGACAAGTTCGACCTTTTAACATCATTAAATCATTGAATACACTGAAAACATGCAAACAGGGAAAAGCTAACTACATTTAACATAAGTGAAAGATTATACAATAAACATATCTGAGCCTGTTTCGTAAGTACAGGATAAAAGAAGTCAATGGCTAGCTAAAGTAGCAAACGTCTATAACAGAGCGTGTTTATATGTCATTCTTACCTCTATTGCCCCCTCTGACAGTTTGACAGTCATGTTTTCTTTAAAGGTGGTTTTTAATTTAAGATTAAATGTTACAGTTAAAGAGATTTAAGAACGCATCAGACTGCGTTACCGACAACTCTCCTCGCGCCAACTTTCTCCAAACCCGCGAAAGTGTGCCACGCGATGACGTGTTTCCTGTTTCCGCTAAATGTCACAATATGATACATGTCGCGATGTTCAGTATTTGTTATTATATCGGGCATGCTTTGGTTGTCACTGTACAAACATAAGTGTAACGTTACGTTTTTAAAGCCTCCCACATATAGCTTGTAAAAAGCAATTTTCAGATTATTTGGAGATATTTTGGTTTTATAATAATCTTCCACTACCCTGTTTATTTTTTTAGTTTATTGTATTACTTATTTTCATGGTATGCTGTGGAGAATGTGGTTTTAAACTGGACCTATATTCTCAGTCTTTGTAAATCTTCATAAAAAAGGTAATGGGTAGTTGACAAATAGCATAGCAAGAAAACTCTTAATTATAATAGGCTATATATATATATATATATAATTTTATTAATATTAAATATAGCCTATAATATAAAATAACAATGAAGATCAATCTTTCTTTCGCAATTCTTTTCTAAATGTTTGCTGTCTCACACCATAGGACAGATTTATTTGTTACCCAAGTGTTACTCTCTCTTTAAGAAGTCAAGTTCCGCAACTCTTGGTTTGCTTTTTTTAAATTGAATTGTTGTAAAAAATCACATTATGTAAAATAATCTGTGATTATGTTTATAAAACCAAATAAAGAAGAAAACACAAACAAGACTTGAATTGTATGGTTAAATCTTTTTAATTATAAAGGTTTTTACAAGATTAGATCATTTGGAAAAACAATTCACATGGGGCAGAAATTTCAAACTATCTGTTATAGGTTTATTTGTTTTTCTTTATAAGATATTGTCCTTTATTCACCTCCCAGTGGGGACCAACTGCACAGACAAAGATCACTCATGAACTAATTCATCAAAGAGTGTGAAAAGATTTTTACTTTGGATCAACATCGGACAGCAGCGGCTTGTCATCACTAAACCCCATTTTCTCTGAATTGCCTGGACTTGAAACTGTGGTGGATGCTCCAGGGTTGGGGTTAGTAATGACTCCCATGAATAATGGTGTTTGACTTAAATCATCCAATATGGCAAAGAAAAATGGCTGATTGACTGTAAATGAAAGGTTGGAACGTGATATGACCACACTTGTTGCTGCAGCAGCCTTTGCACCCTCTTCATTTATCTCAACACTGGACATATGTTGCACACTGGACACAAACAAGGGGCCATCTGAGATACGGCCCAGATTCGGCTTACTAAACAGCATTCCTAGACCTGGGTTGAAGTGAAATTGTATATTTGTTAGAACACATAGTGTGAATACATTGTGGACTCCTTGGATTACAATAGTGCTGTTGTAAATACATTAGAAATGAATCATTATGTGCGTGGATTTGACGTGGATTCTTACCCATGCTTGTCATGGCGTCTTGGAGGTCCTGGTTGAATTCAAGCTTAAATTTCGGGAGTTTGACCTGCATGTTTCTCTCTCGTGGAAACCGGGTGTAAACATCTGAGATATTGAGCTTAGCTACGATGGCTGACATGTTCACATGTCCAGATGATGGCATTACCACCAGAAGACTTCTGTCACCTTTAAAGGGGAATCGAGCAACCTGCACTCACAAGATGTAGAGATTTAAACATAAAAACAAGCTGTAAATGTCTTTGGCTAAAAGGCAAATGCATATTTTTTTAAGTAAAAAGTGGGAACCTGGGCATCCAGCTCAACATGGGTAAAAATGCTTAGAGGGTACTTTGCACCGAGCATCATGTCCACGTTGACAAGTTGCATTTCATCTATGTAGAAGTACTCTGTGGACGTGAATTTAGGATCAAAGCGGGTGAGCCACTCTCCTGTCAGAGAAAAACATTGACTCACTTCTAGTTCTAGTATCTTATTTGATTTAGTGAAATAACAAGCAGGGGATAATGCAACAGATGCGAGTAATGCAAGACCTCATTCACAACCTGCAAAGTACTTGCTGTTAACAGGGGTTTGTTCTGACCTTTGAAGTGCATAGCATTGATGAGCATCATAACAGGGTTGACAGGAAGGCTGGTCAAAAACTCTGAAATGTACCCATCTGTGGCTTTCTTAACCCATTCATTGACTTCATTAACAGTAGTCAGAGTGGCCGGTTCTGAGTCATACAGCTTCTGAGAATCCTCCATGAATTCTGGTTTGGGTTCAAATCCTGAAAACAAAAAATAAACAATGTCTCGTAGTTGTTCACAACTGAAATTAGTATAGTACTATCATTTGTATTGGTCTTTGTATGGTTTGTAGACATGTATGTATGTATGTGTTTGACCCTCACCGGTTTGGAGATAGATACGGCTGGCGATAGGCAGGCTCCTCTTCTGAAAGTTACGCAGGAGGGTGCTGAGGGCAGTGTGGTAGCAGGGCAGTTCATCTGCATGCAGATGGTGTAGAAGCAGCTCCTCTGTCTCGTTCATTGCTCCTGAGATTCAGAGCAACACGCATCTCAAGAACTTTGTTTACATTAGCACACTTGTATCTAAATGAACTGGAAATCATACCTTATTTCAGAACTTACCCAACATTAGCTGTGATAATGCTACAGACAAACTTAGCGGTGAGATTATGACATTGGGCTGCTCTGGGCTAGGCTTCAAGCTTTCTAAGTACAAAAGTCCCAACTTCATAACGCCGTTGCCCACAGCCCGCTTGATCTGCAGGCTGGTCATTTCACCATCACAAATTGTATCAAGATCCTCCTCAGAGGAGCCATCTTTCTGCCCGGGAGTGGGAACATCTGCTTCCAGGCCATCTGGAGCAACTGTGAGTGCTTCTGTCATGAGGTGGTCAAGACTGTCGCTCCAATCCTGAGAAGGACAATGTGATGAAAGCGTCAGAGGTCTCAGCATGTGTATACCTTCAATGATGTGACACTGTGCATTTTGAGATCTTACTAATCCCGGTATACTAGTTGTCAACGGTCCATCGTCGGATTCAGTAGCATCTTCCTGCAAAAAGGTCAACTCGAGGCGTTTTAAATCAATGTTATGAAATGTGAATTATGGTGCGTTAAAAAAGGAACATTTTAGTGCTTTACCGTCCAGCCTTGCTTGGCATAACAAAGGATGAGGAATATTAGACAACACAAATTCATGTTCTAGCAGTTAATCTAAAAACAAAAAGAAAGTACAGTATTACAATTTTTTGTATATTAAGTATATTTTTAAATTCACTTGTTGAGTCAAATAATCAATATAACCTTAACATGGCTAAAGGTCCACCAGCTGTTGCACAATTTTGTTTAAACATTATGAATTTGTTCAAAGGTTCTAACCCTAACCTTAAAAGCAACATATAAAAAGGATATAAAAAATATCTTCATGAAAATGCTGCATTATACGGCTAAATATGTTCTTGTGCCCACTTTTGAAGCCCTTCTAAACCTTGAGCAATGAACAAGCTCTTTGGTAGATATTTACAAGAGTTGACAACAGATTTACTTATTAATTTCCTCCACACACCCTAAAATATTGCACACAAGGATTTAAAAATGGGATTTAAAATGTATTTAACAGAACAAAACCGCGAGCTTACCGTGCAAATCTCCAGCGTGGGATCCAGCCCTGAATCGGGAAAGAAACACATCAAATAAGCAATGGGAAAATACAGTGCTGTAAGAGTTAGCAGTCTTACCGACAGCAGTTACATTTCAACTTTCATTGATCTTTACCTTATATAGCTGCGAGTACCCACCTCTTCATAGATGTAAATATTAAAGGGTAAAATATCGACCTCGAGCGTGTAGATCAGTGCGAATCAAGTAGATTATAAACTCAGATAGTTTGCTGGGCTACATAATTTCACTGCTAACAGTGTGTGTCCAGATGTCAGATAGGAGCAAACAAAAACACGGTCTGTTCAGAAAGAAATGAGATCAGCAGGAGATTAATGAGGAGGAGATGACAGCAGCATTGCCAATACAGTTATTATAACGTTTTATTGGATAAATGGCTTTTTTATATTTATACAGTGCTGTCTTCACCATTACCTCGGGTTGTCTGCAGGCATCTGCCAAGATCTCCAAAATTAAGAACAGTTGAAAGACATTACATTGCAAACACACATATGGACTTTGGCCTATTCGAGTAACATCTCTTGTGCTGTTGTGGTTCAAAGCAAAAACATTTACAGCAAACCCAATCAAATTAACTGTTTATTTATCAATGAATCAGTTTAATTTGGCTAATTAATATGCTTGAAAAGTTTAGTGTATAAAAACAGACACATTTCTGATCAATTTCTTTTACTTTAAATCGTTGAAAAATTTCATTTTAGTGAGTACTGTATATAGAAAAAGTCCATTTAAAAGTAAAAAAAATACTTGCAATGAAATAGAAAAGAGCAATAGCCAGTGTTACTTTAGACAATGCGTTGTGTGTGCTCTATTAGACAGATGTTTGTCAAACTTTCATGATTTTCAGTTTTAGCATATTGTCAATATCAAAATGGTGAACAAGCAATTGAAATACTTAAAATTTTACTACGAGTGTGAAGGGACATCTTAATTCTTACTAATACAGAATATAACATTACTCTGTTTTAGCTTTTCTGAATCATTAATAATCTAGACTTGAATCTGATATATAACTCAAATTGAAAAGCCAATGTCCTCAAACCCAACTACTGGGTTAGGGAGTATAATGTATAGCATTGAATAAGAGGAACTAATAATATAGGACTGAACTCTTACAAGATTTCATACAATTGGAATGTTTGAAAACAGTAATGGTTTTAAATGATGAATTCTAGTAATAATTTAATCTGGTTAATTTCTAGTTCATATCTATTGTAGTTGACCTAGCAGATGCTGCATATAAGTATTATTATAGATAGTAAGCATTAGGCTCAAAAAGATACATACAGATACACACATATATATATATATATAAATGTTATGTATATACAAACATACATATTTCCATGTAAAATGTAACATGTCAAATGACAAGGGGTTCATGTGGCAAACATTGGTGAATTACTACCTCCTTCAAGGTTAACACAGCATCACGTTATCTATATATTCTAACAGTAGATACATTTTAAATGTTAGAAGGTCTAAATTCAGGATCCATTGCATATCTGGAGTTTAAACTCGAATTCAGTGTACAGTAAGTCATATTTGACTTGACCAAGGTCACATTTTGATCAAAACTGTGTATGCTCTATTGAAATGTACTGTATAGAAAAAAGGTGCCAAACATAGAGAACTACAAATGTCTACTGTGAACAATGCATAGTTGTGGAGCAAATCTGGCTAATCGAATCATATGATGTGAAGAACACGGTCTGACCTGTGATTCTCACAGTGTTGTTGTTTTAAAGGGGAGTTCACTCATAATGGAAAAGCGTAAACACTACACTATAACCACAGTTAGATCCTGAGCAGCTCATCTCAACCATTCATCATACATCTTTCTTTTTGAAGAGAATTTACAGAGTTCATTATTACATACAGCAGCTAGTGCAGTTGTGTGAACCCCAAAAAATAAAAAATAAAAAATTGATTGTATGAATTATAGGCAATATTCAGTTTTGGTCACTTACAAAAGTGAGGTCTCTTTAGTGAGGTTAAAATGGAAATATCACTCTTGTTCCCTGTATGAGGTTTCATTGTGCATGGTTGGCATGTTGTTTCATTCTGGGGAAGAAGCCAATGGTGGCACAGCAAGAATATATTTCTCTGAAAAAGCATAATACAAGAGCCTGAAGAGTTCATTTAAGCCAGCAGCCTGATGGCACCATTATCCGAGCCGAGCAGCAAAAGCCTCCTGGTGGGCAGTACAGAAAGACTCGTGAGCGTACCACGAAAGTTCTCTGTGCTGAGTTTAGTGGACCCTGCCAGGCTGGCTGTGTTGTCCAGAATGGAGTATACCCCAATCTTGTTGGCAACAGTGCCTGCCACAATTTCAGGACCATTAAGATCAAACGCATGAATGGGGTCAGATGGGGTTCTGTACTGGTGCAGTGGCTTGTGCTCCACATCTTTCCAAACGGTCAATGTGTGATCTGAAGATGAACTTATGAGTAAATTTCCCTCTGCCGCCTACAAAATAACACACACAAATACATTAAAGAATAAATGTATAGGGAAGTGTCAAGAATATCTGTTTAAAGTCTGCTTTGGTTGGAAGTCTGATATTAAAAATAAGTAACTGAAAGTCTTGGTCATGGAAAGCTGATAGTGCAGGTCCTAATGAGTAACTCATTTCTGTATTTGCCCAAACATGGACTAGAGATAGACCTTTGACTTCACAAATCAGGGTTCAATAAAGTTTGGTTTCTTGATGACGCGTTTTAAACAAACCAACAGGATAAAACTTGCTCATTGTACACAAGCTGAAATACTGACGTTAAAATTGGGAATCTAGTCCATTTCCTGTAATCAACCTGACCTTACAGTTGACTTTTGATTAATGAAATGAACAGACCTCTCTAGTAAACTACAACTAGATTAAATGTAAATGCTTTACAAATCTATACATATAATTTATTTACATATGATTTCCTTATTCAGGGAGGAAATCACAATTTGTAAATTGTCCCTAATCTTTCCAGATTGTTCATGACCGTGGCAACTCTAATTATTTCCTGTGTGTGTGTGTGTAACCCTAAAAATAATGATTACTACATAATATTGACACATAAAGCACACACATTCAATGTTTGTTTACATGCAAAAAAAACATTAGTCTAAGACTTTAGAGAATGCCTTTGCATGCACGTTCCTACATTACACATTAACCAATGGCACACATGCATTCTTACTTTAATTTGCAGTATGTCGCCCTCATGAGCGAGCCAGCCTCTCAGCACAAGGCCTGTTCTTGCATCCAGCAGTACTATGAATCCAGTGGAGAAACCTGCCGCAATGGTGCGTCCCCCGGGACTGACAGCCAGGCAGCGGATCAGCCCAGCACTCATGTTACTGCAGGCTAGACGGAACTCATGCTGGGAAAAGGGAAAACAGAGTTCTACTTACAAAAAACAGGACGACATAAAACATCAGTCAGCCTATTTCACTACCAGATAACACAATTAATCTAAATAAGACCAATGTGAATACACTGAAGATAAAGTGATTTGTATAACACAACATAGACAAAGGCATGTGGACATCCAAACACCATACCCAGGTGTGGGTATTAAACATTAATTCAAAAACTATAGGAAATAATGACTTGGTCTGCTAAAGTAACTCCCACTTTTCTGGGAAGACTTTCTTTTAAATTCTAAAACATGACTGTGTTGCTTTGTTCGGAGCATCAGTGAGGTCTGGTACTGTTGTTGGGTGATGAAGCCTGGCTTCCAATCTGTGTTTAAATTCTTCCCAAAGGTGTTCAATATAATTCAAGTTTGGGCTTTGGGCATGTCGGCTTAGTTCTTTCACACCAGACTTATGGACTTCGCTTTGTGCTTAAGGGTGTAGTTATGCTAGAACATAAAACAGCCCTCCCCAAATAGTAGCCGCAATGTTGGAGATGACAATTCTCTAGAATGCCATTGTATGCTGTAGCATTAAAATCAGTCTTGACTGGAATTAAAGGCCCTGGAAGGAAGTGTCCACATACCTTTGGCCATGTAGTGTAAGACAGATATTGAGAAACTTGAGAATATTGTTAGTGTTAGTACCTGCAGGCCAGGTTTGCGTGGATCTATAAAACGTAGCACGGAGTCGGCACTAGCAAACACTACACTGCAGTGAGGAGCTGGCATAGTGGTGACAGCTGTTATGGGGTTCTTCCCATCTAGAGACTCATTGCAGCGTATATTCTTACCTAGTGACAAGAGTGGGAATAAAAAAAGATATCATGTTAAAGCTGTAGGACAGACACTGTCAAAACAATCTCTACAAGAACAACAATATCTGAAATGAGAGTACAATTACATACAGTAATGTGAAGCTTTATTATGAAATTTAATATATTATTAAGAATATATTTTACTATAATTTTTAATGATTCTGTTGAACAATTAATTATCTGTATAGTATATCTGTATAGTATATTGCATATTATATTTAATTTGGTATATTTTGTATATATTTTTATATTTCACACATAAAGCAATAAATATGTGATGTGGCAAAATGTATATAGAACCAAAGTTTGTTATAGTTTGCATACAGTATTACATAATGGTTTTTCTACTTTATTTTAAAAGAAAATAATAAGTTGAACCTCCTTCCTTAGCTTACTTACCACAAAACCACTTTACCAGAGATGTTAACATGAATTATTGTTTATTTTCTCACCTGTGAATTGATCCCAGAGATGCACAGTGCCATCACAGCTCACCACTTCCTGTAAAGCTTCCAGCTGGCCAACGTAAAACACAGATTTACGATGCTCTGTGTACGTTAGCCGGGGTTCAACCTCTCGTGTACCATCCCCATAGTTATAAAGTGGCCACAGCTTCACCGTTTTGTCTTTACTCCCTGAGAGGAAGTAGTCCTCGCCTGCTAGTGGTGCGAGACACTTAACTGTGCCTGAGTGGCCCAGGAAACTCTGAAGACGGATTTGGTGGAAGTGGAAATGCGAGTCCTGCTGGTTAAGACCGATTTCATACTGCCAGTATGCAAGCCAGTTACCCTGTAGAGAGCGGCTACTGCGTGGCAGATCTTGTTTAAGTGCGCTGTCCTCTGGGGTGGGGCCAAGCACCCAGGAGGAGGAAAGAGAGAAAGACGGTCCAGTTGAGGAAAGTGCAGTGTTGGCCAGACTCGTCTGAGGACCATGGCTAACGTAAGTCCGTCCCCATGTTTCTAAAGAGGACAGGTTTGGACTTCCACAGGCTTCAGTGTCCCGAGGTACTTGGATACGATTCCCCACCAGATGGCTTCCAAAGGTACCTGACTCTGGCAGAATGTCTCCACCTACTGGTGTGGATGTGGAGGAAGGAGCAGGGAATGGACTTCGACCCATGTGACGGCCCACGCTAGGAGACAAGCCCGCAGTAGATGTTTTTAGACCCCCACTTGGGTTAGGTTCTGGGCTACCTGGACTTGCTCTTTCATGATATGATTGAGCAAGGCTCCAAACCAGCTCGTGATTGGGAACCAGTTTGCGAATTGCAACGTCACCTAAAAACACATTCAAAGTATATGGAATAAAAACAATGTGTTACCCTGGACTACAAAACCAGTCTTAAGTAGCACAGGAACATTTTTAGTAATAGCCAAAAATACATTGTTTGGCAAAAATCATTAGGATATTAAGTAAAGAAAATATCATGTTCCATGAAGATTGTATTGTACATTTGCTACCGTAAATATATCAAAACTTTATATTTGTGAGTAATATGCTATGCTAAGGACTTAATTTGGACATCTGTAAAGGCGATTTTCTTAATATTTCGATTTTTTTGCACCCTTTTTTGCAAGCTTACAGATGATGTTAAAAACTCAATTTCGAAGACTGGTTTTGTTGTCCAGGGTCACATTTATCAAATATTGAATTGTGTTTTTTTAAGCAGCCCAAGAGAAAAGTTACATACCAATGAGACAATAGAAAGGAATGTATGATGCATAAGCCATTTCAGGATTGAACACAGCCTGGAGTTCTTCTAAAACAGCAAGCTCACAGGAAACTTCTGTTCCATCTGAAATGCACACATTCAGGTATGTGCAGTCTCCAACCTCCCTACGTGGAGCACTTCCCATCTGCAAAGCAAAAAAAATCTGACTGCAAGCTCTGAGGCTTGTTTTATCTAAAAATATATTATTTATATTAGATTGCTGACTGTTACTCATGAAGTGGCTTTTTATAATGTAAACATTATAACTGAAACATTAATTGGTAAAAAAAACTGGGCATGATACCACATAATAACACATACTGTCATTTTAAAATTTTGAATATTGCATCATACATTATATACTGTATTTACACTACAATATTGTGTTGTCTTTGGTTACCTGACTTCGCAGACTTTGCAGCAAGGAGAAAACCTGAAAGAACCTGCAGAGGGTCTCTGCCATGTGCTGCTGTACCATCTCTCGGCCAATACGCAGGCAGATCAATGCCATGAGACTTAGAGTCTTCAGACACACAGCAGAACGAGTCTGCACTCCACTTGGAAAGCTACACACAGAGAAACAAATCAAATTAATAAAAGCTAATTTTAGATAAAACACATAAATCAATCAAATGTATAGGACCTTGAATGCACCGCTTTGTAAGCATAGATAAAAGCATCTACAAAAAGCATAAAAGTAGCACAAGGTAGCTCTGCGCGGCTATGGGTTTTCAAGTTCATGTGTTATTGTAAGCATTTACCCCATCATGGTTGAAGTTAACAAATCCAGCAGAGGCAGCAGAACATCCTGGTTAATCTTCACCAGCATGTCCATTAGAGTGGTGTCTGACAGGAACACTATAATCTTCTGTGTGAGCACTACAGCACCCAAAAGCCCTGCCTCCTTCCTGGTGTTCAAACGACAAGATGATGGTGGAGAGACCTGCAACATTACGGCAAAAACTAAATACTAGAAATAAAGTTTGGTCAATCACAAAAAATACTTGCTCATCTGACAACCACATTTTACCTCTAAGAAATCATTCTATACTTTGTCTAAAAAATGTGTGTTTCAAAGTTCAGAGTTCAGATGCAAAAGCCTCTAAGAGCCACTTGAATGTTTCCTCTAACATTAGCATTTTTATCAGGCTCCTATGTTTAGGTTCAGTGATTTCACTTTAATGGCAATTAATAAGTCCTTTTTGCCATTAAAGTGAAATAACTGTTAATATAACCATCAGAGCCAGACGGCACTTAGAGGCTTTTGCATCTAAACTAATGTAAGAAACACTTTGTTTCAAACTGGTATTTTGTATAGCTGATTAGAAGAGAGATACAGAAATTTACCAGGTAACCAATGTAAGGCAAATATTGGTAAGTCAAAACCGGTTCTCCATAGAGATGTGCTATGTAGATAAGAGACTCAAGAACAGGCCGTGCAGTCTGGTCGCCAACAACTGGCTTCTTCTCATATACACTTCCAACACTCTCAAGGCTATTATCTTCGTTCACTGTTAGCACAAACTGATGTTTGTCAGGCCCTTAAAAACAAACAACAAATGTTAAAAACCAAAAGCACTAATAAAGTTTGTCTATTGGGATAAATATCTGCATGAGACCACTTTACCTATATAACATGTAGTAAGGAGCCGCAGCAAGTTTCTAGCTATGTATCGAGATGTCAACGTTGGACCCAGTTTTGCAGACAGCCATCTGACTGTTCTACAAACAGTATCTGGAAAGCACAACAGATTAAAAATAAAAAAATGTATTCAGTTTTTATACTAAAAGTATGACTATTAAAGAAAAGCAATAACTGACCTAACAATATCTTGTGTTCTTTCTCCTCAGAGTCTTCTAAAGGGTCATGATCATTCTCCTCTTCCACCATATTCTTCTCAGCATCTCCATGCACCATGCCATTCATGCCATTCTCCTCAAGAGTAGCCACGGTTGCCTCAGACTCCTCTGTGCAGACTGAAAGAGTCATTTCTAGACTGGGAACCCTTTGCACTGTAACCTCTCTGTCTTCCACTGTCTCCTCCTCATCCTCCAGCTCTCCACCGTCCTCCCCATCGCTAGCTTGCTTCAGATCTTGACTGCTGTCAGCAGACTTTAAACTTGCACGGTCTCCATTGGAAACTTCACTGGCGCTGCTCTTGTCACTCAGTTTGCCCACGCTGAGAGACTCTTGGTCTTGGTCTTTGTTTGCTGAGCTTTGGCTCTGCCGTTTAGTTGCGCTGTTATTCACGTAAAAGCCATTCTGAAAGTCCTCACCTTCATTCAGAAAAACCTGGTCATTGAGACTGATGCCTGAGGAGTAATCCACAAGTCCTTGGTCTCCAACAACTCCAGCACTTCCACCACCACTGCCTCCTCCAACTTTACCAGATGATGTAGCCGTAGCCGAACTGCCATCGCCACACTCAAAGTCCTCCTCTTCCTCATCTAAGGCACCTACAGCTCCCCTTAAAACCTTAAGGCCCTCCCATTCAGACCCAGTACCTGTGCTGCAGCTTTCAAAGCCTATGATGACCTGCAGAACATGTGGAAGAAGGCTGGAAAGAAAGGCCTGTAGACCTAGTCTTACAATAAGTTGTAGCACAAAGCAATCTGTGTAGAGGTAAAAGCGACCTCGAAGGCATCTAGGATTCTCGTACACGCCTACTAGAGGCTTTAGTAAATACTTGGCGGCATTGCGAGGCCCAAGAACCCTGGAAACAGGCTCAAAAAGGTACCACGTGGCATATACTGCAGTGGACTCCTCTAACATCAAAGAAAGGACAAAGGGTAAAAGGATTTCAAGACCCTCTGCGGTGATGTCACCCTTTAGAAGTGTCTCAAGCTGTTGCCATAGGTTGAAGACAATGTCACGACCCTGAATGCTGTTAATGGACTCCACTTTTGAATGATAAGAGAATATGAATCTGTGCAGCGTTGAGAAATATGCTGGAAAGGGAAGCGGGGACAGAAAAGGACTAAGCAGTTGCCAAGGGTTCGGTGGTGGAAGGCCTTTATATATAGGGTCATATTTGAAAAGAAACGGCAGTCCTTGTTGATTTAAGGTGGATGTCTCAAAAGGATGCTTGTGAAGTTGCAAGAGAGTCTCTAGTGCATGATGGAGTGGTAATGGAACATCACGAAAGTTTGTGAAGCACAGCTTTAATACCGCTTGAAAACGATCACTCAAGCTTGTGCCTGACCTCAACCCCCGCAGTTTTGACGAATAAAAAATCTCAGAAATGAGGACACCTAGGGCTTGCATATCTCTCTGAAAAAGGTCGGTGAATGACAAAATGGTTTTCGATAGAGGTCTTGAGTCCTTTTTGTTCATCGTGTGTTCATCTGTTCCATGTTGGACTTGAGAATGTAACCCTTTTACCAGGAAGTTGTTGAGCTTTTCTAACTCTTCCAAAGGCTGCAAAGGTTTAAATCCATCTGGCAGGTTTATCTTAAAATCTTCCAAATTTGAAGCCTCTGGCTTTTTACTTACAGATGCTGGTCTCTGTAGCATGGACGCTCGAATGCCTGGTCCTAAGGTATTTAAGACACTTGCTTGAGTTTCACCAGGAAAAGAACCATGAGAGGGGGAAACAGCCAAAGCCACATTGTCCACGCCAGTTTTTCCACAGGGAACAGAAACTGGAACAGAAGCTAATGATGTCGACCCACTTAGATCTAAGGCTTCCATTGCTTGCTCAAGGTCTTCATCTCGGCCTACCACTGACCAGCCACTGGATTCACATCCAGTTGCTTCAGGGACCAATCCATCCACACAATCCACCATGGTTTCAAGAGGTGGAATCTGCCACGTTGTTACATTCACAAGACCAAAGTGAGGAGGCTCTGATGGTGAATACTGGTAAGGTGCAAGACGAGGAGGATGAGGATGGTCAAACAGTTGCACTACGCCATAGCTGGTGAGATGTGTGTGGTTATCTACCAAGTGCAAGCACACATTCTTAGCTTTGACAGCCTCTTTACCTGATAACTTGTAGCCAAACGTTAGGTCAATCCAGTGGTGCAACTGCTGAGACACTTCTCGACTCTCTAGCAACTGTCTATGCATGGCAATAAACTCCTCGTAGGAGTTACACCAAGGAGGTACATCAAGGTCTGGCATGTCTGGGTGGATGGAGCGAAATATAGAAGGATCTGTGTAGAATTCTGGGATGCATTCATCCGGCGTCCAACTCTGAATACGTTCCATACTAGCTGGATATTCATTGGGCTCCCACTGGGAACGAACATGGCTGCACAGTACAGATTTGGGTGTACGTCTGGCTTTGTAGACGTAATAGGTGATATCTGACAGCACGTCTGAAATATGATGGGGAACATGGAGATGATCTGACTGTCCTGAGCCTCCAGGTCCAACAGGCCCACCAAGATCTGATACAAAATGGCCTCCACCACTGCCATGAGCTGCTGCTAGAGCCTCTTTGGTCATTTCATAAGTGAAGTCTAGCTGTTTGTCACCCTTATTCAGACGAAATTTAGACTTCCTCAAATCACGAAATCTTCCATATGGCACAGTGAAATCAACAACCCAAGGTAACACCGGATGATAGTTTGGGTCACTCTCACGTCTTCCAGCCAGTCGATTTAATTCCATCAGATAGTGGAAGTTGCTGACTCTGCCATGGACCCAGTCTAGCACCAGAGATTTGAGCTCATCCAGACAAATCTGACAAAGACGTCCATTAAAACTACTGTTATGACTCCGATTGTCATTTGCTACACTCGTTGGGACTTGACCTCCTAACGCAGATGGCACAGCATCCTTGTACTCTCCAAACTTTTCATAATGTGCCAATGAGATCTTAAGGCGACTGCAAAGTTGCTCATCAACTGCAATGTCAAGTAAGGAGAGCTCCCCACACAACAGCCCTGAGGCATGACATTCACGCATAGCTATGAGCAGTTGGTACAAAATGAACAATATCTTGGCATTGCTGTTCGCCAGCTTAGCTGGACTGTAGGTGACAATGTCATGAACTGTGTATTGTGTGTATGGAAAAACCACATACAAAACTTTCTCGGACTCAAGCAAACATTCTGCAGGGAGAACATTTGGACACAAACTTTCAGTGTTTTGTTTGGGAGCTGAGCAGCTGGATGGAAATGGGGACTCTTTCTCCTTCTCTTTGGCTGGAGATAAGGATGGTGATATTCTCTCAGTAGAGATAAAGGAGGAGCCAAACAGTTTCTGCAAGGCTTGGCGAACAGCATCTATAGCCGACACCTGTGTCTGCTCAATGGAATCTGCATATGGTTGCACATGATTTATGTAAGCTTCATGCCACAGATTTCTATAAGGAAAAGACAAAGAAAAGCATAAAGTAAATTTCAACAATAAACAATAAAGTTTCCCGCTTAATGCACCTTCATATCTACATATTCCTGTATACATAGAAAAAGTTTAGTGCAAAAATATAGGAAGATTGTAGGTTCAATTGTATCAAATGTTAACATTATAAAAATGTTAAAAAAGCTATATTTATTTAAAAATAAATGTACATTTTAAATAAAAAAACATTTAAAAAACTTTAATAAACACAATACTGTACCTAAAATTAGACTGAGATACTCCTTGCATTAGAGTAAAGAAATAGTCCTGGGAGAGCCTCTCTCCGTGGCAGCCCGGCTCCCTGGCTAATCGGTATCCCAGTTTACGCTTCCTAAGGCCTTGGATACAAACACGTGTCCATCCTGATGGCAATTTCATCTGAGAGCGCTGGAGAAGAGTGCAGATTTCCCCTTCGCTGAAACACTCATACTTGGCACAGCGAGTAACTCTCTTGTTTCTCAGGGCCATCACCCAGCGAGTTGGGACCAGGACCACCCGTTCATTGGGTCGCTGACTTGGTCCAGTCTGCCGCGGATCAATACCCAGATCCCTCTCCAATGCTGGTGCTAACCACTCCATCGTCACTTTGAGTTAACCACACTGTGGTACTTATAAACCTCTATGAGAAGTTTTTTTTTCTAAAAATAAAAAGCAGAAGCAAGAAACTTGTGCCTTTGTAGACTTACAGCACATCACATAAGATCAATACATTAAATAAACAGTTCAATAATTATATATAATTTCTATGAGAAATATTAATAACATTTTTCACAACTACTAAAAAACAAATAAATGTGAATATTTTAATCAACTGATGTAAAGTATTTTTTATATTATTTAATGGCATCAGTAAATGTGAGTACTGGTTTGTCGAGGATACTGATGTCACCAAACAAGACGTAAAGACTCCCAAGAAAAAATGTATAATTTATTATACTGATGCAAAAAAAGTGCAGTAAAATGTGGCGCCGATGAACAACACGATAAAGAAGCTTTCATTTATGCAACATTTTAAGTTCCCCTCTTACTGCATTGCATAAAGGTTACTGTAACAAGGAAACACTTTGCGACAATTAAGTTACATATTTACAAGAATACTCCTCTATACATTAGATAACTTGGCAAACTGGTTGGCAAATGTAAATACACGACCACTACCGTTAACCAAACATGAAGAAGAGATTCATAGCTGCTGCTGTTGTTGTGGCTCACCTCTGTAGTGTTTGCTGCTTGTCAGCAGCTGGGCTGTGGATCAGCTGCTCTCACGACACAAGGTGCCATGATTCCGGGATGTTTCGCTGTATTTCTGATACCTTAGGAACCAACATCACAGCACAACAATTTTATGAGAAGTCGGAAATATTTTGCTGTCTTCAGAAGCCACAGTACTGAGTTTTGAGCCTCACGTGATCCCTGTGCGTGCGCCCTCAGACCCGTGACTTCAGTTTTGTCATTCTCAGCCAGAATTGTGTCATAATAAAAGTCACCAAAAATAAAATAAAATACAATTATAAAGGATATGTTCTACCGTACCGTTGTATTTTTATTTGAATGCATGAGGTTTTCAAAAGAAATATGCAGAAACAGTTTATCATATACACAGACAGCAAAATAAAGTAGAAGTATTTTCTGAGCAGCTCATGTTGAACACCAGCCCTTTGATTTTTGGGCAGTCTCATCACGCTGTCAAGTTTCAAAGTACTTTATTGGCATGATTGCACTTGTTACAATATTGCCAAAGCATTGCACATATAACGAAAAACATACAATAGGTACAAACATTTAAGTGAAATTAAAATAAGGTGCTAAGTAAAAAATAAAATATAGAATGAAATATAAAATAAAGTATATGTAAGTAAACAAATTGACTAAAATTTATTAAATTATTTGACTATATATAAATTTACATTTTAAGCAGAGACATAATAATGTGATAAAAGTAAAACCGTGTATATGTGCAGATTAAGGCAGTAGTTTGTTTCTGAGAGTGTGCTGCTGACAGATGAATTTAGCAGCAGCTGATGTGTGTCTCTTCTCCCCCAGTAACATCTGCATTTGCTCTGTTTCTGAACACCTCACAGGTGTCACAAATATCAAATGAGCTTTGATATTTTCTCAAAGTGTTTCTCTCTCACATCTTTAAATTGATCACAATGAAGGAGAAAGTGTGTCTCTGTCTCGACTTGCAGTGTCACAGTGGGCACAGACTCATTCCTCCTTTGGGAGCCATGTTTGTCTGTGTCTGCCTTTCTCTATGACCAGACTGTGATCACCCGAGTCTGTATTTGGTCAGGATCCGTCTCTGTTTTACATTACACCAACTACACCAACAGTGTAGAGATAATCTGCCAGATTGTATTTTCTGTTCAGGGCCCGAAAACATTTTAGTTTACTTTGGTTTTTACTCTCATTTTCCCAGCTGTCTCTATTGCTCACATTAATCCACCAGATGGCGATGTCTTGCTATTGATTTTGTTGCGGTGATACGATTTATAACCGAAAACGAGCCCTCCTAAAATTCCAAATAGACATATATATAACATTTTATTTGTTTGTTTCACGGAATTAAAGAAAATCGAAAGTGAGAAGTGACTGCAATTAAATGACACCTTAATCTGCAGTCTTTATTTTTTACAACATGTTGAGTAGCCTATTTCATTTTGGCCTAATTTTTTAAAATAGTGCATTTTCTAGCTTGTTTTAATTAACCTTAGGCCTAAAACAAATTCAACAATAGCTAACATTCTACAAACTGTCGAGGGCATGTTAAGTAGTAGGCTACATTTAATTAAAATTCTAATGGTAAATTTGAGGTAAGATTAAAAAAGATTAAATAATTAAAAAATGTCTACTATGTAGTTTTTTTTAATTACTCAGAAACAATAAGTGGGTATTTTGCATTATTAGCAAGTTCCAAATGTTTAAATATGACCAAGTAATTAAAATATGCTTGCTGTAGTCTACAATAACAATTACACCCTCTCTCTCTCTCTCTCTCTCTCTCTCTCTCTCTCTCTCTCCACCCCAGAGACTAGATTGAAAGGGACATATCCAACAGTGCTAAACTTTACATGCACCAACTCCCTTTATGTTGAGATGTTCCCAATACTAAAATCCTTATGGACCCTGAAGAATGGAATAGTTCTTTTCCTCACTCCTCTGATTCTTCTTCCACTCCCAGTTGTCATCAACACAAAGGTATGTGAATGAAAAAGTTTTACGTTTTTAAATTTTGACCATTTTTTAAATAAATGTGCCGAGTTCACACCTATGGAGTTATTCAATTATATATTCATGCTTTTGTTTGAGGTCTTTCATATGAATACACATGTCAAATGCTGTATAGATTTGAACAAAATCCTGTGTATTCTACATGGGGGCTACATTTGTTCCCTGAGGCCTCCGTGTACAATAATTCAATGTGCCTCAAAATTGTTTCTTTAACCCTTTGTCATTGTGTATGTTCAACCGTGGGAACACATAGAAAATCGTAATTCCTTTCTGACACATGATGTTCTGCTCATGACTATTGCGTGCATATTTAAAGCAGCGCTCATATCAAGTTAAAATAACACCTGTCAGACGAAAATGTAATTTCTACGTTTATAAATGAAGATTCCTCGCTATTAAGTCACTCATCAAAGAAGCACATTTTTGACATGATCCCTGTTAACTTCTTTGTACAAAAGGTCAGATCTTCTTGTTTCCGTTGAAGCACACAAGTCGTTCTTTGAAACATTTCACAACTCACATTGAAAAAACCTTAATCATCATGTTTTGCACAGACTTATGACGTTCCTGCCTGCCTGAGCACGTACCACAAAGAAATTCTCAAATTGATGTTCATTTTTCATTTTAACATTCAACTCGAATTGTCATGCATATAAAAGAATTGTCATACATGTTTTCATTTAATAGGAATCCAGCTGTGCTTATGTGATCATACTGATGGCAGTATATTGGTGTACGGAGGCTCTTCCTTTAGCTGTAACAGCACTGTTGCCTGCCGTCCTCTTCCCCATGTTTGGCATTATGCAATCCAAAGTGGTAAGATGGTATCAGTGCTCGCTCAAGATAACACAAAACCCATTAGGCAAATCTAAATATTTGCTTTAAGTTTTGCTCTTTTCTGTAGGTGTGTATGCAGTACCTAAAAGATACCAACTTGCTGTTTGTGGGCGGGCTGCTGGTGGCTGTGGCGGTGGAACACTGGAACCTGCACAAGCGCATTGCCCTCAGAGTCCTGCTCATTGTTGGGGTGCGCCCAGCACTGTAGGTGACACTGTCATTTTAACCATTATACACAGAAATCTGTGCCTCTTTATTTCTTTAATGCATGCCTCTGTATTAATACAGCCTGATGCTGGGCTTCATGGGAGTGACGGCTTTCCTCTCCATGTGGATCAGTAACACAGCCACCACAGCTATGATGGTCCCTATAGTACAAGCTGTGCTGGAGCAGCTGAACAAACAGGAGACAGAACTTCCTCAGCTGACCTGCAGCGAGGAGCGGTCCCAGGCCCCGGAGGCAGAGTACAAACAGCCAGCGAAGAACGAAGACAGAGAAGGTCAGGCAATAGACTGAATGTAAGGTGCATGCGGAGATGATATAGTACTGTATATTCTAATGTATATTCTTTCTTTTTTAGTGGTGGTGCGCATGTTGGATGTCTCACCAGAGGCTGCCAAACAACAAGAGTGTGTAGACAAAAAGCTGATGTCTAAGGGCATGACTCTGTGTGTGTGTTATGCCGCCAGCATTGGGGGAACAGCAACACTTACAGGCACTGGTCCCAACCTAGTACTCAAGGGTCAAATGAACCAGTAGGTACTTTTGTAATACATTAACTTACTAATCTTTCTTTCCTCATGTTTCTTTTCTTTCCAAAGTCAAATAAATGGACTACTTACTACTTACATATCTCTCCAGGTTGTTTCCTCAGAATGGTGATGTCATCAACTTTGCTTCATGGTTTGGTTTTGCGTTCCCAAACATGATCATCATGCTAATAATAGCCTGGTTCTGGCTTCAGTTTGTTTTCATGGGATTCAAGTATGAATTATACCTCTTTGTTTTCCACTGATACTTTAGACCTTTTACACGTTTGACCTGCACTGTAAAAACAAATCCGTAAAAAAAAAAAAAAAAAATTTCTGTCAGCTGGAGTGATTTAATTTCTTTTCATTTGTTTTCCTGTCAAATACAGGATATAAGGATATATAATAAATAGTTTTCCCCATTTTTCTTGTAAATTCACGGCCTTTTTCTGTCATTTTACAGTTTTTGACTATATTTCAAACATAAACTGTAGAGAAACAATCTTGTTAAAAAATTGAAATTTTCTGGCAAATAAACTGTAAAATTAAAAAAAATTGCCATTTTTCTTGCACATTTGCGGGGGGTTCTGTAAAACGGTTTTTTGACCGTATTTCAAAAATACATGAAAAATCTGTAAAACTAAACTGTAAAATGGTTTCTTTTTATGTGGTAAATAACAGAAAAATTCTGTAAAATTTCATTTTTTTATACAGTGTGTGTTTTATCAGCTCATTTTATGAAGTGTTTCTGATATTTCTCCAGTGTTAGGAAGACATGGGGCTGTGGGGCACGAAAGTCAGAAAAGGAAATTGCTGCCTATAACGTGATCCGCGAGCAGCATCTTTGCATGGGGCCGATGTCTTTTGGAGAACTCAGCGTTTTGGCACTGTTCAGTTTGCTTGTGGTTCTCTGGTTCACCCGCGATCCGGGATTTGTGGCAGGCTGGGCAACGTACATCTTTAACAGAGATGCAGAGTATGCAATATTCTTTATAGGCTTGGATTAGCTCATATATGACATGCAGATGAATCATTTACAGCTACTTATAACAGTATAAGCTCAAGATTAAAATAGAACAATTGATCTGTGATATATTTCCTATGCATTTAGATATGTGACAGATGCTACAGTTGCGGTCTTCATTGCTGTGCTGCTTTTTATTCTGCCAGCAAAACCGCCTCGGATTTGCTCCTGGTTCTCAAATGGCTCTGAAACAGGTACTTTACACGTCATATTTGCTTTAAAGCCTGTCAATAATATTTACTGTAATTTACTGGTGTTATCATTACAGATGCCCAGCTTTCCACTGTCCCCAGTTCTCTGCTCACCTGGAAGGTTGCTCAGAAGAAGTTGCCTTGGAACATAGTTTTGCTCCTCGGTGGAGGATTTGCACTGGCCAAAGGGAGCGAGGTGAGAGTTGTCCTCTGGCTCGTGTCAAGGTTATATTACACTGAATTTGGCTAAAATGACTAAATGGCTTGAGCATCCAAAACATTGTCTGCAATCATAGTGACGAACAATGAATAATAATTGTCTGTGATTTTGTCACCTTTGTGTGTCTCAGGAGTCTGGACTATCAAGATTGATGGGAAATCAGTTAACTCCTCTACATAGTATTCCTCCATGGGCTATTGTTATCATTTTGTGCCTCCTAATTGCTATTTTTACAGAATGCACAAGCAACGTGGCTACAGCAACCCTTTTCCTGCCTGTTCTTGCTTCAATGGTAAGACTTCAAAATTGTATTATTATTCTGTCAGTTATGCACAGTTATGCTATGGACTTGGCTCAAAACAGCTTTCTAATAAAAAAGGATTTGGATCTTTAAAGGGACAGTTCACTGAAAAATAAAAGTTCTGTCATCATTTAGTTACCATCGTGTTGTTCCACATCTGTATACATTTCTTTGTTTTGATGAACACAGAGAAAAATATTTGGAAGAATGCTTGTATTCAAACAGTTCTTGCCACCATTGACTACCATAGTAAACTAAAATTATAATGGTAGTCAATGGTGCCCCAGAACTGTTTGCTTTCCTACATTCTTCAAAATATCTATTTATAATACATTTATAAAGTAATGCTTTCTACTATGGTAATCAATTGTGGGCAAGAATTTATACGGATTTGGAACAACTTGAGGGTGAGTAAATGAAGACAGAATTTTCATTTTTGGGCGAACTGTTCCTTTAATGCAACCGAAACATCAGAATTAGTCAGAAATGTGCTAACCATTACGCAAAAACACATCTGTACGCGCTGTACATACATTTTTATAGCAAAATGGGGCTGTTGCTTTTTAAATAGCATTTTCTTTTAATAGCATGAAGTTATGCTTTGTCACCAGCTGTGCAATGCTTCAATAAAAACACTGACTCCATGCAGACATGACTCACAGGGTGTTATAATGTCTTTAGGATTTCTGCTTAATTACAGACATTTAATGGCACGCTTAGAAAAGAGAGACACATGAGGCACTGTACAGTAAAAGCATCGTTTTTGCTTTGTAATATAATTCCACGTGTGTATTTATTGCAGTCTCAGTCTGTTGGAATGAATCCTCTGTATGTCATGGTGCCATGCACACTCAGCGCTTCTTTTGCATTCATGTTACCTGTGGCAACTCCTCCAAATGCTATCGTCTTCTCATATGGATACCTCAAGGTCTCAGACATGGTAAGTTACAAAACGTGACAATCTGTCAATATTTCAGGTCACTTTCCTTATACTCAAAATGTCTTGTAAGCAGATTTTTTAACATTAATACAATAGAACTGGTTTCAACCACCAGCTGCCAGCCCTAATTTATTTTTATGTTTGCCATTTTGTTCTTGATTTAGATTTCTTAAAAACAAATGTAAACATATGTTGACAAACCAAAACAAGCCCAGCTGCTGCAGAGTCCAACTAACTCACAAATCTCTTTTTTTCTCAGGCAAAGACCGGCATAATGATGAATGTCATAGGGATTTTCTGCATCACTCTTGCCATCAACACCTGGGGCAAGGCAATGTTCAGCCTGGACACATTTCCAGCCTGGGCCAACCAAACAGAAATATGAAGGACAATATAGGACCAAATGGAACCAAACTCTGCAGCACAGAAACTGGAACGTGGCAGGTTTTGCACACTGTTTGCTTCTTTCACAAGGGCCTGAATTACTATGCAGCTATACGGTATGCATGGGTCAGTTACATTTCGAGTGCACCCACTATTTTTAACAACATTTATAGTATATAGCAATTATATAACAGAATGAACACCGAGCTGTGAAGTCTGCCCTCTATGCTTTGCTTGTGTTACTGTATCCACAGCATGCTACATTTACAGTATATTACAGTTCAAGCTTTTACGGTATACTTTACGCATGGCAAGCTCATCTTTGAGGATCAAAACTAGTTTGTATCCTAATCACATAATATGCAAGAACAAACCCAAAGCTGTTTAAACTTTATTCTAATGACCAGCCTCCAAACCTCAATTGGTTGAACTTCTATGGGACAAAATGGGCCGAGAGGTTAAACCACATATCAACCCACACTTCTTAAGGGTAAATAAGAGTTCTTGGCACTTTGTCGAGGGAATTTGGATTACATCATAGTGATTTTTTAGACTATAGAAGGTTGTTTAGATTATGAATGTGGAACCATATGGCATCGGTAAGAATAAACATTAAGCAATTTCCTACTTTTTAACTGAGCAAATACCGTATGGCTGTGAATCATTATGAAATCTGAAGGCAGGTGTATAGAAACATTCAAATGTATATGATTCTATAATTTATTATATTATACTTGGAAAAACTAAATGAAGCATATCCATTATTACTAAAGCAGGCCCTGTGTATCACTTATACAATGACAAATGAAGTCTGTATTCAACTTCTACAGTATACTTTTTCAATAAAGTATACCCACACATTTAAATGCATCCACCAACAAGTGCTTACTGTACTTTTACAATCAAAATGACTTGAATCAAAAAAATAAAATCGAAAATGCTGCACATTTTAAATGAGTGACATTCATAGTGACATTGTTTCAGTGTATGATATATTTTATACCTGTATATTCCAGTGAGATGTGACTTAATTCTTCTGTTTGATTTCAATTTGGATGTACTGTATTATGGTAAATTGAATTATTTATAATGTTATTTTTCTGTACTTTTTGAATACAAATAAATATTTTGTTTATTCATACGTGTACCAAATGGGCATGTAAGGCAAATGTGCCCTCAAACTACTGTTTTGCCAAGGAAAAATCGCTTCAATTGAATTAGTCTTAATTAAAATCTTTCTCTACAATAATATTCTTGTTTTATTATTATGATTGATATAAATGAGGTTTTCTGCTTTTAATATTATATTATTTATTAATGGAAACCAATATTATAATATCATATATATATATATATATTTTTTATAAACTTTAAAAACCCCATATAAAGTAATCACTAATCTGAATATTAGGGAACATGCCCCTTTGATTTTTATGGTGATGAACTTACATCTCAATTTTCCTAAAACAAAATTTAGCATGGCTTTGTCCTATTTCTTGTAATTGTTTAAGATGTCACATACAACTTACTTCAGTTGTTATTTTAGAATATAGACTAAACTATGCATGCCAAGGCTAAAATAACAACGTTAATTAAATTCATGACATTTCATTATGTTCAAAGTGATCCCGCCAGTACAAATTAAATGCAAAGCCAGTTCTATTTGGGGTTACGACATGGCACAGAAGTGGCTAAGAACATCAATGTCAGAGCCCTGTGTCCTATAAAATACTGTAGCTTAACCAAACCTCAGCCTTGCAAATGACCAAAATCAGAAATGTTTCATAAAACAAAGCATTTTTTTCTAAAAGTAACACCATCCCCTACTTACAATCCAAAGTCCAGAGTTTCAACTTGCCTGGAGCACACAAAAAAAGCTTTCCAAACAAAAAACAATATGATGATAAAAAAACTGAGACTGACATTTAATGTACCTCCTCTGTCAGTCTGAGTTAGCTTTATTTTTCTGTTGTATGTCTAGAATTAATGGCAACACTGGTGAAATCAGTAGACTCAGGTTAGGGTGTTTGGAATACATCATGAATCACAACCGAGCTCTCTTAAGTCAGCTAAAGAGAAGCTCTGCGCTGTTACAGTTCCACCTGATGATTTCAGACCTGTACTAGATTAATGATGGCTTATAGCCTCCAGGAAACAAAAGAGTAGATCTTGTGTTTATAGTTTGCCAAGTGACCACATTGCAACCCCACAGTGCACTATAATCTCCAACCACATGACAACTTTGCAATACTTAGAGTAAAATGTTGGCCTCCAAAAGGCCAAACTGGAGTAGAAGTATGTATATGCCAAGCGAGAATGCCACAGAATGCTTTTCTTTCTATTTATGAGATTAAACAGTTAGAAGGGTCACGAGTAAACAGCTAATAAGAGGTTAGGTGTGCAGAGATGCTGTGATCACTATGATCTCAGATGTTTGAGGGGAAAGAGCAGATATAATTACAGCCCTTTTCTAGGGGTTTTTTGCATCTTCAACAGCCATTCATTATCCATTTGAACCAAAAGCAGGCATATCTGAGCCTCCAGTTTGGCTCTATACTTAAAAAAGCAAAAGAGGAGAGATTTTTTTCTCTGACTGTGATTTTCTGTCGATCTAAATGAATACGGTTGACTTTCTGGAAAATCTTTTGGACAAGACCACTACATTTTCAGGTTGCTTCTTTAATGTTACTGATGCAAAGCATCACTTGTACGTATACTTAATAGGCTAATTACTATACATTATATTCATATTATTTATTTTGTTTTCCCTTCATTCGTTAATTTCGAAAAATAAAACAGCTGATGGCATCAAAAGTAATCTTAAAAGGTTTTAAAGTACTGACATGACTAAATGTGATTCTGTATTACAAAAAAGATGTTTTGCTACCTATATCTACTTCTAATGTACACTATCTAGGATATTGAAACATTAATAAATCAATTTAATTACTGATCCAGAAACATAAATGTGTTCCATATGACCAAGTATGGAATGTAAAAATACTCAATACAATTTTCGATCAATAGCACCAATCAAAAAAAAAATGTCATTCAGTTTTTACGTGCGTAGAGAAAAAGAAGTAGGAATATGCAATGCATTGAAAAATGCATGAGCTGAAACGTCTACTCTTGGGTCTGTTTTCAATACACCTTAAACTTTCAGCACTTTTGTACACCTGCATATGTATTTTATTTGATATTTGATGGTCTTTTTGTCTGTTTCTGTTCGGACTTTGTTACGCACTATAATATAGCACCCCCAACTGGTGGCACTAGGCACTGCAGTACACATGCTTGCTCCTATATTTCTGTTACTCCAAAATAAAATCTCAATGCTAAAATGGTCAACAATTTTTACACACATTTTGGGAAAAAACAGTTCGATGAGTACCTGGTCCTTGAGATTGGTATCAGCGGAGGTCGGAGCTAGCTGCAGATGGGCGGGTCAGCCCCAAGTAGGTATTTAGCCGCAAGTGGACTATACAAACCTTTTGATTGTTTTTTAATCTAGTGTGTTAGTATTGGTTCATGATCCTCAGTTGGTGGCGGAATATTTTGTGTTTTTGTATTTTGTATTAAAATACAAGACTATCCCCTCTAAAAATAGGCATAATTATTCTTTTTATATCAATGTAAGTGTTTATTTGTTGGCCGTAACTTCACGTTGAATTGAACTTCAGGAGGACTATTTTATATCCATTTGATGCATTTTGACGAACTGTGATGAAACAAAACTTTAAACTACGATGAAAATTGAATTTTAAACAGTGTTTTCATTACTGTCTCTACCTCCTGCCATCCTCAATCTCTGTAAAAAATCCAGCCTACTTGCGGCCTAAACTCCACCCACTTGCAGTTTGTGGCGTATAGCTCCTCCCACCTGCAGTTCTCCGGGCTGCAGCGACCACTACTTGTGGTCCTTTATTCTTCTATCTATGACTATGACATTGTTAATGATTCCCATATTATGGATGGGACACGTTAGGTGGGAGTGGACTAACACACGCAGACAGCTAAACTGAATTTGTTAAAAAGCAAGATTATCAATCTGTTATCAAACGAATCAACAGAATGAACGAAGAAGAAAATCCACATCAATCCACATATCAGGAGTGTTTAAGAGCTTTAAGAAGTTTTTTACCAGTGGACTTTAAAACTGAAATTGTGAGCTTGAGTTTTCTTGCTCTGCCTGTGGTAAGTTTGTGCTTTCTTTTTGAATTCAAACAGATATTGCACTTTCTGTATGGATAACAATTTTTAATAAGTGAATTGAGCTGTCCTTTGATTTGTTTGTGCTAGTTTCTGTCCTATCTGTCGGACTATTTATTAGGTTTTGTAAGCACTGTGTTCTGCGGGCACCTGGGAAGAATAGAACTTGATGGTGTGACTCTTGCCACATCTGTGAGTGACCCACAAACAAGTAGCTTATTTATCACTAAAATAAATAATAAATAAATAAATGATCATCAACAGGTCATCAATGTAATGGGGATTGGCATTGGCCATGGCTTGGCAGCAGCTTGTGACACACTCATTTCTCAGGTACAGTCTGTTCAAATTCAGTTAAAGGGACAGTTCACCCAAAAATGAAAATTCTGTCTTCATTTACTTACCCTCAAAGTTGTTCCAAATCTGTTTACATTTCTTTGTTGTTCTAAACACAAAGGAAGATATTTGGAAGAATGTCAGTAACCAAACAGATCTCATCCCCCATTTACTGCCATAGTAGGAAAAAAATACTATGAGAGTCAATGGGGGCTGAGTTCTGACACGCAGACACAACACTGCTTTTTTTTCTTACACTTCTCTGTCTTTACAGGCATTTGGAAGTGGTAACTTACATCATGTTGGTGTTGTAACACAGAGAGCAACTCTTATTCTATTGCTCGCATGTCTGCCGTGCTGCGCCCTGCTTATCAATACAGAATCCATATTACTGCTTGTGGGGCAAAGCCCAGAGGTTGCCAAGTGAGTGTTGTTGAAATGATGTCGAAATGTGATAAGCAACTATTGCTGGACACATAAAAGACAATAGACAGACACAATGTACTGACTTAAATGTTAAAGTATGTGAAATACTGGCGAAAGGATACAGTAAAGGATACTGTTTTCATATGATCAAGGTCGCTCTTGGAATCCCTCTGTTGGTGGCACTTTAATGTGTGATCTTTTATCTGTGAAAATCGAGTATATTGCAAACTTGTATTGAAGCTAGAAAATCTTTTTATAAGTTTATTCCAACTTTATTCTGTTTCAGGATCTCTCAGCTATATGTAAACATTTTTTTGCCTGGACTTCCGGTACGTACTTCTGTATACACACATCTCTCTTTATAATTAAGGTCTAAAGTGCATTACATGCATTACACATTGACCAAACACTGTATTACTAAAAATGCAGTGTAAAATAATACATCCGTTTCTGCTCTACAGGCCGCATTTCTGTACATTACTGAAGCCAAATATCTACAGAATCAGGTAGGAGAAAGACATTAAAAAGTCATTTTCAGAGAAAGCATGATTCTGAAACCTCATGAAATGTCTTTCTGAAGGGAATAGTTTGGCCTCTGGTCATTACCGGGGTGGCAGCAAACGCTCTTAATGTGATCATCAACTATATTCTCCTCTTTGTCCTGGATTTTGGAGTTGCGTGAGTTTCCATGTCTGGTGTTGTTAAACTACAGGACAGAAAGCAATTAGAGGTCATTTATCAGTTTAACACTAAAAACTGTGAGTATTTTATGTGCAGAGGATCAGCAGCTGCCAACACCATCTCACAGTATGCTCTGGCTGTCTTATTGCTTGTGTACATCCGATGGAAAGGACTTTATAAGGACACCTGGACAGGTGAGTTTACTGAGGTAGTGAAAACCTTTGTTTTAATCAAACAAAGCAAACCCACTATATGAGCATATTCAGTTGTAGGATGCGATCGTTCAAACACTAAATGTTGACAAATGCTAATAGTCCTGACAGTCCTGGCGATTTCTGAGATGCCATTTGAGAGATGCATTAAAGTCTTTGTCATTGTATAGGCTGGTCGATGGACTGTTTAAATGGGTGGGGCTCTTTTATCAACCTGGCTATTCCAAGTATGCTGATGCTTTGTGCAGAATGGTGGACTTATGAAATTGGAGGACTTCTGTCAGGTGCATATTGTCAAATTATTACAGAATATGATTTTGACAGCTGTTTGTATTATATTAGTCCTTTGATTTCACTTGAGTATTCGATATCTTTATATTTAAAAAACAATCTGTATCCAAATGTAAATGTGTAATTCCTGACTTTTTCATGCCAGGTCTGATAAGTGAAGTTGAGCTTGGGGCTCAGTCAGTTGTGTATGGACTTGCAAATATTGCCTACATGGTATACTTGAATTTATTTCTTGAGCATTGTATTTTAGTATTGTATTGTATGGACATTTGAAGGAAATGGCCTGTGTTTAGTTTCCTTTAGGTTTCAGTGTAGCAGGCAGTGTGAGAGTGGGTAACTCCATGGGAGCAGGAGATGTTGCTCAAGCCAAGATCTCTGCCAAACTCGCTACGATTTGTGCAGGTAAAACCAGTCATTTTTTGAAAAGTCATTTTCAATATTATTACAAGTAATAAAGATTTTAAAGAAATAATTCATTTGGATTCGCAGTGTCTGTTTCAGTGGTTTTGGCAACCGTCATTGGTTCTACAAAGGATGTAGTAGCTTATATCTTCACAAATGACGAGTAAGTGTTTCTTTACATTAACGCAAAATAAAGTTTACAATTAATGAACATTTATTCAATAACTTAAAGGTTCAACTCTTAAATTCTCCGCCTTTGAGGCATAAACAATAAAGCACAGAAATGCTAAACAGCATTTTCAAAGAAACAAGAGGTGGTAATATCGCTGCAATTGTTTTCCTTCCTCTCTCAGAGACATTAAAGTGAGGGTTGCCACGGTAATGGTTTTTTATGCTCCTTTCCATCTTCTTGATGCAACAGCGGTAAGTCATTAACAGAGTTGTGTTAGCGCACTCCAAATCTTCATTAGCGTTAAAAACAAAACTGAAGCACCAAGGCAGTGATCTAAGAGCTCAGATCTTACTAATGTGATCTGATCAGACTGCTATCTTTCCCTCTCTTTAGAAATAAGACCAATGCTAAGCTTGATGGGCTCATTTGTGGTGAAATGCTGGTTTCGCTGTTGCTTTGTTTCAATCAGGCAGCAGGTGGCAGTATAGTAAGAGGTTTAGGCAGACAGAAGATCGGCGCAATCTGCAACTTTGTGGGATACTATGGCATAGGGTTTCCTATTGGAATATCTTTGATGTTTGCTGCTAAACTGGGAATTGTAGGTAAGGCAAATTGTGTTTAGTTTAAAATTTCACGTCATCTCTCCAACTCACATTCATTCGTTCTCCTGAAGGTCTGTGGACCGGCCTGTTAATATCAGTCTTTCTTCAGGCAGTCTTCCTCATTGTCCTTCTTTTCAAACTGGACTGGGAAAAAGCCTCACGAGAGGTGAGGAATAAAAATGAATCTGTTGTTTAAAGGAATACTCAAAGTAATGGTTAAACAAAAAAATTGAAGCCATTATTTACTTACCTTCATGACTTTTCAAAAGTGAAACACAATTTCTTTATTAGAATCTCCACATAGAAATTAGAAATGACCAAACCATTCACTAATTTTTTCCCAACAAAATGTCATACAATATCCGTTGGGCTTTTTCTAATGATGTAAATATTCACTTTCAAGGCGCAGATCAGGGCTGGTGTGCAGACAAGACCGACAGATATTGGTAAAATCTTTATTACATTACGAACAATGAAAGCGCATGATAATGGGCAGATCAGCAGACACATTTTCTTGACAGGTGCAGAAGAAGAAGGGGAGAACACTGCTAGAGATGTGGACAGGCTTGTCGTGGAGCCCAACGTGGAGCTGACCTCAGCGATGTTGCTGCGCAGGGGACTGGCTCTGGCAGCTATGCTTGCTTTACTTGCTGCTGGTCTCATGACTAATGTCTTTCTAAACAGCTGATATTATAACAACTCAAAAGGATTGTAGAGACAGCTTTGTAAGGCTTACACCACCACCAAAATGGAGGTTAGGGCCATCTACAGGATGCAAACATTTTGAGTACATAGCTTGTGATTTTTAAGGGCCTACTTTGGTTTATGGAGTATCCGACAACAGGTTTATGTACATACATGGTTTGCGAGAGTCGACTCGCTTTTTTCCAAGCCAATAACTTTATTCGTTCACCTTTGGATTTACAACTTGGCAGACTGCTTACTTTTAAACATGGCAACATTACACAATGCATGAAATGTAATTTTGATGATCTCGTGGAATGTATTCTTAAAGGATTGCTGCTTTATTTTCATAAAAATATAAAACAGATGTTACCACAATTATAGAATGACCCAGAGGAAAAGGTTGTGCTAAACCAAATCAAGTCAGTCTTAAAATAGACAGCATATCACACGTGTGAAATATTGACTGCCCACCACAATAAAATGTTATATTTGCTTTTATAAATATTATAAACATATTTTTCACTGCCATATTTAGTTCCAAGAAAAACAACCCCCACAAACAATACTTCTTGCTCCCTGCAGCCGAATTATCCTTGCGTGCATGACAGTCCCTTAACACATCATGAAAACAGCCCCAGACCACAGTCACAACAATACAGTCACATCAGGCTATTCTGCAAAACACATTTTTTATTTGTTAACCCAGAGGTCATAGATGCATTTACATCCAAGTTAAACAGCAAAAATATAAAAGCAGTTCTGAATGGATACATGTTTACTAAGCTCAGGATGTACTGTTAAATTTACATTAGATTTACAGGTAACACTTTACAATAAAGTGCTATTTGTTAATAGTAGTTAATGCATTCAGCATTTATTAATGCTTGTTAATGTTAGTTAATGTCAACACAGTTATTCATGTTAGTTCATGATGCATTAACTAATGTTAACAGACATAACGTTTCATTTTAACATGCGCTAAGATGAACTAAATGCTGTATTAGTATGTTGTTCATTGTTAGTTTATGTTAGCTAATGTATTAACTAATTATTAACAAATAGCACTTTATTGTAAAGTGTTACAGATTTACATTGACAAAGCTCAAAAGCCCATAAAACAAACGAAAATCTCAAATGAAAAAGCATTTACTGGTTTATTTTGATATCTAATGGATGTCCAGTGGAAGATCTTATGACCAAGGAACGGAGCAGGTTTGATGATCCCCTTGTGTTTGGGGTGGGGAAAATAAAAAGTGACACAATAATCATTTTTAGTTTAAAGCAAGCCTATTTGGAGAGAATAAATGTAGACGTTCCTGCCATGTTGTCTAAAAACACTTTTTTTTACCAACAACTAACCAAATATGTGAATTTGTTTTATAAAAAACAGAATTAATATTAATGAGAAATTGCTTTCGAAACTCTCTTGGCCATGTGTCAGTTTGAATGGCGGTGACACTTCTGCATGTTTCTTATTACTCCTAATGTTTGGGAACAAAGCAAATGAATCCGAGAGTTTCAACTTGATCCTGTTAATATGTGCAGCACTTAATTTAGATATTAAAATATCACATATATTTATCGACAAAGACTGAAATACGAGTATTATTATTAAACGGTTTTAATAACAACACTTTAACACCAATCAAAAGGCTCTAAAGAAAAAAATAAATCAACAAATATTCCACAGACTACACAAATAATACATTCACAGTGAGTTTAAATGATAATGGTGGAATAGACGGGTGTGGTGGCTGTGGTAAGGTTTGAGTCCAGAGTATAGTTTGCCCCATAAGACACTTCTGGTGAAGGCACTTTGAGATGAACAACTACCCCCACAGCCAGAATAAAAAGACTAGCCAGGGTGGTCACACCCCTCCTTAAAATGAGTTGAGAGGTAGACAGCACATCTGTGGGCTTCTCCTCCTCAGGACTCGCTCTAGACCCGTCCTCTACAACAGTATTGCTTTGTTCAGCATCCCGATCTTGAGAGCTTACAACCATATATCCATTTCCATTCTAAAGGAGAAACGTTACATATTATAAGCGAGTGTATTGACATTTGAAAACCACAAAGATAGGTTCTTATGCTTATAGAAAATACCTCTGCATTCAAGACCACCTGGTAGAAGCTGTTGCGTTGGTTAGAGCAAAACTCAGGGTTGGAGGTCAATGCTCCATTTGCACTCTTGCCTGTTCGCTCAATTGCCTTTTAAAGAGATTAAAATACTCACGGATTACTTACATGATTACAATTAACAGCAAAGTGCGCTTTAATATGTGATCCTGGATCACAAAACTTAAGCAGCTTGAGAACATTTGTAGTAATAGCCAAAAATACATTGTATGGGTCAAAATTATCGATTTTTCTTTCTATATAATATAAAGATCATGTTCCATGAAGATATTTAGCAAATTTCCTACTGTAAATATATCAAAACTTTATTGATATTTTTTCATTCACTCAGACTTCAGTTTTAAATCGTTAAATCTCTGCCAATATTGTCCTATCCTAACAACCCATATAGCAATAACAAGCTTATTTATTTAGCTTTCAGATGATGTAAAAATCTCAATTTCGAAATAGTAACCCTTAAGACTTTGGTTTTGTTGTCCAGTGTCACATGTGATAAATAAAAGGCCTACCTCCTTTGTCATTTTCTTCCAGTTTAATCTGAAGATGGCAACTGTGAAAAAAATCGCTAGCAAAAAGACAGCAAAGAGGAGGCCCAACCAAAAGCCTGCGAGAAAGAGGATACAAAAAAAGTTTCTTTACGTGAAAATGTATCATCATTTCTGTTATTCAACACTGGTAATGAAAAAAGGACAAACCAGCTACTTGTAGGTTGGCGGTGAACATCAGAACAATGCTCATTGGGAGCCCAATGCAGTAGTAACCAAACAGGTTAGCAATAGCAGCTATCTTCTGTTGCCCGGTGCCAATGAGAATGCCCATGCCAACACACTGGAAAAAAACAGGAGCATGATAAAAAAATAATGCATTGGAGAAAATCAATTTAAAAGCATCTTTTTAACATTTAGTATGCAGAAACGTTGAAAGCAAGACCAAACTCACCAATAGTCCATTAAAGAACTGAAGAGGGCAGTAGATGTTCAGTAGCTCAGACACAAGCTCGACTATGTTCCTAACAAATTGCATGAAATGGAAATGTGCGAAAAACAGCTGTTGTTTATATTTCTTCTTTTAAATCTCAGTGTGAAACAACAGATTCGAGTGATTACTGATTGTTTAAGTGTAGACGTGCCAATAAACATTTTGTTTTGTGTGCTTGAAATAATGAGATAAATGCTTACTCATCTGACGTGAACATGAAGCCAATGACTGTTTTTGTGGAGCCCAAAATAAGACCCTGAAAGATTGCCAGCACAGCTAGGAAACAAAATCAATGTGTTTACATGACAGTAAGTGACATCACTGCATGGTAATAAACATGTCAAGTGTATTAAGACTGATTTTGATATCAAATGAAATGAGTAGAATTCATGTTTACCAGCACAGATAAGGGACACCTTGCTGGTGAGGATGGCTGCGGCGGTTTCGCCAGCGCCGAGCGCGTTTCCAACACGAATGCATGCTGCACCTTGCATTCCTAATGGGATCTGGAATATTATAAAAGGAGGTGAATGAAAATGTCTGAATATGTAAGACCGATCTGTTTGGTTCAGGGGGTCCGGGTTGAGCTTTTAAAGCAAATAAACCTCTTTCCTTTTTAATGGCCGTATAAAATTAGCCATGTATTCAGATTTTTGTGATCGTACACGTTCATCTGGAGTCAAGGTTTCATTTTCCTCTTCAAAGTGATTAGTCACATGACATGAATGATTATAATCGGGGTGGTCACATGCCATCAGAGAAACCCATTGAGATCAATGGAAATGCTATCAGATAAGCTTTCTCTAGTTATAACAGACCCTTATAATTTGGTTGAAGTCATTATAAAGATGACATTAACACTCGTAGATAATACAAACACACCATGTAGTTGATGTACGCCAGCATTATAACCACGTGCTGAGCAGCCAGATCCACTTCACTCAACATTCCTGTCAGAAAGAACACAGTCATGAGATCATTCAGCAAAAAAGCAATCTGAGTTGTACATTTACAGAGGTTTTTTACACTATTTACCTGCCAAAAATCCTCCAACTTCATAGATCCACCATTCAAAACAGGTCATGAGGGTGCTAGGAATGGCCAGCTTCATGTAAGACCCCCAGTCCTGCAAAGCCTCAGAGGACCACCCTATTAGAAAGAAAAGAGGAAATTAGGAAAGGTTTACCATGGGGCAACTGTTTTCTTAAAGGGATAATTCACCCAAAAATCATGCCATTCCCTGTATGGCTTTCTTTTTTCTGCAGAACACAAAAGAAGACATTTTGAAGAATGTTGATAACCAAACAATGACGGTACCTATTGACTTCTATTGGATGGACACAAAACCAATGCAACATTCTTCAAAATATCTTTTTTTGTTTGTTCTGCAAATAACTAAATAAGATTATATTAACTTAACATTTAACTTTTTTAATTCACATGGCTGGCAGTAGGTAAGGTTGGTCCTACATAGTCCTCTGATAACTTGGTTCAGCATGATGGTTCATGTAAAAATCAGATTATTATAAATAGCTATTTTTATGGTGCAATAAAGTGCTGTTCATATGTATTTGAGTCAGTTATACTATAAAGGGATAAAAAACAAAGTAAATCATATTAAACTATGAATTCACATATGAAAGTTAACTCACCTCCCCACGTTTTCTCATGTAGCTTCTGCCAGCGAATGAAACAAAACAGGGAAAAGCAGCTAAAAACCTGAGCGAAGGTGTTTGCTGCAGCAGACCCACTGAAAACAACAACATATTATAACAATAGTAAGATACAGTTAAAAAAAAAACATAAATCGGGAAAATGTATATTTATACTCACTAAACGCCAAAATTCCACCAGTACAGCAGGATGTAGTTTAATGAAACATTGGCAACATTTGTAAGAGCTGACGCATACATCTGAGGCTTGATCACACCCTGTACACATGAAATAATGAGCTTTACAAAAAAGAACCGAATGCAAGAGATTTTAAAGTTATTTTTCATTCAAACCTACCTGATTCTGAAGATATGACAGCTGCAGTTGATACAGAAACATGGCCTGTTGTACAAAGATGAACAGTAATGTATAAAACACATTTTTTTCATCTAAAATACAGGTAATGCAATTCATGAATATCTATAATTGGATCTTACCGGAATTGCTGGCAGATACATAACCACATAAATCTGAGCTATCCTGAGACAGATAATGTTAAGCATTAGTTTCCTGTCATTCATGACAAATCAATGTTTATTTCAGTTGAACATATGAAATTGCATCAGATAAATGCTACCACCATCAAAAACACATTTAGTCGGTGATGAAGGGTGTGTTGTATTGGTCACCTGGCCACCTCGGGGTCTTGCCCCAGCAGGAGGAGAAGGGGCTGTGTGTTCACCAGTAAAGCCCAGCAGGGCAAACTGAAGAGCGTCAGAATTAAGATGCCTCTCTGAAGGATGACGCCTACACGAAGAAGGTTCTTACTCCCAAACGTCTGAGGGCAAGATGCAAAATCCTCTCAAGACAACAATCGTTTGAATCTACAAGTTTGATGATTTGGCCATTTTTGTGTTATTTATTAGACATTTGGATTGCTATTCGAAAAGAAAACGCACCTGTGATACCAGTGTGTCGCAGGCCAAAACTAGCCCTAACCCCGTTGCTGCAGCTGTTACATTGATGGTCTGAAAAGCATTTTTTTATTAAAAAGAATGAAATTCAAGAAATATTGGACTATTAATATTTGAACTTATGTTACTTACAGCTGAAGCCATAGCATAGCCGGCCAGCACAGTGTTCCCCAGGCGTCCACAGAACATTGTCACCACAAAGAAAAGGAGGAAATTCAAGAACCGACACACAAGCTAAAAATACAAACAAAGAAATATTTAGAAAACCTGAAGATGAAAGTTATGGGCCTCTGCAGTCACATGGATGGAAAACAAAATATATGTATGAAGCTTCACGGCAATATTTATAGAAAGAATATGGTTATCTATCAATCGTGTCAAATATTGTGTAAAAGTTATCTATGAGAAAACTTGCCATATTTTGACATTTTTTCCGGTGAAAAATACATTGCATAGTGTTATGTCATTTAACATTTTTGGATTTGGATTTATATAAACATGAATGTAGACATATTTCAAAATATACCAAGTAACAAATCCAGCAAAACATACAACATCTAGCCACATACTCTGCGTTTCAGTTTCTCAAAGTTTCTCTGTTACTCTATCATTGTTACTCTCTCTTTACAGTATATGACAGAAATCTTACCAGGGGTCCAGTCATGCGCAGGATGTGGTAGAGTTCTTCTCTATAGACCAGAGGTATACAACGCCTCACAAAATGACAGCAAAACAGCTTGGCGCTGGGCTCCATTGATGGGGCTTCAGTTCTGGGACTGGAGACATCCATGATCCTCTCAGTTCTGGTACCCAATGAGTCCGAAAACACTCCAAGGGGCCCGATCCTGTTTCACAGGCTGCAAGGGGCCTGTCTACAGCTGGTTATACTTGAGATTTGCATTCACCATCTTTAAAGGCTTAACGATTACATGAGGTGAGACAATGAAAAGCTTTGATTTAATCCACAGGATGGGAGGAGATTGTTTGTACCACTGGCAAAGAGTTGAGAGACAGAACACTGTTTTCCAAGATCAATCAGTTCTTTAACAAAAAGAGAAAATCTCATTTTAAAGGGATTAACATGACTGTATTTACTTAGTAATCAGACTTGAAATATTTCTCAACTACATTTACATTTATGCATTTGGTAGACGCTTTTATCCAAAGCGACTTACATTGCATTAAACTATACATTTGTTTCGAAGTATGTGCAACGCCTGGGATCGAACCCATGACCTTGGTTGCTAGCGCCATGCTCTAACCACTGAGATACAGGAAAACGATTTGTGAATGAAATCTTTTTGTTAGTGAGATTATAACATTGAGTCAGATATATGTAACAGAAGACCACCTACTCTTACTGTAACCTTTGGCATAATTGCAACCCGTGCAGCGAGTCATGCATCTGCTTTTTGATTTTGAACAGACACACAAAATATGACAAAATATGAGTTTAATACTTTAAAGTAAAGATTTGTTTGGCAATAAAACTTTTCGTCTTACCTTGTTGGTCATGTCACTGTAATTGTAGATCTATTTTGGGTAAAGAAAAGCTTAAAGTCATGTGAACATTTACAAACAAATCAGTGAATCATCAATCTTCTTCCAAGAATCACTTTTATGAGTCACTAATATCTGTCAAACTAACGGAGTAGACTTTTTATTCAGCAGCATGCGGTGGACATGTGAAATGAGACAAAGTCCCTTTTCTGGATTTGATGCCAAAAAACACAACATAAAAGAACAAACCATACTTTGAACACCCTTTTAGAGACTAAAGAAAGCAATATTTCTATTTTTTATTCTATTTCTATGTTACCTGAAAAAAGGTTGTCAATTATTAATTCATTTTCTTCACTGTGCAAGTGCCTATTTCTTAAACCTTGTGAAGTGTTACATTCGGATGTGATATAAAGGATAATTTGTGAGGGCGCAAAATTATAAAATAATTTTAACAATACTACCTGTTTTTTTGTTGTATCTTGTTATCTCAAAACAACCTTTGAACTAGATGTTTACAATCCAAAAGTACTGGCAGGTTTTCAGGAAAAAAAGAAACACAGACAGAAAAAATATACACAATGTGTTGTAACAGCTGCTCTGTGTTTTTAACCAGCTGGGTCACTTAAGTTGAAATATTCTGTGACGGAAGCATTGTTTATTTTAATTCATTTTTAATTCAATATTTTTGAAAACATTTACAATTAATGTAAAACATTAGACCATTAGACCAAGATTTAGCAAATTTTATGTGTAAATGTAATAAAATATGTTCCATTTCTTGCATGTTACTGAGATATAAAAGATTTGTGAAATGTGTTGCATACTATAATCAGTTTAGTTATGCTAAAACATTAGTGCCCATAGGCGCAGGTAAACTGGTGAAGGTTTCATGACTCTGATTTCAGGGGATTGTGATGTTTCACAGCAGACAGAGATGCAATTATTCAAGGTGAGATGACCACATAGTCACTTCCTTCTCCATTATTTTGAACAGAGGAAGTAAGGATGAAATACATACATGAAATACAGACTCGCTGACAATAATTGTCAAATATGTTAAAGCATCATTAGGAATCCTACAATTGCAAATGTTTATAATAATGCAAAAATAACACAAACACTGCCACAGAAAAACGAAGCGACCACATAAAATGATTCTTTTAGTTTTATTCTGTTAACTAGTGACAACATTTCAACCAAATATCAAATGAAAATATTGTTTTTTATGTGCAAAATAATCATTATATTAATCTTTGCTTTCTCTCATTCATTCACTTTGCTTTTCGGTAACTTCTGAGGTTTGTTTCTGTTGAAATTTAACAGACACTGGACTGCTGAAATGCCGATAAAAGGCAAAATTTAAGTGGTCTTCAGTTTTTATGTGGCTGTAGCCTATATATCCCATTCAAAAGGATCCAGGAGACATTTTCATTGCTCAGCATTTAATCTTCTACAACTCAGGAAACCTAATAGGGTTTGCATTTATGGGTTTAACATTGTCTCTGATATTGCACCTAATTTTTTATAGTATAGATCTATAAAATGAATGTGCACAGCACAGATCATTTTGTTTTTAGAAAAGTGAAATGTTTATACTGAAATATCTGAATTTTGATGACTAATTTTGTTATCTTGTCAAATTTGTTTACAGTTTGAAACATTCAGATCTTATCTTATATTAAGGTCTAAGCAGGAGACCTCTTATTTGTTCTCAATAGCTCTCAGCAGGATCAACTGAGCTGCTGGGATCTCACAACATAAAAAGCAACATTAACACTATTACATTAACAGTTTTTTGGTATCAAATGAAAACTGATGTTGAATGGATGATAGGTGACGTTGTGGTTACGTTTGAGTCCAAAGTAGCATTTGCTCCATGAGACACTTCCGGTAAAGGCACATTGAAATAAACGGCAATCCCAGCAGCTAGAATAAGAAGAGCAGCCAGCGTAGTCAAACCCCTCCTGAAGATGATCTGAGAGGTCGGGAGCTTTTCCTGAATCCCTCCTGGACCCTCATGTACCCCAGAACTATGTCCTTCATCCTCATCTCGAGACCTCACAGCCATGTACTCATCCCCATTCTGAGGGAAGACAAGAGATGCAGCTAAGATCAGAGATGCCGTGGTAAGTTTCAAGTAAGCAGACTTACCTCACTGTGCCTCGCTGTAGCAGTAAAGATGAGGTCGTTCGACACATTATCTGGAGTTGTCATGTCAGAGACTTTGGTCTTTCCAGCCCTTTCCACTGCCTGAAATGAAACGAACATGATTGAATTATAAAAAAAACTATGTTTTAATATGAAACAAAAACAATAACTGCAGAAAATCATAAGTGCTACTATAATACCTCTTTGGTCACTCTCTCCCAGTTAAGTTTAAAAATGACTGCAATGAAAAAGCTGGACTGCACACAGACACAGATGAGCAGCCCAAGCCAAAAGCCTGTAAAAGCGAGAGAGGATGCTGCTGTAGGACAGCTGTTATCTCATTACAGAAAATGTTTTAATGAATGCTGTTGTCATTGCTCTTAACACATTACAGAGACCTGTGCTGTTTCTACTAATGTTCTCTACATGGTTCAACCCAACAAAATGATGATTTATTAAGCAGATGGTAACATTGTAGCCGGAGAGGCTGATAAGATCAATACACTCTTAAAAATATAAGTGCTTAAAAGGTTCTTCACAGCAAACCATTTTTGGTTCCACAAAGAATCATTCAGTCAAAGATTCTTTAAAGAACCATTTCTTTCTTACCTTTTTAGAATCTGAAGAACTTTGTTAAAGGTTCTTTGTGGATCCATTTTCACCAAAAAAAGGTTCTTCTATGACATCGTGAAGCATCTTTATTTTTAAGAGCGTATACACTGATGACAATCTATTTGAATTTCTAATATGGCAGTTACACAAAGCAAAAATTAAGAATGACGAACAAACCAACAACATCTAGTTTTGCCGCAAACATGAGAGAAATGCCGAGTGGAAGTCCAATGCAGTAATACCCGAAGAAGTTAGCTACAGCTGCGATCTTCTGCTGTCCAGAGCCGAGGAGAATACCCATACTGACACACTCGGAGAAAAATAAAACAATGCATTTTAAAATGGTCACCGGCATCTTCCTCTCCAAGCACTAAACCAACCTGGACCAGCATGAGGACTACTTACAACAAGACCATCAAAAAACTGAAGTACAAAGTAGACGTTTAAGAGTTTGGAAACAAGCACCACAATACGCCTACAAATAAGACACATTCATTAGTACACACTGTAGGTGACATCTTTGTTGGAAATCTGTTTTAAGACTATTAACCTGTCTGATGTAAACAAGAAGCCAATCACTGTTTTTGTGGATACTAACACAAGACCTTGCAAAACAGCCAAAGCAGCTGCAATGACAGAAACAAAAAACAGAGTCAGACATTTAAATGACAGCTAATTAATATTAATGCTATTCTGCCCCGCCCACTGGAAACGAAAGGTTTGTAAACCTGTGCAGGTGAGGGACACCTTGCAGGTGCGGATTGCTCCAGCAGTATCTCCAGCTCCAAGCGCGTTACCTACACGAACACATGCAGCGCCTTGAATCCCCAGCGGAAACTGCAGGTGTACATGTTAGGAAAACATTATTACATTGGCAGACGCTTTCATCCAAAGCAACTTACATTGCATTACCATACATTTATTTCTGAGTATGTGCAATCCCTGGGATCGAACCCGTGACCTTGGCGTTGCTAGCGCCATGCTCTAACCACTGAGTCACTTTTGGTGAAAATGTTTTGCGGATACTAGTCGACTGTGATCGACAATGTGTCCTGGTTAAAAAACATTAGGAGATCTTTGCATTTTTATGTTCCTTGGGGAACTTTATCATTTGGAAATGAACGGGGTTTAAATTACCATGTAGTTTATAAAAGCCAGCATAATGACTGCGTGTTGAGCTGCGAGATCCAACTCGCTCAGCATGCCTGAAATAGACAGACACAAATGAATGCGTTTCACTATTAAATCCTACAATAGGTTTCCCCTATTTTACACATGCAATCATGCATGAAAAAAGAATAAACTAAAACCACTTTAAGCACTCCATCAAGACAACATTTGTATAATTGCAGGACATTCTTCCCTGTCAGTGGAGGCAATGAAATGGCTAATACAAGCGAGTTTTATGTATACTGTATTAATATAAATGACTGGGGTTTGTAAAAAGCACCTGCTAAAAAACCTCCAACCTCATAAATCCACCACTCAAAGCAGAGCATCATTGTACTGGGGATGGCCAGTTTCATATATCCATCCCACTCCTGCAGCGAGTCACATGACCAGCCTGTGACAGAGAGAGTAAGAGATCACAGATTAAACACAACCATCACATCTGTTTACATGTATACACGTCATGCAAAGTGCTCAACAGCTGTTATGTTGTTCGAGAGCAAGCTGGTTAGTTAACCCGAGCTCACCTCCCCACGTGTCGACGTGCAGCTTCTTCCAACGAATATATAAAAAGAGGAAAGCACAAATGTAGATCTGTGAGATGGTGTTAGCAGCGGCGGAGCCACTGAAAGAGAGAACAGAAAATCCTCTCAGGCAGTTGTAATACTGGACTACGGATGGACCCTGACCAAAACCCTGGTAATCTACAAACACACAGTGCGTAGATCAGTCACCAGAATAAGTTCTTTAGACTTACTTTAATCCAAGGTCCAACCAGTTCAGAAGGATGTAGTTTGTCACCACATTGGCAATATTGGCTGCAATGGCTGCATACATCTGAGGCAGGATCACACCCTGCGGGTCCAAAACAGCCAAACGTAAATCATTTTGATTGACAGACCATGCACAATTCACGATATATTGAAAAAGATCATAATACCTGGTTTTGAAGATAGGCCACTTGCAGCTGATGTAAAAACATAGCCTGGGTAAAGAGATAGATGATCGCAGATGAACAGATTCTTTGTCATCCTTATACATGTATCATAAATCATGTTATATAAAGTAAATATCATTGTGCAGAAAATGATGCTATTTGTTATGACTCACGGGAACTGCTGGCAGGTAGAAGACCACATAGACTTGAGCTATCCTGAGAAAGAACGCATTTGTTACTATGAAATAGTGCAAACGGCATCACACATGAATTTAAGAGAATCTTGTGAATGATAACAGCAGAATAAATGATAGTTTCATTTCATCCTGCCGAACATCTAGTGTGAATCAAGTATGTACTGTGCACATTGAAGTGCTTCATTTATCCAGAATACAGCACTTCTGTCAACATCAATTCAGGAACAGAAGATATCTGCTTGAGGTGTTATTCGTATTCCTATGTATATAGAGAGGTTTGTCTTCCTGAGACACATCCCTATGCTCATAAAAACCATAAAGCCGAAGGATCTTTTACATATTTGAGAAATGGCAGTGCTGAAATGCTATCACCTAGAGAAACAGTGAACCACTGATACAAATATTATTCTTTTTTTGTGGATTTATTACATAAAGCTTTTGTATTTATACTGTAGGATGTGAGTAGCAAGAAAGTCATTCTTCACTGTGTGGCTTTGCTTTTAACAATAAGGGCTTATGACTCACTGCATGTTGGGTTGGTAGACCAGAGATTTACCCATAAATTAAAATAATTTACAAGAGTTTTGTGTCTCCTCCAGAATGTCAATACTGTCTCAAACTGTGCTCAGATCTTTAAGTTCACTTAAATTATTAAATAGTTTTATTAGAAATTTGTTATAAATTGCTATTTAATTTTAACAAGATTTTTTTATGTTTCTTGAGCTATGAAAGTGCAACCTTTATAGCTGTACAATCTATCTGGATTTGCAACTCCATCGCACCACACAAACCCTTTGTAAAGTGAACAGTGAAAGATGTACCTGGCCACTTCCGGGTCCTGTCCCAGCAGGAGAAGGATGGGATGGGTGTTGATGAGTAAAGCCCAACAGGGCAGACAGAAGAGCAGGAGAACCAAGACACTTCTCTGCAGGATCACACCAACACGCAGCAGGTTCTTCCCACCAAACGTCTGAGAAGAATATGGGAGACACTTTCTTATTTTTTTTTTACACATTTTAAAATACCATTAAACTCATTAATACTCTGAAATAGAACAAATGTAAAAAATTCAAACTATTATAATAATGTCTTTTCAATTTATCATGTAGTTTTTTTTAATGTTTCTAATAAAAATTTTGTTAGTAATGAAAAAAATTGAAATGTTGAAAACTATCATTCATGTGGAGAAATATCAGACATTTGGCTCCAGAATAGTTTTTTTGAGTCACGTGACCCTAAACTTTTGAACACTGGACGGTTTCATTGGATGCACCCGCCTGCATGGCCCGAAGTTAACTTCCGGTCTGTGTTTGTTCATCTGCCTTGCTATTGGCTAATAATATAACTATTTATTTTTAATTACATTTACATTAATATTTTATTGTTTAATAATTGTTTTAATAAACAATTTGTTGAATGGATCACTTAACTTTGTCACATTTAAGTTTAGCCAAGTGACAGTTCTTCTGCTGGTAACCCAAAATAATACTGACTAGACATACTTTTAACTTGCTAGCTAAATTTACTTGTTATTTCTTTTGCTTGTTATCAGAAATAATGTACAAGGACTTTATTCATTATGGATGTTTACTGGAAGTTAAGTTTGGGCCACAAAAGCATGCATGCGCAGTAACGTTTGTCTATGCCGTTGCTTTGAAACCGTCTATATACAGTGTATGTATATGACATACAGAATATTTTCTTACCTGTGAGATAAGAGTATCAGCTGCTAACGCTAGACCTCCTCCTGTAGCTGCTGTTGTGATGTTTATCGTCTGAAAATTAGAATAACAAACATCAACTTCTCAGCTCTGAACTACTTTAAAACCTCAACATAATGTGATACATCAACTTTCATAGTCTGTACATTTCACCAATGCTTGGATTTTCTTTACGCAAGCACACAACACTGTAGAGGAAAAATAAATGACAGAAACAAACTCACAGCTGAGGCCATTCCATAACCAGCCAGCACACTGTTTCCCAAACGGCCACAAAACATTGTTATGACAAACGGTAGAAGATAATTCAGAATGCGCGACGCAACCTGCAATGACAAAAATTCTTAATGGACCAAAAAGAACTGAGCCACATAATCCTCTTAAAAAAAAGTTTCCTACAAGCTTTTTTCAATTTGTTAATAGGAAAACATGAATACATACCAGGGGTCCAGTCATGCGCATGATGTGGTACAGCTCCTCTCTATATACCAGAGGGACCAGCCTCATGGTTCTAGAGCAAAAACTGGTCTCCACCGCTACAGATCCGGTCCTGGAACTTGAAACATCCATTATCTCCTTCGACCTGATGTGTAGTGACTCCCCTGCCGCAGCTGTTTCTTACAGGTCACTGTGACAAAGTTTGACCATCTTAAAAGCTTACTGATTAGATTGAGCCTGACAACGTTTGAGCGGACATTTCAAATTCTGCTGTTATTATGAGAAGAAACAATATTAGAGACCACCTATGGATACCTCCTGAGACAACAAAGTCATTTATGTTTGGAGTCAATAACAAGCATGTCTATTGTTTTGGCAGTTAACTGAATATAGATTAGATTTGATCAACATCATATATTTATATATTATAGGCCATGCATCTAAAACAATGATGGTACCCATTGACTTGCATTGGTTTTGTGTCCATACAATAGAAGTGAATGGGTACCGCAGGTGTTTGGTCACCAACATTCTTCAAAATATCTTCTTATGTGTTCTGCAGAAGAAAGTAAGTCATAAAGGTTTGAAGTAACAATAGGGTAGAGTAAATGATTTTTTTTTTTTTTTAGCAAAAACTTTAACTTTCTCTCCAATTTAATCTCACTGCTCAGGAGAAACTGAGATATTAAAGATGATTTTGGGGGGGATTCAAAGCCCCGCATAACATAACAGAACAAAAAGAAAACGCAAAACATTGCGTGTAAAATGCAACAATAAAACAAAATCATAATCAAATCCCTGTGCTAAATCTTCTGTAAACTTCTTTAATAGGACATTTACATAGGCTATGCTTAGTTTTTCCCAGATTGAGTGCATCATCAAGGTGCGATCATTCACTAATTATCAGGAATGCAGGAAGGAGAGGAACCGGGTCTCCATGGTAACTGCTGGATTATAATGCTGCGCCTGCGTGTTGTGCTTTATGACAAAACCAAAATGCATGATTTGGGCAGACATGACGTGGACGGCGTTGTTTTATTGTTATAATTATTAGTTGTATTGATCACATGTCTGACGCTGGCTTACAGAATGGTTCCAGCTTAAAAGAGCAGTTTTTCAATTCTGAGCCGCGTGCTGTTGAAGCCCTACCATGCCTGAATAGCTTTTCAATGACCAGAGCTTTTTTTCAGTATTCTGTCCACAGGTGACAGACAATGATATAGCAAGTCTATTACAGCTAATGAAATTCAGCCCATTACCTTGATGCTTTGCCATCATTTGTTTCGGATTTGTTTTTGCTGATAAATTCAGCCCACATCTTCTGCCCAGATCAATATAGCTTCACATACTGCACATATTTCAGTGTTTTATGTGACTTGTGTGTCAGTTGTTTGTTTTTTCCTGGTGCTATACACAGAAGTGGACTCTTAAAACCCTCTCTGCCCACTGTTGGCTATTTCTGTCAGGTATAATGTATTGGCCCCACTGTGCAGCTTTGGGAGTCAGCTATGAAAATAAACCAAATGCAGACAGACGGTCACCTTCACCAGTGATTTCAAATGCACAATAAAGAAAAGAAGAAAGTCGTTTTTGAAGATAAATATACAGTGTATACGTATACACAAACAGTTGCAGTGTATATCGCAATAAAAAATGCAAACAGTTTGTATGATTTTTCTCCTGAAAATTTGAATCTTGCCATTTTTTATTTGTCTCACAGCACAAATAAACTTCTGTCTGACCGAAGCTTGCGCAACAGAGAAATGACCCGAGCGAAACAACAGTAATTCAAAATAAAGCATAAAAAGTAAGCCCCCGACCCCACAGATCAGAAAGTCACCTTTAGCAACATCCGATGAAGATGAGATGAGGTGACAGTACACAGTTATGGTCCACTCGAGATCATTTTAGTGACAAATGTACTTTGAAAGATAATTGGTTTAGGTTGATGTTAAAATGGCCCTGTTGTTTTGGGATTAATACTGTCAGGTGTTAGGACAGACTGCACAGTCACTCAATGTGGAAGGAAAAAGTAACAATAAAGCAGATGACAGTGAATGTGTCCATATAACCTTCAAAGTCAGACCGGAGGACGCACACATTTTGTACTCAGGATAGCAGGGTGACCGCACGTATCCATACAGCTTTTCTGGTGGTAATACTGTAATTTCACTTCATTACAATTTCGTTACTTTTCCTATCATGAACTTGTTTTAGTTCATATAAAAATGCATGTAACCAAACTTAGAAGCAATATTACAAAAGAAACTATTTAAAAAGAAAAATATCTTGTTTGTGTTTACGATTGCCTTCTAGGCCCTGCTATGCTGGGGCTTTAACTAAAGTCTTCGCAAAAGAAAACTGAAAAATTTAAATGTAACCCTTTCAGACCCTACACTGTAAAAAAAAAGTAAAAAAGGAATTTTCTGTCAGCTGGAGCAACAGAAACATAGCGTAAAATAACTGTTTCCTGTAAAATTACAGGATATATTTTCCCCGTTTTTGACCGTATTTCAAACATACATTAAAAATCTGTTAAAAAAACAGTAAAATACATTTTCTTTTATAGTGATATGTCCATTCCAATATGTTTTGGTATAAACCAATAATAAGGCTTGTTTTTATAATATTAATAATGTCTGGTTCATCTAAAGATACTTCTATGTTGTGCACACAGTTTAGTGTCCATCCCAATAGACATTTGGTATCATTTTTGTATGGGAGTATATATACTTTTTAAGAACATGTGATTTGTTTTAAATTAAAGCTATTGAAAACAGTTATAAACATGGCATTTCACACACACCAGGAACAAATCAGACATTAAGGGGTTAAATGTGTGAATCTGCAACAAGATAAGCTTACAGATGAACTAGTCACAAAATGAATACATTTTGGGCAATAACAATAGCTAGGGAACATTTCCACAGTGCCTTCAGAAAAGCTCAAAGCAAGTTTAGATTAGCCTGACAGTACATGACTTTCCCATGAACAACAGTGACCGGAAAACTAATCCCTCAGGGGTTTGTAGTCTTGACCCTGCAGCTGAAGAATGTTGTGTAGCAGGATATGAGTTCTGAAAGAAAGGCTGCTGTGTGTGAGAAACCTGGTGTGTATGTGTTCATGGTAAATTGCTGGCTGCTCGGCTTGTCAGTTTAAACTCTGCTCAACGGTAAACTGTACAATGTTAAAATATTTGTGTTCCTGCTAAAAAAAAAGAAATGAAATGTTGGTTCATTCAAATTGAATATTAAAAGAGCAGCGGATGTGCTGGTCTTCAGGGCCTCTTCACTGGCATCATAATCTGCAGAGCATTTGACTGCCTTCTATAAAAGAGATGCAAAAACACAGAAAATAAAAGATGGTGCTGTTCTGGGAGTAAACCATAATGATGAGAAAGAGACTAATGTGTAATTATTCAAGAGTCAACGCTATAACTAGCGTCAGGCTAAAAACAGCTCCCAATGCTCCTTTGTGAGAGTGAAAAATACGGACCCTGCCTTAAAAAATGGCTTTGTGTTTTCTATAAAAGGACAAATGGAGTTCAGGTCTGATCAAGTAAAAATGCAAGGTGTTAGCCTACATTGTAACATCATCAAACAGAATTTTTTAAAACATATTTCTCACGTATAATGTCCAAGAACTAGTAATTTTACAGAATTAGATTTTTTTTCCAGATTTTTGAAACTCCGGCTGCAGTAAAATTTTTGAAAAAAAACCCTGTTATTATTTCTGGTGCCCTTGCTGCTGTAAAATTTCTCCTTTTTTATACAGTTTTTTATTACAGAAAAAGACTGCAAATTTACAAGATAAACATGCAATTATACATAATTTTTTGTATCTTATGCAATATTTCTGATTAATGGGGGATGTTGAGAGCAATAGATTACAGAGGCCGTCAATAATCCTAATAACAGGTTTACACATTTTCAGCACGTCAGGATTAAAGGGCCATTTCCACAGCACGCAAAGACTGAGAAGAGTACATTCCTTAACAGTGACAGCTACCCAGAGCCTTTCTTCAACTGACTCGCCGTCAATATCATGCCAGCGCAAACTAGGAAACTGTCCCTTGAGGCACAACAAAAAAAACATTTCACAAACACCTGTTGTTTTCACATTTGTCAGTTTAAAATAGATGTTATTCTTGGTCAGTTTACACAACTCAACACTGATGGACACAACTGAGCGCCGAGGTGGTACAGAAATATGAGGATGAGCACTTGCAGAACAGCGATCGTACAGGACGATTAGCTTTGGATTTGCATACAAATGAATGAATAAAAGAGTCTGACAGAATCATTAAAATGATAACAGAGCTTCCTTCTCATACAGTATGAATGAATAAGACGATATAGAGCTGTACTCACCTTTCAGACGGTCAGAGAAAAGGTCACAACACACAACATACAACGGTTTTCCCAGAAGCCTTTTACGTTTACACAAATATATCAGACAAGCTTCATAACGCTGAGTTACTAGCTGGTTTATTGAAGTGAGAATTTAATATATTTGTGTAGACAGAACACAGCCACTGAAATAGATCAAATGCCACAATAAGAGGCCCGGTTTTGTTGCCATTGGCACAGTTGCGTCTTGCACAACGATTGAATACGAATACCGTACATTTGACAACATTGTGAAAATACAAATATACTTTATCACTTAACATCTGCGAGTATAGATATCAGACAAATAAATATACATGTTGGTAAGGTTATATACGTATTGACAATTCAGCAATGAATTGAATAGAAACACTGCTCCAGTCCACATGTTCATCACACACACAAAACAATAAAAATAGAGTCTGTCTACTGTATAAAATCTTCATGTTTGACACAGATTACAGACTCAGTTTATAACTTGAATCATCAGAGGATCCTTGTGGGGGAACCAAAGGCCACTAGCACAATCTCTGCATTACAAATATATACAAGGAATACAAAAAAACTCTCCAAACGTACACTCCCCTTTGAATTATGCATATTTATATATACATATTCATACAGACACTCATGCTTACCCACTTTCACACAAAGTACTATAAACATTTACAGTTAAATATACAGGAAAATACAATTACATAAATACGTCTGTAGTCAAATTACAATTTTCAATAGACAGCCCAATACAAAATACCAAAAATCAGTAACTATAAAAGGAAAACGTGACATTACAAGAACTACAGACAGTGTCATTGTGATTTAAATACCAGCACTGTGAGACAACCAGTATATTGTAGTGCCTGGCAGTCCATGTTTATAGTAACGCAGAGGTTTCCCTTAAGTAAAGTATAAGATACTAATATAGTATGTACTTCAACAAGTCAAGACCACAGTGAGCACTCCGTCAGATAGAGTTACATGTAAACAATATCAGAGTCTGTCGTCATACCGCTATACTGGTTAATGTAACAAGACACATTCAACAAGCACATCACTGTACAATACAAACTTAAAACAATCATTTGGTCTATTATAAAGAGGAAATGCATTATTTTTACAGTGTATCCCAGAAAAATCCTTTACTTGAGAGGAAAAACTGCATATAAGAGACTTTCCAGAGAATACATTGTATTCCTTGTTTTTTCTATAAATCTAACAGCATTGTTTCCCTTTCAAATAAATTGATCTTGCTTTAAGGATTCGATTTTTACTAGTAAACAAGACAAAACCGGTGCAGTTTTTTGCAGTCAGCTACGGCCACATGCAAATACATCAAACGCACTCGTTTCATCTCAGTGCCACTTATATGTACAACATAAGTGAAAGACAGGCACAAGTAAAACCACTGATGGTTGTTAATATTCTGAAGATAGAGTCAGCGTATTTGAGACCTGTGAACTGTGCCGGCGGAAAAGTGGGCGGAGTTTCAGGACAGGGCCGTTTCTGTGAGGTTCTGTTCCGACCGAGTGGCTGAACAGAAGCAGCGGTGACAGAGTTCACGTGGGGTCGCCGCACCGGCGCAAAAGGTTAATGTACAGTTTGCAAGTCCATCTGGTCACGAGCGGCCTGTCGACAGCCACCCAGAGAGCAGACTAATGCCTGCAATATTAAAACAGAGGGATTATTGCAGGAGTCAGCAGGTTCCTGACTGTCCCGTTCAGTATTGCTTAGAAAAAACTTGATCGGATATCTTCTGATGGAGGATGTGAGATTGTCATTGGTAAACAGGTGTAGAGTGAAGTGTAGAGTAAAGAGTGAAAAATGTCTATGTTCTGTCCGTCCAATGATTTGTCCGAAAACAAAATTTGATAGATTCAATTTCTGCTTGTGGAAATTTCGCTTCCATATGACTGACTTTATGGTTTACTGAAAAATGAATCTTGCAAACTTTGGCAAATCTAGAAATAAGCGCTCTCTTAAAAGTGCTTACTACATTAGCTCGGTACCCAGTAAACACAACCAGACCAATATCAACCAGACGGTCAATGAATGAGGCTGAAACCAGAAGTTTACAATAGATACATCTCCAGAACATCACAGTTGGATGAAAATAAACTCTCTTGCGTTCACGCAACGTTACATCCATACCAGATCCGTGCAGAGCGGACGGCCCTTTGCTGAGCAGTTTATATCACATCAGTTGAGATTTGTCTTATGTAGTCAAACATCAGCAGAGGCCTGGAAGGATGTAAATATGCTGTGGAGTCGAGAAATAAGAGAGGTTGTGAATTAGAGAACGCTTCACACAGCAGTCGCACACGAATAAATGCAGGTAAACATCCATTTCATTACGAAAACCATTTGAGCAAATTATGAACAGTTTCCCGAAGAGCCTGGCAGGGAGCGGTGGGCATCTATCTCATCAGGCAAACATTATTTGGTGATGGGAAAGAGCTGGATTTGAGGCATGTCTGGACACTCTATTCACGGATCATCGAGCCCAGCGGTGTAGCCCCTCAATTGCACATTTGGATTCAGATTTCTATGGCGGTTTGGTGGGAAGCCCGGTCTCTATTAATAACCCCTCAGCCTTTTCTACAGTGCTGATTAGGAATGATCCGGAGCTCGGGGGGCACCCTGATTTAACCGGAGGGTTCAGAAGCATGTCGGGCCACTGATGCCGCCTCTAATCACTTTTTCATATTTGCCGGAACAAAAGCACTAAATCACTCAGGCAGATCGAAACTAATACAGCAGGTCTGAATATAAATTCGGGGTTATGAATTCGGCGATGCTGAGATCCAATTTAAGAATATTTTACTGCAGCCGGAGTTGGGATGCGGCGGACTAGCGGTGAGAATATTAGATTTGTGCTCGACGGGGTCTCTTCATTTGAAATTTAAATTTAATACAAATCTGAAATACAGACCTGCCGTATCTTACAAAACAGAGTTCATTAAAGTGTTGGGCCACCTCAGTCTGTTCTTTCAAAGCTGAAATCAAGCTATTCCATTTCGATTAAGTTATTGCAAAAACACGCCCTTTTTTCTATGCAAATGGGATTCTAAAAAGTGATATTTGCTCTTCTCAATTAAGAAAACAATACGTCAATACTGTATTTTTCAAACCTAAAACAAAATCTCACCTGAGGTCTCACCACCAAGATATCATCTCCATCCCATCTTTCCGTTATGCTTCTCCTCGGTCAGGGAGTGGTGTCACCGCGGTGCATGGACCCCCGCACCCACACGCCCGCACCATGACCCGCTCCCCCTCCGCCCCCGTGATCCTTGTCCGACTCGGGCTGGCTCTGAGCTCGCTCTGGTTTGGGGTAGGCCGTGATGGGCGGGTCAGGCTGCTGGACCGACATGGTGCGACGAAGGTGCGGGCGCTTGCACAGGAAGTCCGGTTTGGCGGACAGACCAAAGGAGCCCTTTCGCAGCACCATGCGCACCGAGGAGCTCTTCTTGGGTCGGGCTCTGTGGCTGAACTGCAGGGAGGAGAGGTGAACTGCGTAGCCTTCGCTCAGGAACTGTGGGATCATAGAGATAATATGAGATCATATAATATCAATGTTAAACAAAATGAAAGGACGAGATGAATTACACTTAAAAAGTTAACCTGGCACTGGTTCTGGTATTTTTTCGATGGCCGTCCCACGATATATATCTGGTTGGGGCTGAGGCCCAGCATGCTGTAGACGGAAATGTCCTTCATGGAGCCGTACGCGCAGTTGATTTTAATGTGACACTGCCGACATGAAAAGAGCAAAGTGTGAGGGACAGCCTGAGGTTACGGTATGAGGACATCCTCGGTTCCTGTGTGTTTACTCAAGCGTGAGACAGAAAGTTAGCGTGAGAGAAATGGACCAGGAGAAGAACGAAAGATAAAGTGGGGTTCAGATGTCACACTGGCAATGTAAAATATCTACCATAAACCTTGAGACTTTGTAACCACCGTGCCTCTTAAGCTAAAATTTTACACAGGCGCTGAATTATTTACGTTATTACCATATGTGTATCATTAACATGAGATCCACTAGTTTACATTTACATTTATGCATTTGGCAGATACTTTTATCCAATTTGACTTACATTGCATTATATTATACATTTGTTTTGAGTATATGCAATCCCCTGGGATCGAAGCCATGACCTTGGCGTTACTAGCGCCATGCTCTAACCACTGAGCTACAGGAAAGCAAAGTTTTGGATAAGACTGCATGCGCATTATGTGTAAGATGGAATGTACCTCTTGCACCAGGTTTCTTAGAAAGATAGTTTTCTGACGAAGTGGGTCGTGCACAAGCCCCTCTGAAAAGAAGATCATTCCTTGTGGGAAGTTGTGTTGAGAGAGCCAGGAGACAACCCTCTGCTTTTGCATGTCTGGACGGCCGGTGATGTATATGATCAGGTACCCCAGGTCCTGCCAGTGTCTACACACAAAATACAAATAATTCACCCACTGTACCATCCCATGATGCATGGGGAAAACATTTGATTTTCAGATACCGATTCCACCTAGTCCTCCAACAACAGATTGCATTTGACAGGCCAGTAAATTTGCCCAAGGACAGACCGGGAAACCTCCCAAGATTCTCTATTTGTGCATGCTAAACCCCATCTGATATGTGATATCAGCATTTCGCTATCGCTCTATTAAATGAAATCCAATTGTGCTTCACTGGCAGGCCGGTTCATTGATTCTCTCTATCTCACACAAACACACGCACGCAAATAAACCACGCAGAGAATCTGTTACCTGACCACATCCACAGCTCCAGGTCGTACTTTAGGGTCGCTGCCCATGATGGAGACGCTAGCGGCAAACGAACCGTCGATGCTAAAGACGACACACTCCATTCCGCGCGGCAATACCGTCAGGAAGGCCTCGCCGCATGTCTGGTCTCCCCTGCGGGACAAAAAGGAAGATTCAGCTCTTGATAAAGCTGAAGATGCAGCACGTGTCCTGAGATCAATTTATCAGAGACTTGTTTTCCTTTAGCCCTGAGGATGAGAGTTTTATGAGTGCCAACTGAACTCTCTTTGGCATCCTCACAAATGATCCCCACTGAGCGCCACGAGTAATCTTCAGGGACCTGGAATAAAGACCCCCAGGGGAGTTGACTTACTTGACGACCATTTTGATGGGATAGACTCCCACTGCCAGCTTTTTGGTTTTGGGGATGGTGTAGGTCACCCTGCCACTGCTGTTGGTGACCTCGGTGTCTAAATGTTCCCAGCAACCCGACTGCGGCTGGGTCATCACATACACATCCACCTGACAGACACAATAAAGAGTACAGAGGAGGATTACTGGCATTGCCATGATACAAAAAAAGCAAGACTTTAAGTAAACAGTTGAAATAAATAAAACAGAAACAAATTATGAAAAGTGAGTGTTTTTCTCTCTTTATTGTAGTTTTATTAAAATTTCTGATAAAGAAGCAGATCTACAAGTCAGCGTTCACACATATGATATTTGTTTAGACTGTTTATGTTAACTTAACACATAACTGACAGTGTTTACATCAACACCCTGACAAGTGCAAGTGCGCTTTTCCACACAGCATGTGCATGTACACAAATACATGCTTGACTGTTGATTTCAGCATTGACCAACATGTTGCTTACTTGTCATCTCCAAAACATTAAAAAATATATATTGTTACCAACACATAGCATGTTTTAAGTGTGTTTGAATCGCTCACCTTTTCACCAGTTAGAGTCACCATATCAAGGGGGCCGTACATAAAGCGACCAACCAGCGTCTGGTGCCCGTCCTCGGTCGCAATGACATCATTAACTCTGTGGTTGGCTGTGACATTCTGCAAATAGAAAGACAGAATTAGGTTTCCTGTACATTTCTTCCATCTTCCGCCACATTAGCACGTAATACAAAAATATGAATATAATGTAAATAACATAACAGTGACACTGAAAATAACACTATGCTTTAATCTGACAGGTGAAAAATGAGAAGAGGGGGTGGTTTAATACACATGCAATACAACGTCCATCCAAAAGAGGGTGTCGCACTCAAACGCTTTCCATATTCAATACATTTCATTGTTGGACACAGAGAGGCCGGTGAAGATAAACTCCACAGTACCTGCTGAGGCAGCTGAACTTTAATGGGAAATTAAAGCAAGCAAAACACTATTTTCAAATTCTGAAAATAAGCGCCCAAAGTCACCTTCATGCCGGCGAAGCAAGCAAACAAATGCAGAGAGATAAAATGCGAGAAGATTTCCTCTGCTGATTCACAGATAAGTTTATCTTATATACAAGCTACTACGGTGAAGAGATCCAACAGGATACAGGGGGGTTGCCAGGGTGTTGCTATGTGGATGCTATGGAGTTGCTATGGTTGCTTCATTGTTTGCAGCAGTTGCATCACCAAAAATCCATCATGTCACATCCAGTCTTCTAAAACTCGTGCAAAACAAATGACTTCCGTTCCCTTCGTGGCTGCTGAGAAGCTAAGTGCTTTGACAATGTTAATGTTATGCTTTCATGTAAGCATGGCAGCGTTACATAAACCTATTCATAGCCGCGCATCCCCATAAATCATTAGCGCACGCAAACAAATGAGCCTGATGGCTTAGATTTGTCATTTAATGAAGCAGTTAAACATTTCCCAGCTTGCAGTCATTTGCATATTGATTAAGTCAGTCAATAATTCATCCTGGCGTGAGCCCATACATGACTGTCACATGATGGGCTTCCAAACAAGCACACCAACCCACGCACGGCCAGCCCGCAGCGCATTGCCATATGTGCCATGACAGCGCACAGCTGCACAGCTGCACAGCTGCACACCTGAACGGATCCACAGATATTCATTGGCTATGACAGATCACAGCCGGGAGACTGTACCAGCTGACATGTGTAGTGAAATGTCACTCATGCAAGCATGCACTGTGGCATTCCACAACACCGCTTCAAACAGAAGCACGATGCTGTAATAAAACCACGGATGACTGTGGGATGGATCCATCCCACGCTACGGTAGAATAAACCGCAGAGGCAGTGACTGGTTAACATGGGTGAGATTTTGCAAACCTGTGCCTTGGATTTGGACAATTGACATCTTTGCTCTTTATTTAGTTATTTTTATTAAGGATGCATTAAAGGACCAGTGTGTATGATTAAGAAGGATCTATTGACAGAAACGCAATATCATATTCATAGCTATGTCTATGGGGTGTATAAAGACTTAACATAATGAAGCATTATATTTTTATTACCTTAGAGTGAGCTATTTCTATCTACAAACACCGCAGGTCCCCTTACATGGAATTCTCCATGTTGTTTCTACAGTAGCACTAAACGGACAAACTGCTCTACAGAACGCAATTTTTTTTCGACAACATCTTTGTCCTGCGTCAGCCACCATAGTGCTTCGAAAGGGAAGGGTGGACTGAGTCGTTGGTTGCAATTCACAACCTCGCTAAAGCTCACTGATGATAAAACTCAGTTCAAATATTAATAACAGATAAAAGTCATTTGCCTGTGCAACGGAAGCTAGACATCAACGTTAATAGCGCTGTCAATATGGATATTTCTCTTAAACAAACGCATCGATTCGCTTCAGAAGACCTTTGTTAAGATCACAGAGCCGTTTCGACCAGTTCTTTGATCAATGAATGCACTTTCTGGAGCTTCAAAAAGTCAAGCGCCATTCACTTCTATTCTACCGCTTGGAAGTAAAATGATACGTGGGATTATAACTCCGACCGCATTATGCTTCAAGAAGAAAAACATATTTCGTTAGGATGCCTTGAGGGTAAGTAAAACATGGGGAAATTTTGATTTGGCGGTGAAGTATCGCATCGGTTAATATATGCTTTCCAGTTTGAGCTTTGTTTTTCCCGTGTATTATTTTGCATATTCAAATAAAACTCAGATTTCCCGATACGAAGTGGTTTGCATTTTTTCCAAAAAATTTGACCAATAAATTGTCCATTTTACCATATACCACCTCTTTGTTTTATGCTTTAAATTAACATAAGGGGGCATTAAAAGCAAATATTGGGCAAATATGCCACACTTTTGGCCCCTGCTGTGCTTTTGGAGATTGAGAGGGAGGTTCTAGTTTTGATTCCTCTGAATGATTCTCATGAACGATTTTCTTTAAATACTTTTGAGGAACATTTGGAAACACCATTACAGAAAGAGCACATGAATTTCACATTTGATGTTGTCAAATGAGCATCAGACAAAACAGAAATAAGTTCAATATCATTTAAATTTTGAGGGAACATACTGTACGTGCAATCCAGACTATATATAACACAAAAATACTCCACATACTAACCAAAGCATAAATGTAAAAGCAGCTGAAGAGTCTGAAAGAGCCCATCAAGTGAGGAGAGTCTTTGGAAAACATGTGTGAATGAAACAGCCTTTGACTTAAAAGGCTTGCAAGCACTTTGATCAAACGCTCGTGAGGCCATCAGCGCATTCAGAACGGCTCCACAGGCGCAAGAAATAACTGCGATTTTACATCAAGGTCCTGGCTGATCAAAACACCATTCACTGTTAAAAGAGAAGGCAGCGATGGCTACACAGAAGTGTTTTAAGGTGGGCTATACTTAACCTCGATGAAGGACTGGGCACAATTCTTCATCATTGGTTTTTTATTAAAGCACAAGCAGATTTTAGTTGCACTGTTAGCTAATTGTGTTGCTGTGACTCTGAATCAAGGTCAAACATGATGCTTATTTCTATAAAGAGCAGATTTCTGCCCACACATGCAGCGCTATTGTGGCACATTTGAAAAACTCAAAGCCTTGGCAGAGGGGGATATTTATAGTTCCTCGACAATGTCAGGTCTCTGCTGCAGTCCAAAGTTTTGCTTGACTGATATGTGGCCCGAGACAAATAGACACGCAGATAATGCTCTCTTGTATCACAGTGAGATGTAACTGATGGCTAACATTAGTGAGCAAATCTCATGAACAGAGGGCTAGAAATAATGACTGACATGTATAATAAAGACTATGAACATTAAATTCTCTATTAGCTTTGAAGTCATCTATTTCCTAGTGTATACCTTGAAATCATCTAAATTAACCTTGAGCTGATACATCTGTTTAAAATGTACAATCTTATTATTCTTGGAAAACAGAGCTGCATTTCTGATGACTCATCCTGCACGACACAGATTGAGAATGTCATACATCCAATACCACCTGCCAAAGACTAGCAATGAGGTTTATTGCTGTGATGTAACTAAAGCCTACTGGCTTTATAAAAATAGACAATGTAGTATTTTCCTTCTAAACATCCTGTTTATTAAACATGCACGCAAAATTGTATGCGGGAGTATGCGTTGTGCTCACCCTAAGCTTGACGTGTGTGCGCCTGCGCAGCCACTTCTCTCTCGGACTAGAAGGCGAGAAGGGGGCGGAGTCAGTGTTGTCCATCTCTTGGGTTTTCACAAAGTCACAGTGCATCACCTGTCGAACAATCACATGGAAAATTTCAATCTCTCATTGCAAAGCTGTGCAACCTGCAAAAGAAAGGTGTTTTTTCTGTGCTAGATACACCAAACAAAACTACAATGAATATTGATGGTTGTATCCAAACACTACTGCATCTATATCAGATGCAAAAGGTAACACACCCAAAACTCACATGATTGTTTGAGCCAATATTTCTGTTTAAAGCTTTTTACAGGACACCCCAATAAAGCAATGTTTAGATTTTTTTCCATTTGTTTATACGTTTTGCTAGAGGGATACATAAAAAATTTTTATCAAAAAAAGTATACTCAATCTTTAAAAGAATGAAAAGTCAAGCTATAATCGTTTTACATCCATGCCTAAAAATAAAATCGACTTTTCTCAAGAATAAACCTCTCTTGAAAAAAACATGTACTGTAATTCTTTAAAAGCTACTATTTTACACGACCGTGCAATTCTCCCAGGAACTTTCGACAATGCAACCATAAACACGTAAAACATCTATTGTCCCATCTACCCGAGGTGAAAATTCCAACGCAGCTAAAATCTCTATGATCTCTTTTCATGCCGCCGTGTAAAGCACTACCGTGAAAAACACACAGGCAAATGGTAGATGGATTTCATAAACTGTGGCATTTGAAAACATCACTCTCACTCTCACTCACACTCACACGGTGGATTCAGGTGCAGATGAGACTTCTTTGTAGCTGTAACATGAGGCAGATCAAGAGGATAGTGTTCATCCCTCTTTCATATTACTCATAAGGGTTGAGGATTTTCTGAATGTCAGGCCTGCTGCACTTCAGGATTTTGCAAAATCACATCAATGTTTAGCAGATAAAGGTGTTTGTACAGTGTGCAGACTATCTGGAGAGGCTATAACTGATATATGCCCCTGTTTAAGCTCACAGACTTTGCTATTCTTTGACCATACAAGCAGCTTACACGATCACATGCAACTGACTAGATATAATATGAAACCTACTAAAAGATACAGTCATGCTCGTAAAGAGAATTATTATTACACAGCATTCAAAATGATAGTTTGATCAAAACACATTTGCCAAAATGGACTCCTCTCGAGCTACAGCTTTTTATGAATGAATACAATAAAAGGCACCCTTTCAATACAACACTCCAGCGTGAGGCCTGCGTACATCTGCATTGATAACTACATCAGGGATTTGATCTTGAAATGTCTCTGACAATGAGGCGGAGGTGCCTTTTAATGGACGTGTCACATTTGTTTGTCTTCTAGACAGAGGCACGACTGATATGAATTAAAGGGCATAATAGAACGGATATTCTCCTGCTTTGCATGAATCTAAATTCATAGCACAAAAGAAGGATTGGGAGGAAAGGAGAGGAGATAAGAGCATATCAAGAAGAGCGAGACTTTCGATTGAGGACAGATAGAGGTTGTACTCAAAGTAAAGGGACATCTAGAATCTTTACATGAGTCGGGCAGTCCTGTCACGTAACACTTATTTGATTATTCTGGCATGACATAAGCAATAGTCAATAAGATGATTACTTTATTGTTTTTTCTCTCAAAAAAACTGCACAATAAAAAGCATATTTTTCAAAATGATTGGGAGTGCTTATATTACTTGTGCAAAACTGCCCAAAACTGTTATGGATGGTCAGTTGCGGGTGTCGCTATGTGTTTGCTAAGGTGTTTTAAATGGTTGATACTGCAGCACTTTGCATTTGCTAATATGTTCACAACCTCTCTTTTAATTTTTTATGGGTTGTTTATATGACAAAAAAATGAATTTTTTTGTTACACGACAATGTTATGAGGACTGAAAGACAACTGGTTTCGACGTGCAAGTTTGTCGTTTTAACTACACCATTTTCGTCTCTGTGAAAATGCAAAACTGTGAAAACATTGACGTCAAACTCACTTGTATTACATTTTTAGTCTGTAGGCATGCACAGTAAACATACTTTTAGTCCCTAGATGTTTCTGCTCCCTCCCTTAGTTTAATTTTATTCTATTGTAAGATTTTATAAAACAGTTTGGCAGCAAGGAGAAAATCCCAAGTCTGCTTGCTAACCAAATTAGGCTAGTTTAAACTTGAATATTGTAACTGGAGACACATTAAAAGTGAGAGACTGTGCCCAAGGCTCTGAATGTACCTGTTGCAGAAGAAAAGCGACCACATCAGTGGATTCCCAGTAAGATGCATGAAACAGGTGAGGCAGAGCCACTGTAGGGAACGCAGTCAGGACATCCGGACAATACAGAGCATAATCCAACCGCTTAGATCCCCACCAGCTGCTGGTGACTATAACACACAAAAAAAACATAACATATTAGTTTTAAATACAACAGAAACACATATAACACAGATTCATGCATTATAATGCTTCCATATTACAATTACATACTGTATGTCTAGTCAGAGACAGACAAGCCTTAAAATTAAAATAGTATGTCAATAAACTGACATGCTTTAGACTAATAACTGTCCTTACGGCCCTTCCCTGTACTCTAGCAGAGATGTGATCTAGTTTAACAGAGATAAATGCATTACGGCAGGTTTTTGGCAGCGCTGAGAGCCTCCAACACTGGACCGCTGGGCTAGAGAGCAAAAAGCATCACTAATTATGAGATGTGCAAAGAGCAAATCTCACGAAAGATCAAAGAGAAAAACGAAGGGTGCCTGGAGCTCGCCCACCCGCTGCCTACTCACTGTTGGCGATGGTGCTGCTCAGCCTGCTCTCCCAGCAGCCCGACAACTGACTGTCCATGCTGGTCAAACTGGACCTTCGGACCTCTACACCCACCCGGCCACCTGCGCGCTGTTCCGCCTGGGAGGAAGAAGGGGCGCCACGCGGAATCACGGTGCCAGGCAGGAACACGTCAGGGTAGCTGTGGATGTCATCGACTGGAGGGAATAAAGATGCTTGTTTAGACAGATATGGGCAATTTCATGCAAATGTTTTCATCATACTGATAGGTCAGATGGTGGTTTAGATACCCATGTGAAGGCTCTCTTAAAGTTTTTAAAGCAGTTTTCTATAGTCAGCTAAGTGAATTGTCACATCCATAATGGTCCATAAAATGTTTATCAAATAACTGAATAATAACTGAAGAGCCATCCCTTCTCCATTTGTTGGGTATTATTGCTTTTGATTTGCACATTTTTATTAACAGAAACCCTACAAAGTATGTTTTCTCTCAAAAACGTTTGTCCATTTTTGTCACATCAATAACGCAGGGATTTTTCTATCTTTTAAAATAGAACATTTGTGCATAGACTGATATCTTTCTGATGTATTACATATTACCAATATATTGGTAATAAATACATTCTCTGAAAATGTATATTTCAAGTTCTGACTGAAAGTGTCACATCCAGTGAATACAATCCCAGAATGCAATACATTCAGTGAAACAACTTGTCTAATATGGTGGAGGAGGCGTGGAGAGAGAACAGAGACAGAAAGCCAACAAGAAATTATAGCCTACACCACTTTATGTCTTCAAAGATTCCTGTTTAAACCATTGCACAACAAAAGCCTCCTTTCACTCTCAATATAACTCACCACCATGTCAAACTACATTTGTGCAACAACCTTAAATGCATTCTGACAGAGATCAAGTGCTTTTGTATCCTCCCTCTCTGTATTGACAAAAAGACGTGCAGGCAGGAATTCTTTAAGCATTGGCCTCTGCTAATCTGTCCCTTTACATGCCTGATGCCTCGAGCACACACAGCCTGTTATTTCTGACAGGCCCAAATTGAATGAGTTTTCATTAGTCTGGCAGTCTGTGTAGAAAACATCCCATTAGTCTGGACCACATACATGTGAGTGTGACCCTGGCCTCTGTTCACTACTAAACGCACCTCTTACCATTCCAGCAAATTCATGTCTGTCATTTGCCAGTTTCATAGACACATATATAACCAGCGCTTCAATTATGATGACAGTCAGTGGATGATGAGGGTGTGGACGATTGGATGTCTATAATAGAGGTCTGCAGAGAGGAAATAGAGGGCTGGGAGATGATCGAGGTGGCAAAACAGGGTGTGAATTCTAATCGGGTCAGCTCTATCAGCGTCGGTCATCAGACTGAGCCTACCATTTTAACGCCTTCTAGTCACAGCGTGTGAGGCGTGGTCCGAATGCGCTTATGCCCGTCCAGAATCAGCAAAAGCTTCAGAGAGCCGAGCGTTATGCTGATCTGTCTGGGTCCGGTTTTGCAGCATTAACCCCAGGAGTCTCTCTGCTTGACCTTTTCAGTGGAGTTTTTGCCCAGGCTCGGGACGCATGGCTGCGCCGTTTAATTTCTCATGTCACTGAAGGCCCCGGAGCCAACCGCAGAATACAAATTTGTAGGAGTTCTCGCTTCACAAAGCGTGGCCTGGAATAAGACAGCGCTATTACGCAAACACTGGGTGAACACGGGAGAAGGCTGCGCTTTATGCAGAAACACTGCTCAAACTTTCAATCCAGAGGTTATAAAAATATATAAATGCTACCTAACATGATAGTGATCACAGCTACTCTGACGAAAGACATGTGTAAGAGATTTTAGTTTGACACTTGGGTCATTTGTTCAGACAGGGAGCAAGTTAACTTCTGGTCTGTGTTTGTTGATCGATCTGGCTAGTGGCTAATAATATAACAATTTATATTTGATTTAATTCATATTAATATTGATTTGTATTCATATTTTATTATATAAAATAAAATGCATTAAATGAACAATTTGTTGAATTTTATTGTATATTAATTTTATTAAATGTACAATTTCTTGAATGGGTCGTGGAACTGTTACATTTAAGTTTAGCTTAAATTTTTTGTTATCAGAAATAACCTGCAAGGGACTCTATTCTTTGCAGATGTGTACAGGAAGTTAAGTTTAGGCCACAAAAGCGTGCATGCACAGTAACGTTTGTTTATGTTGTTGCTTTGAAACCGTCTATATGTTTAGATATTATGGACAGCATATACAATCTGATCTAAACCACATCTAATAAAACTGATTTCTTTGCAATTCATTTCCATCTAAATGGATAAAATTCTTAAATCTGAAAGGAGATTTTTGTCATTTGGTTCATGATGCTTATGTAAGCCCATACAAAGTGCACAATATCTGAAGCTTCTCTCATCTTCAGTCTCTTGCCATGGTCCTTACATCATTACCCTGGCAACCGCTGTACATACACTGGACATCGACTACACTTCCTGATCGAATGAATCAGATTTCATGACTTGCAAAATGATAGAGCAGAAAGTCAAGCCTAAAGATTGGATTTGAAAAGCAAATCGAATTTGCGTGCAGTGTGAACAAAGCCTCAGCGTACGGCGAGAGCGCACAGAGGCAGCGCTAATACATCAAAGTGGATAACCTAAAACACAATTAAATAGCCACTTCCTAAGTTCTTGAGTCATCCATTCAATCCTAATTGAAACAAGAGATGAACAAGAGAGAAAGAGACTGAGGGGACAGAAAAAAGAAATCAAAGCTGGCAGGAAGAGATACTACATGGGCAGAAAGACTATTACAGTTTACACTAAAGGAGAAAAACTGCCATTGAAAACAACTGAACTGAACAGAATGACCAGAATATCAACAAAACACTGAAAAAAATAATAAAGATGGAGTGAAATAAAATAATGAACAAAATGTATATTTATTTGCATGGTCAGAGCATTTATCACATGATGGAATAAGATCATTGGTACCAAAGATGAGCAAATAAAAATCTAAGCAGCCATATCATGTGACTCTAAAGCATGCTTCATGTGTAAATATGGAGACACTCTTTTTCCATAAATGTCTTGTTATTTTAGATTAACTCACATTGCGTTTAAGAAAAAACAATTGAGACATGAAAAAAATGAATGAAAATTAAAACTGAGCAAACTAGAAGGCAAAAAGGGAGGTTTGTAGATGGAAAATACAGGCTTAGCTTGAAGATGACCGAGCGATCCTGAGAAAATTGAAGTCCAAGTCACAGCAGGGTAAAGCATTTACCACAGCGCTGTAGAATAACACGAGGACTTTGAGACGAGGGCGAGAAGGTATATGAGCTTTGTGCACGAGGGGCCGACGGCAACTCAGAGATGAGAGGAGGAGAGAGTTGAGCAGAGAGAAATGGGCTGAAATGAGAAAAAGAACTCCGTGATGTGGACCCACACATTGACACAAAAAACACGGTTCCCGGTTTCCGGCCACTTGAAATAAATGGCTCTGGATTTTCAGTGGGTTGCCAAATGAAATAAAATTATTGGAATGCAGGGGGAAAGCATAAACAAGAAAACAGATGGATATCAGAAACATTTCTCACATTAAAGGCCCGCTGGGTAAATCTGTGATGACTCATAATGGCAGAACTCTACACATGGGAGGACGCTCCAAAGATACTCCATTAGGTTGGCAATTATTAACTGCTGCATTAAAACTGTGCGTGTGTGTGCGGTGTGTGCACATGCATCAAATGAGATACATCCACGCCTCACTATCTAACACATATTGTGACATTCTCTGCCTTTGATCGGCGGAGTGAGACTTGATATAATTAAAAGTCTGTGAGACAGACTCGATGGCTGTGAAAGTGTTACTGTTACTACAGTACAGAGGACAATTGGGTTATTCGTCACACTTGTTACTTGATTGAATATTTGTATATTTATATCATATTTTATATTTCTATACAATATTTAGTGAATTACTATAAAATTAGCCACAACCTGTTTACATAAATATTACATAATCATTTACACATTAACATTAGTGTTAACTAGGAAGTACATACAGTATACAAAAAGCAAAATGAAAAGCTTAATCACATTTGTCCCAATTATAAGGTTAGCCGCTTAAAATAGTTGACATATGAGATAAATATGTTGGCGAATCAGGATCAAATAGGTTCTAAATAAATCAGGACCTCATTACAGAAAGTGCGCTGAACATGGTAATACTCCAGGGAATAAAAACAGAAATAGAGTGAGAACAACAGAGTAAGAACTGTTGTGGGGAAAGTGATGGGAAGCATGGGAATGACACTGAGAGTACATGTAAGAATTTCAGGATGTTTAGGGAGTTTGCAGGAAGCCTGTTTGAACCTGTTTTTGCCATTATTATGTGGTATTGCTAAAAGCACAGAAATTCCACACTTTGGATAGGAAAGTTCAAAGTGATAGTTCACCCAAAAATGAAAATGTTATTTACACACCCTTCCAAACCTTTATGACTTTCTTACTTCTGCTGAACACAAAAAAATCCACAGAAGAAAGAGTCATATACAGGTTTTCAAAAACTTTAGGATGAATAAATAATGTCAATTTTTATCTCTATCCCTTTAAGTCGTAGTGTGTATATTTCAAAACAATTCCATCCTACATGGTTGTAATGTGTTTTTATGTCATAGCCCAAGAATAAGAGTAAGCCAAACAAAGTCTATTTAAATAGCGCTTTTTACAATGTTGCATTGTTTCAAAGTAGCTTTAATTATAGCTTAAACACAAAAGAGGAAAATTAGTGTAAAGAGTACAAACAGAGAGGACCATCCTAATAAAAGCAATGTTAATGGAATTTGCAAAAGATAATCTAATATCTGCAGTCTCCCGATAAGCAAGCCAACATTGCAACGGTGGATTTATCATTGCAATGATAAATAAATGGAGAAAAAATCCTTGGGAGAAAACAGTCTGAGCTGGCTGTGTACAACCACAGTCAGTGACATTAGAGTAAAAGTTACATGTTTATGAGCAAATAGCTTGCTTTATTTGCATGTGTAATTAGAAGCGAAAAGGTTTAATTGCTTCTCAATGAGACAATTCACTCACCAATAAGATTGGAGCGACCATCTCCCAATGGGTAGCGCTGGTATCGGGATACAGGGAAGGGAGGCAGTTTGTGGAACTGGGAATGTAGCAGGGGCTCGAGTCTAGAAGCCGAAGGGTCAGACGGGTAAAACAGGTTGAAGATTTGAGAACACGCAGGCCGGAGCTGAGACACTGCAGGGAAGAGGAAAGATGTACATTTTGGTTAAATGAATGTTACCTAATGTACTGCCAAAATTCTTCTCCAGCGGTGTGTTGATTATAAAAGATTTGCTGTAATGGTGATGACTGTCAGCGTGCGAGCAGTGTATCCAGAGGACAATGTGTCCTAGATCATAAATTGGAGCGTGTGAATTACACTAACCCTGGACGGCGGGAAGTACGGTGCGTCTCATGGCCAGAACCAATCCAAGAGGACAGCCCAGCAGAAAAAAGTCAGACACCTCAAAGTCAAAGCGACCTGGATTCAGTACTAGACTGGTGCTGCTTCCTGGTCTCAGATCAGTTCCATCTTGTATCAGACTGCAAACACAAAAGCCAAAATTACATTTTCCGATAAAGATAGTTCACAGTGTTTCTGTCTATGGAAGACTGAGGGCATTTAAGGAAATGTTATTATTATTCCTGCTGTTTACCCCTCAGTATGACGGTCTGATGTTCTGACTGCCTTGACATGCTATTTAGCTAACAAAACTCAGCAGGGTCAACAAGCTTTATTAGAAATGCATGTGCTGGTAGCTACCACTCATGAGATAATAATTATGCAGATTTGCCAGCTACAGCAGGACATACCAACCCAGTCATGCATATACATACACTGGTCTTAGCTGCTGGTCTTTGCAGCAGGATAACTGGGATATATTTAATGCGCATCAAATGTGACCATTTACTTGTTTTCAAAAACCATTTAAGCATCATGTTTCATGAACGAGGCCCATTTTGACTGACAGTCAGCTAAATTTGAAACAGCCTCCGAAATCGCCACCCGCTTTTTGCACTTGTGTGATTTTGTTACTATCACGCTGCAAGCGATGACAGAAAAGCTCTTAGCCTGCTAAAGACTGTGACTGGCTATCTCACCTCAGTCAGACTGTGAAAAGGATGATGTGTATGGGGACAGATGATTGGGAGAAGCAGGAGAGCTAAGGTGTATGGATGAGCTCAGCGATAAGTGTCCCTCAGGACCAGAGCTGTCGGTTCATCTACTCTCCACATCATTGCCAAAAGTCAAAAGAGAGCGTTAAAACGAACCTGTTTCTTCTTAGCAGAGGCCTGCTACAGCACGTCTGATTAACAAATGTAGGTAATTTTCTCAATATTTAGATTTTTGCACCCTTTGCACCAGTGTCATATGCTTTGGGGTAAGCTGTGCCTGTGTATCTACTGTAATAGTGATAGGTTTTCCTTATCTAAATGCCGAAATATCACTACAATTGCCAAAAAACATTTGGTGGAGGTCACATTTCTGTGAAGAATCTAGCTAAGACAATTTCTCCATTCAAAAGAAATGATCAAAGACCTTTACTACAATATTATGTATCACAAAAGCTACATCAGCCTGACAAAGTCAGGGAAACAAAGAGGATTAACAGTTCCTTGATATCTGGAATGTGAACTAAAATCTGTTCAAGTAGGCTCTTTGTGTAATGTTTCTTTGTTCTATTGAAAATGTAACAATTTTTATATTTCCAAGCATTTTTACTATGTAACATCTCAATATTGTGAATATTAAAGCTTTTCCTGCCTGATTTATGTTTTTTTTTTAAATGTGAACATGAAGCAAAATAACACATTTTAAAATTTGTTTTTATATATATATATATATATATATATATATATATATATATATATATATATATAAAGACATTTTTACCCTTAAAGAAAATGACATTTCTGTCATCATTTACTCACCCTTTTGTCATTTCAAACCTGTATGACTTTATTTTGAGGAATGTTGTTAACCAAACAACAACGGTACCCATTGAATTGCATTGGTTTGGTGCATACAATAGAAGTGAATGGGTACCGCTGTTGTCAACATATCTTCTTTTGTGTTCTGCAGAAGAAAGAAACTCATACAGGTTTGAAATGTCAAGAAGGTGAGTCAATGATGACAGAATTTTTTGGGTGAACCTTTTAACATGTGTTGAGTAGTGTATTAACATCACTTTTTTGACAAGTGAAATTTCTACGTCTTTATCTTGGATTCTTTAACTTTCAGTCGACGGTACAAATTCTGAATTATAATTGAACCTTTTAGCTTTACTTCTTATTCAGTTCTCCTTGACTACAAGACAACACATCTTGCCCCCTTCCCTCAAACTCCAATTCATTCAGTATAAAAATGTCTGCTATGACTTTGTACAACAGTGCAATGACACAATCAATTGCTAGCTCTAATGACGGCAAAGAAATGAAATGATTCTCTACACAGGAAGTCTAGAAACTTTAATACAGCAGCTCTGTTGGATGCCTTTGACAAGAGCTGTACCGAGAAATCTCACTTGCCACATCATTTAAAAGATTACAAGTGGGTTGTTTGGTCCTCGGTGACGCTGTGTACTTCTGCTGAAAACGCTTCATTCTGTCGGTGCCTATTCGTGTACACGCAGACTGACTGTGACTCAGACTATTAATAGCACTGCAGAAAGACAGGCAGGCAGACACGACATGCCATCACGCAGCCAATATTGATAAACAGAAATGCAAGGAAGCGTGACACATTTACGGATGGCGTGGCCAGGAGGACACATCTGGCTAATCTTGTTCTGGCTTCTTATTGCAAAAGCAAAAACAAAATACATTCATAAGCAAGCATAAAAATGAAGATTGCTATGAATGCCAACATGGTTTAATCAGCTCTTCTGTTCTCTCGGTTCTGTTCTCTGAGTCTGAAGGCATGTTGTACCTGCTGAGAAACGGGTGGTCTCCATCGAGCGAATCGCTCTGTTTGCGGCTGAGCGGGGCTTTCCTGCTGCGGGTGTCGCTGGGAGCGGAGAGGTCTATGTTGCTTCTGCTGAGACGCTTACTGGAGTTCAGTCTCGGACTGACCTCAGGGTTGTCCTGAGCGTGTGGAAACAGTGGCAGTTATTGTATGTAAAAGAGTAATATACCTCCTCTCACACAATGTTTTTTGTTTTTTCATTACAAAAGCTGTAGAGCTAGAGCACACAAAATATGGGTCAGGTGGAACAGTTGGTACAATATGCCCCGTAAAGAATTTTTGTATTGCTCAGATGTTGCCTTTTAATAGCTTACAATAATGAATTGAATTCTCAGTTGTCAGTCATGTTTTGTGTTTAAGTATCTTTCCTAACAACACTATGGCTAGTTATGTATATTATATTGCATTTCTTTCAATAGATCCTTCCAAAATATTTAAGATGGAAAAAAATCTAGTTTTAACCAAAGGTTAGGTAAGGATAGGTAAGATGTCAATATTTGGTGGTTTAAATACCCATGTAAAGTCTCCCTTAAAGTTATTTTTAAAGCATAGTTTTCCATAGTCATGTATGTGACTGAAAAGTCACATCCATAACAGTCTATATTCATCATAAATTGGCACATGAAAATTAAAATAAAATAACTACTTCCTGGTCTATGAAGAGCCATCCCTTCTCCATGTGTTGTGTATTATTGCTTCTGGTTTGTACATTGTAATTCAAAGAAATCCTACAAAGTATGTGGTCTTTCAAAATCATCTCAACGTCCTTTTTGTCATATTAATAAAACATACATTTTCTCTATTTTAAACGTGCATATTTTTCTGATGTCTGGACTCTATCAACAAGGGTTTAGTAAATAAACAGATTCAATATATTGGTAATAAATACATTCTCTGAGAATTTATATTTCAAGCTTTGACTGCATCTTTAAAACTGAGTGGAGGAGAAGGCGGGATAAAACAGACCCAGAGAATGATGAAGTGTTTGTCTACATACCTTTAAACTCTCCATACTGTTTTGTCTGCTGTTGTGGACTGGGCTGCTATGCCGTGGGCTGTTACTGAAGCAGAGAGCATCAAAACACAACACACCTCCCACACAATCCCCCAACAGACACACCTGGATAACACAAACAAAAAAGTAAAAAAGAATCAGTGCATTACAACCAGACAAATCTCAGGATTGCTCCAACTACAGCACGTTCTGACAGTCAACAACACTTTAAATAAGTGGTACACAGCTGCAACACTTCTCTCTTTTTTTTTGATGTTATGTTTGATGATTAGCTGTATCTCTACAGTGAGCTCAAATCACAAAATGACACAAAGAAATGAATCCACATGTGTTATTGTCTTTCAACAACAGATGATGCTGTGCCACACTGGATTTCCAGACTGAAGAATGAATCTGTGCAGTGATGCAGAGGAATAATATGCAGGTGCTATTTGAATGGTCAGATTCCCTGGAGCATCACCACTTGACACACAGCTCATGAACAGCAGTCATGACTTCAGGAAATCATTGTGTCTTCTAAATAGACAGGAGTTTGTTATTGGATTAATTATGTGAGATTACGGAGCAAAGCGAGTGAAATAACCCCCCCACACACCTTTTCTTTTTAAAATGACTCATCACTGATGAGTCACACAGGCCCTGTTAGAGACCCACACACCCTTCCTGTTACCGCTCAGGATGATGTTTGTCTTTGGAATAGTTCACAAAACAAATGAGCCCTGTCATTATTTGCTCACCCTTATGACCTTCCTGACCAACATGACTACGTTTCCTTATTGGAGCACAGAAGAAAAGTTTGCCAAGAATAATTATGGAATCTTAAAAAGCACTGAAGAATAAAAATTATTTAGTGTTATGGAATTTTAACACATTATTTTGCGTTGATTTTGTGTTAAATAAATAAAAGAGACAAATTAAAAGACTAGTCAGTGAAATTTAGTGGCATCTAGCGATGAGGTTGCGAATTGCAACCAACGGCTCAGTCCACGTTTTCGCTTCTTTGCCGATGGAGTTAACATATTTAAGAAACGTGTTCTGTAGAGAAGTTTGTCCATTTAGGGATACTGTAGAAACAACATGGTGAATTTCATGGATAGAATTAACTTTTGACTACCAAATATACATATAAAACACATGTTATTTTGTTCTTTTATCACAGCTGTCATGTTTGATGCTTGATATTGCGTGCACATTTACATATTTACATACTCAGCCTATAGCCTACCCCACCTCAAGAAACAAGGGCAATTCCCTTGAACTATGCTGCGCAGTTAATGGCTGCAGCATTGTTGTCATAGCTCCACGGACCTTTTCTTCTTCACATAATTCCACACAGCAGCACAAATATCACTGTTCTCTTTCGGTTTGCCACGTTTGAAAGCCGTACACAGACATGCTCTCTTGGGTCGTTGTGCGACCTCGCAGTCACAATTTCGGTTGTCGTACACTATGACGAACTATACGAAACAACACGATTGAATCTTGCTTCTCGACACCCCATGACACCTAAGCTGCCCTATGAAATGCGAATCGGGCCAAAATCGGGCTAAATTTGTGTAACCTGGAGAAGCCATAAGGTAATAAAAACATAACGGATCATTATGTAAAATCTTTATACACCTCTGATAACATAGTTCTGTATATTATATTGCATTTCTGTCAATAGATCCTCCTTAATATTACACACTGGTCCTTTAAGGAGGACAGAGTTTTTAGAGTGTGGTCTGATTATAATCTGAGCACTAGATTTGGTACTGAGACTTTTAAGGTTCAAAATGGACCAAAAAGTATCAATCAAAGCTACATATCAGTATTTGATCGGTAAAAAAAAAAATCAGTTTTCAGAGCAAGTGCACAAAACAAAATCAGTGTTCAAACTGTCTCTTTACCCCGATTCACAAAAGTAAGCTTAAAATAATAATTTATATAATGAGCTGATTTTTGGGGAAATGTCAGTTCGATGTTATTTCACATGAATCTATGTAAATTACGTAAAGTACCCCGCCAGATGCTGATATAGGTTATGGATAGAAGCTTTTAAAAGCCCATTTGTTTTATATTCCAAATCTTCCAATGTTATACGATAGCTTTATGTGAAGTGGACCAAAATTAGATTATTTAGTATTAATGGTTCTTGTGAAAGCCTAACAAAGCAGAGACATAAGGTGCTAGGTCATTTAATACAGAACTGTTCTTTTAATAATGGTCTAGGATCAGTCTTACCTACACATGGTCAAATCATGTTCAGTAAAAAATTATTTTGGAGTGAATAAGCCAGAGCTGGTTGTTGGACATTTAACTCACCTGCCCCGTGAACCCTTGTCCTTCTGGAGACTGCAGAAAGCTGTGGTACACCTGGTTGGCGCGGGCGATTACGGTTGCCACGGCATCTTGATAGTGTGGAGCGGCTATAGCAAGCAGAGGTAGGGCGGCCAGAGGGAGATGGTCAACGCTGCTGGACACGCAACTTTCATCATAGCTGTAAGGATTGAGGCTGTGAAACAGAAGATCAAGTGAGCATCTATGCTGTTGACCCCATGACAAGCAATGACAGGTTCTCTGGAAACAGCATCTCATTCAATGTTGCGGAATAGCCAAATTCACATTCTGTGGTTTGTTTAGACTTGCTTTCAGTGAGAACACACCAAAGGTGCTTTATAACGTTGCAGTGCCCCGTGAGCGTGCATTCATGTGCGCATGAGTCCACATCACAAAAAAAGAGAAAGAAGTGAAAGATTGCCTTGCCCCCACTGTTGTCTCCTCGAACAGCTGTGCTAACCTCAGAGCTATCGATCAAGAATAGCAATTAGCGACCTGACGGCTCTGACAGACAGACAGACAGCAGTGTTCAGGGCAGGACCGCTGATGATGGAGGAGGTACATCCTCCTTACAGCCTAAGCCAGCACTGGGGCAAAAGCTCTGAAATAACTCTACTGTCTGAGGAGAAACGCCACCTATTGGTTAAGTGTGCAACAAAATGTACATATGGAGTGGATCCATGGCATTGCTGCGAGAAAACTGTGCAGGTCTGTGAGGGCTGTGAAGAAATCCACTGAGGAGAACACGTGGCGTTGCTTCTCTGATTATAATGACAACCCATAAGCTCATGCTAATCAGTTCTCGGTGACATCGCCTGCTGCTACACAAAAGCAGGTCAAATTTACATTTACTGCTCCTTTTTTGTCTCCTCTTAAGTCCACTTCCATCCCAAAATACCAAAAATAATCCTTCTGTCCTGCGCCTCCTGACAAAGGCAAGCTAATGCGTTATGACCCCCTGTGAACAACAGTTCATGTCATGTTTACATGAACTCTACAGGCCGGAGAAGGACACAGCGATTACAGTAACAAGCCTGCAGACCAGAGGCCAGTCCAATTAGACACGGTTCACAGCGGGAGAGGGTTCAAAGTGCACCTCCAAACTGCTCAGTATGACCTTTCACCCTGAATTTATTATTTATTTACAGGCGTGTAATAAATTTTTGCCCACGCTAGCAGCTGGCGCATTTGCCAAGGCTGTTGTACCTCCCAGATAAGGCTGAACTAATACGACTATGAAGAAATCTGGCAATGAAGTTCAAGACTCGAGGCGAGTCTTGGCAAACCACTCATTTTGAGTAATGAGCATCCTTAGATTTTCTGAAATTGTATTGCTTCATATTCAAATGGCCACAGTAAGAGAAAATGATTCTAAAAAACAACAAACTGTTTATACAGTAAATGTGAAACAGATGTAAATGTGAAAAAAAAGCAAACTACAGTTTTAGATTTGAGCAACAGTAAAATGGAAAATTTGACTTAGCAAAAAGTGCTACAAAGGCAACAGCAGAAGTATCTTAAGTACTGTTTTCTATTAAAAAAAAAAAACGTTTATTCTGAGCCACCTACACTTTACCTAACCAAAAATCCTCAGAGGAGAGAAGAAAAAGAATGAAATACTGATGCTGGTGTTTGTCTGGTTTTCCTCCCTAATGCTGTGAATATTAAACTGCTACAAGCATGCAATGTTGATCCTGCTATGAATTTCAACATAGTTTTTAGCCATCCTGACAAAATTACCCACTGTGTCATGAAAGATTTATCTCAAAGCTTGAAACCTGCGCTATTGTGATTATAGCTCAATTGCTACTGCCTATGTAAACTAACAAGTGGTCAAGAGTAGCACATGCATTTTAAAGAGATAGTTTACCCAAAATTCTGTCATTATTTACTGACCCTCTTGTCATGGCTATTGTGCAGAACACAAAAGAAGATATTTTGAAGAATGTTGGTAACCAAACAACAGCCTATTAATTTATATTTTATGGATACAAAACCAATGCTAGTCAATGGGTCTCGCGTTTGTTTGGCCATACAGGTTTAAAATGACAAGAGGGTGAGTAAATGACAGTTTTTGGGTGAACTGTCCCTCTAAATGGCTGCAAAACAATTACTCTTTTACAGAGAATGTAAAGATAACCCAGAGGACACACAACCATGACTACAGAGATGCACAAAAACAAACTTACATCTAACATCACAATACCTGTCACCATTAGCAGTGTTTGTAAGACTCATATTGAAGCATGTGACCCTAGAGATCACTTAAAGTCAAAACCTTCTTATCTCCCTGCCTACACAAATGAAGACCCCTGAACTCCCTGCTAGCTTGCTCCACAGGTGATGGCTGCCGGGTCTCAAAATAGCCAAGCTCAAGCTGAGAAGAGGCAGAGGCCAGATTTCTGATCAATAATACACCTTTAGACTGGCAAAAAGCTCTTGGACAAACACAAACATGAGCTGAAATCTAAGGAACCCTTTCACAAACGCTGCCGCATGTATAAAATCTTACCAAAGATCTAATTTGAGGAGAAGCTTGTTATGAACCTTATTTGTGTTCCCTTCCAACCAATCGGAGTGAGATAAAAAGATATATATCTGCATTCAGCGACTCAATCAGCTTAACCTTGGAAATGGCAAATATTTCCCTTTCCTTTCCATGATGTCAGGGGGCTAACAAGACACGTTGGGCATAAACAAGTCCATCAGCTTCAAACCTAACAGATGCACACTAGTTTTCAAGGTAAGGTGTGATCTAAATGTTAAAATTCAGACTCCTATCCTGGTTTAATGTGCAAGACCATTTTTCAGATTGAAAAGTGTAAAGACAGTGAGCTCCTTTTAACACTTTTTTAAGCATAACAACTAAAATTGTAAAAAATTTGCACAAATGAAATTTTTGTTTGGAACATCTACTATCAAATCCAACACAGTATGACCAGAAATGTGTATTAAAAAAGTCTATTTTGATTTTATGTTGTCTAAAATGAAATAATTGGCCCCATAAAAGCAGTTTTTTCTCATTAAACAAAAAAGGGCTATGTTCCAACAGCTAATAATGCTAACAAGGACCCAAATGTTGCCAGGTTCCAAAGCACGAGAGAAATACTGAGCAGACCACCGACACTCACAAGTGGTCCTCGAGACACAAATTAGTCTCCACCTCCTTCCTATCAGAGTCGACACAGCCCCCAGATTGTTTTACTCCAGGAATCACGTATTGAATTGACTTGCCCACCATGTTTTGGTGATAGAAAATCAATGTGGATGCTTTTTTGACAGAGTTGCTAATTGAAAATGCTGTGTGGAGGTGGCAAACAAAGGTTTATAACAATTCCTCTAAAGCATGTACGTGTGGGGGTCTAAGTGTGTGAGGCCTTGTTTCAGACCACAGTTTTACACAAACACGCGTGCTCTGTAAAAGCACCTCATTAAGAGAGGAAAATCATTATCAGCTGTAAAGGCTTGGCAGGACAGTCACTGCTCTCACAGACAAATCCCAAAGCTCTTACACGGAGGAAATGGAAAAAACATGCATGAAAGCTGCATTGACAGAGGATGTGTGTGTATTATAGGAGGAGCACTGAACCACATATACGCCTTTTCCACCAGAATGAACCAGGTGCTGGTTCGAAGCTAGTGCTATTGCTGGTTCAGAGTTCTATACAGATTACGGCGACCTGCACGAGTGCATTGGATTCGCCGTGTTTGGATGCAGATGTACGCTAATACATTAAACATACACTCTATACATCCCTCTAATGTACTCTGGACTTCTGCAGAGGACCAGAGTGCAAGAAAACAGTTTTTTTCTTCCTCAGACCAGTGTTGCTTTTGTTTTGCGTCCATCGTGAATTGAATTGAATTTCAAAAATGGTGGTCAGTGTTCGTCAGTGGTCAAGGTAACCCCGCCCCCAGCACCAAACGCAAGCAGTTCTTTCCTCTAGCCCAGCAATGTTTCAATTCAGAGCTGGTGCTTTGGATGTGGAAAGACTAGGAATGATTTGGAACTAGGCTCTGGCTCCAAACCAGCACCAAAACTGCCTTGGTGGAAAAAGCCTATTGGACTGTTTACATGCGCTGTCTAAAGACCCTTTAACATCTGAAAAACATTTCTGTTTCACAAGAGGTTCTTTGTGGCGAAAAAAGGTTCCTCAAATGATAAAAAAGTAAGAAAAAGATGGTTCTTTATAAAACCTTTGACTGATATTTAAGATAAAAGTAAAATATGAGGTCTAGAGTATATTTTTATTGACATTGGAGTAGTGCTGTCAAATGATTAATCATGATTAATCGAATCCAAAATAAAGTTTGTGTTTACATAATATTAGTCTGTGTACTGTACACATAGACTGTATGCACAGTAATATGCAATTATAAATACAAAATGAATATGCACAATACACAGACATATATTATGTAAACAAACTTGTATTCTGGATGCGCCTAATATTTGAGTGAAATAAACTCAAACGTGTACTTGACAGCATTTGTAAGATTCACTGACTCTTACTGCTGTGTCCAGCAGGCTGAACCGTGCATGAGATAAAATCAACCACACTTCTCTTCCTGGAGCACTAAAGCCTCCTAATGTTGTTTTGGCAGATTCCGGTCGAAGTATCCAATTTAACCGATCGTTTACGCCTTTATCAGGGTGTGTAGGAAGATATAAACAAGAAATGAGTGAATAGAAAACAACATGTGATTCTGAGAGTTGGTAGCAGTGTGTATGATCAGAAAGAAAGAGTGTGTGCTTATATACTCTAGATTAATATTTGATCTAATCAGGTTTTTTTCTTTATTATATTATAGATCTATTTTCTTTTGTACTGGACAAATGCAAACACATAAAGCACTAAAACGTTGATCTCCGTGGTACCTAAGTGATTGACATTTTTTATTAGACGCTGTGTGCGGTGGGAGAAGGCAGAGATTGCCATCATGTGATCAAAACAGCTCCTCATATTTCTATGTTTGCTCTGCTTCGCTCAGCGACTTGACGGCTCTCCATCTTCACTGCTTCACTGAGGTGATGAAAAAGTAGGAAAAAAAACACAAAAGACCTAAAGCTATAGAAGAAATCTGCTGAAGTCCTCTGAGCAACGGAGCTCTCGAAGCGATGGATCCGCTTTCACGGCTTAAAGGAAGTCTATTCATGGTGGAGTTTGATTTTCGCGGAAAGCATTAGCGTTACGTGCTTGTGGCTGTCTTCTTTCCTCTTATTCAGTTTATTCCTCATAAACGAATAACAACGTTGACGCTGACAAAACTCATTAGGTCACAATTCAAGAAAATCCGAAGCTTTCTATCTTAGCCGCTCGATCCTGTTATACCTCCATGGGATAAAGATGCGTTATGTCAAAGGCAAAGCAATTTATAGATTACTTGCTTGGGCCATATGTTTGGGACTTTCAGCATGAAAATTCACATTTAAAAGAGCAGTGGCTGTAAAGGTTGTGGATTTAATATTCCCCACCGATAATAGAGAGATGTTTTGAACATGTGTGCTGAATTATAATGAAGAGCGCAATGTCTTTTTCGGAAGACAGAGTGCATCTGAGAATATATATCAGCAACATTTTTTCAATCATTTCACTTGTTGGCTACTAGTGTCACCAAATGAATTTGTGGTTTTCTGAACACTTTCAATCAACTGTCATTGGTTAAAAACAGTCCTTACTAAACAAGGCCATTTGTTTAGCTGGTTGAGATGCTCAAACAAGGAAAGCTGTGTTTTACACTTTTCAGGAAAGTTAATTCACAAATGCTTTACTTATAGTCTCTGCATATTGAGCTACAATATGCCTAAATAATTCAACATTGCACACACATCACCTTCTAGTTAAACCTCACTGATGAATTTAACTAGTTTATATAACTAGTTCTCAAAAACAACGCCACAAACATGTTTTTCATGCCGTTTCACCTGAGGCTGTTTACATCAGAACATTGTATTCATGTGGCTTTTCATTTCACAGTGGATATGAACAAAAGAAGAGCGTAACCAGGTCCAACTCTACTGTTGATTCCACAGAATGTTCCATGGTGCTTATGAAGGCTTATAATACTCTTATTTTCAGTGCTAGTTTCATATCTCCCATCTCTCATTTTACTTCACCCCTTGCCTCTCACATTATCATACATCTCAAATCAATATTTCATTTACTTTCCCATTTATTTATTTAGGTGGTAAAATAAACCCCTTAAGGATAACAAACCTCCGAGCACTGTGTATGTGTTTATTTTTGCGATAAAGACCAGCTGTACATTAGCCCCTACATGCACCGTGGTATTTTCATAGTACTACAGCAGTACTCACTTGGACACAAGGGAGAACGCCTCGGCACACACGGCAGGGCACGGCACCAACTTGATGACCACATGCCGAGCCGCGGCTTGAAAATGCGCTTGAGATACTTTGTCCAGCACTGAAGAGAGGGTGTTCACATCTGCAGCTTTTGCACTCGGATCTCCACCCGCCGGGTCCAGAATGTTGCCTCCATGTACCACCAACACCAACATGTGTGTCTGACACTTCTTCTGGAACACAGATACACAGAAAGATCAAAACAAAATATCACAGCGGGGAAAAAAAGTCAGCTTTTATGCATTTTAATTTCTAGAATTACGTTCTCTGCATAGGAACCCATTTGACCAATTATTTAATGTCATCTTCCTACTTTACAGACAGCATGCACTTAAACTGGCATAACCCCACAAGTTTGTGATGATTCATGTTGTCCCAGCGTGATTTGGAAATGTTCCAAATGTCTTGTGTGTTTCTATCCGCTTGTTAAGTGTGATGTCAGGCACCATTGCTTACAGATTCAAACACTCTACCAGTTGCCATAGATAAACAACAAAAATGTTCAGATTCACTCGTGGCGTGCTGGAAAACTACAGAAAAACCTTGATCCTAACCTTTATCTCCATAACGAAATCTCAAATGGACAGACAGTGACTCATTTATATGAATTATTAAAATATTGATGTCGGAAATTCCATGAGCCTGGAGACTGTACAGCATGAGTTTATGAAAGTTTAGCTTAAAAATGTGATATGAATAAATAATGATCATAAATGGCTAATCGTCACGACTTAACAGGCGAATATGATAATATGGAAATCTGACTATTAGTACCAATAATTCCATTGCCAATGTCACAACTTTTAATGTAAAAGTAACACTGATATAAAAATGTATGCAGTGCAGTATAGATGGTTTCAAAGCAACAACATAAACAAACGTAACTGCATGCTTGCTTTTGCGGCCCAAATTTAACTGTGAATGGAGTCCCTGCAGATTTCTGATAACAAGCAAAAGAAATAAGTAAATGACATTAGCTAGCAAGTTAAAAGTATGTCTAGTCAGTATTCTTTTAAGCTACCAGTAGAAGAACCGTTACTAAACTTAAATGGGACAAAATTACATGACCCATTTAACAATTGTTACAATAAAATTCAACAGTCTTTATTTAAAACAATTATTGTACAATGAAATATTCATATAAATAAATATTCATATAAATGAAATAAAATATAGTTATATTATTAGCCACTAGCAAGACCGATCAACAAACACAGACCAGAAGTTAACTTCAGGCCAGGCGCATACGTCTAATGAAACAGTCTATATTAAAAAAACATATTTAAAATTTCCATGTTTGTTGTAAAAAGTTGTGACTATTTCCAGGTTTAAATTAGATGTTTTAACTTTAAAACTCTACAATAAAATCTTGGTTTAGTCTTTTCAACCAGTTTTGAAAAAACAATCAAGCTGAATTTCACACTATACAACATGTTTGAAAGATCATCTTACCTCAGCTTCCTCTAGACCATCAATGCTTGTTTGCGGAACAAATTTCGTCCGTCTGAGATGGTACAAGCTCTCTGACCCCATTCAGGAAAAGCATAACAGGAATATAGATGAGACAGAAAGAGAAAGACAGATATTATAGCCACAGATGCACAACAAACTGAAGCACAATACTGATCACATAAAGCTCATCCATTCACTTTTCATTAATGATTTTACCTTTCATTCATTCTCATGATTCTACAGAGCAAAAGCGTAATTAGTGGGTGGCACATGTCCCCGCACCACTTTTTGGAAGAAATGCTAGCGGAAGGTGTGTTTTGTTTAGGAGCCATTACCATCTGAAACTCTGAAAATGCAGGACACGCCGCTTTCTCACCATCTCCCGTTGCTCGCACTCGTAAGTTATATTTGCGGAAGACGGAGAGCCGTGACTCCAGAAAGGCGGCCGGTATAAAATGCGTGCATCATCCGCGCTAGTGGCACGTGCTTGTGCATCCAGTGTCCAAGCACAAAAACGCGTAAACCAATGAACAAGTGACATTTTTAGTCATAAAAAGAATAACTGTTTTAAGTGTAATGCACCGCAACCAAGTGTCCTTCCCCAAATAACAGTTTGGGAACCACATACTGTGGGAGCTAAAGTCAAAAAGCGGAGTAGCCAATGGATGGACTGCCCACTATATCAAAGTATTGCTTTCATCTTTGTCCTCTATGTCCCCACCACTTTTCAAAACAAAGTTACTCCACTGCTACAGAATAATCAAAGCATAAAACTGAAAATCTATACTCAAAAAAACCCTACAGGCACTTTAATACTGTACTTCAAAACAAGTCAATAATGAAGCAGAAAGAGCTTGTCATTTATATCAGATAAACTCCTTTATTTGACCTCACATGATGTCACAAAGAATAACAAAGCCATATAACACATTTCAGGATGTAAACAGGAAAATAGACAATGTCATTTTCACTCAGCCTTCAAGTTTCTTCAAACCTCCACTGGCCTCCAGCCAAAGTCATTACTTCTCACCTTCACCATTCAACGCTCTAGTTTCCTCCTTTCCAGAGTCTCCACTCTGTTCTTCCGTTTTATTTTCACACTCATGTTCTGGCGGGTCTCCAGCCACTCTGTCAGCATGTAGCTGGAGCCCATGTCCCCTTCCCCAGCTTGCACCTTTAATCTGCTTTCAGACGTGAAATGTTGGACATTTGCACACCACAGGCTTTTCAGTCGATGAAGGTCTTGCCCTGAGTGTGCAGGTACTGTATAATTGAAACTGAACTGGCTGTTTGCTTATTAGGCTGTTTTAAAACAGCCCATCATCAGCAGCAGTGTGAAGATCACATAAAACAGAATTGATGTCATGTTCAACCTTAAAAAGCTGCGTTTTAGTTCTCAAATGTACTACGTTACAGCACCCACTCGGCTCTGAAAACAACAACAGCCACAGAGATTTTTGTTCATCTGAACTATTGTACTCTCAATTTTTCACAGTAATTTTGGAGCTTGCACAGAATCCAATCCAGTAATTTTGTAATGAGAAAACGGTCTGAAAATAAAGCCGGATTGTTCAAACAAACACTGTATTGATTTGGTTACCCATCAAGATAAATACTTTCCCAGGCAAGTACACTGTAAAACATTTTGGGGATTGTAGTCAGCTGAACTTAATTTAGTAAGTTAATCCAATGGTTTTGTCCAATCTTGTTGAGTTGACTCAATTATGTAAGTTATCTCAACTTTTGGAAGTCAGTACAACTCAAAAAATCCAATGCAAAAAAGAAACTTAAAAAGATGAGTTTAAAAATTGCAGATTTTTTACAGTGAACTCAAGTGGACCGCCAAGATGATGTCATCATGACAAACCTGAGCTGGTATGACATCAAACAGACTGTGCCAATGATAGACCAGACAGCATCTCTTAATGGCATATTCACTCACTGCCAAATCACTGGGTCTCCAGGAGCAGTTGTATTCATTGAAAAGCCCTTCCCGACTACAGAAAACCCTTCCTGTGGGGCTAAGCTCATCCCATCTGCAGGCTTCCATTCACTGCTGCATCAGTGAAGAAAACAGGCGGGGAGAAGAGCTGTTTTCTCCAGTGCTCAACACTGCCAATCAGCCGCTCGATTACCAGGCTCAGTGCCACTTTCCCACTATGTATGACTCTCCAAATGAAGGGAACGCACAAAGTAATTCAGCTTCACACATCAATGTTATCGATGTGCATGGACGGTCTCACATCTAGTACAGGAGGGCCAGCATACAGTTTGCGCCACATACAGTATATGGACAGACAGGCAGGCAGGCAAGCAGACAGACATATAATATAGATATACACTATTGTTTAAAAGTTTAGGGTCACTTCATCCCTTAAAAATCTTTTAATCTGAAGGTGTATGCTCAAATGTTTACAATTAATTCTGCCATCATATTAATACCTTTCATTACTCAACTAAAATTTGATGAAAATGCAGCCAATAAGACCTTCAATACTGTTTTGTTGAGATCTCAAGAAGCTGCTTGATACAAAGCCAAGCCATTTTTGTAAATTTTAGGCAAATGGACACTACATTGAAGATGATACAATATAATTGAATGTTGATTCTTTTTAACCTAATCCCAATAGCTATATTTATATATTTTTTCTATTCTAAAATGTGGAAAAATATATATAAAAATAAGTAAAACAATCAGTCTTTCAATTAAATTTTATTTTAAAGCACTTTTTACAATTTTGCATCGTTGCAAAGCAGCTAAACATCCATTTAGGTAGTGATTACTACAGTAAAGAAAAAAATATAATAATATTATTATTGCATTGCATTGCTTATTATTGCAGTTTTTCTCAAAACGATGTACATTATTGTATTTTTTTTAAAAACAGTGAAGAGCAGACAGGAAAGAGTTGGATATAGAGACGGGAATCGAACCCTGGTCAGGCCGCAAACGCTCCTGGCCCAACCACAGGGCCACCGATGCCGACTACATTATTGTAATTTGACTGAAATAAATACTATTTTAGATTGTCAACCACATGCATTCAATTGTTTAACAGCAGTATTACAGTATGCATAGTATTAACACAAAATCAACCTTTATATAAAAATATATAAATGTAGACAGGCATTATTAGGCAGACAGACAGGCAGCTTATACTCACATCAGTAAGCACTTTGAAGTTCTGTTTAAAGTGGATCCAGTACAGAAGGTCTTAGTGTTTATTCTTAGCAGAGATGTACTTTAGTCTATTTCATGTGAAAAGAAAAGGAAATTCCACAGCAGGGGCTTAATACCAGAGCTGAGAGGACAGCGCTGAGAACTGCCGCTGTTAAGTTTCAATTGGCTCAAAGGGTGAGAATGTTACTGGTAAGAAATGGAGAGAAAAGGATGAAAAGCAATAATGACAGGACAGTGAAATGACAAGGTGGGCGCAGAACAAAACTAAAGGCAGAGTATTGATACGACCCCTGCATCCGCACTGCCTCTGCTCAAGAATGTCACTCCTTCATAAATTCAATGAGAACATTGTGTTCTGATTCACTCTGCTCCGGAGTTGCCTGTCAGTCCTGCTTTATCTCATGTCCTCTATTTCCCACTACCAGCCCAGTCACCTAGAGAACGGTCCCCTGCAAATTTATGACATTCTGTAAGGAGAAACAGTAGTGAGAGGATGAGGGACAGAGCAAATAGAACCAGAGAGAGAATGAAGCACGTGATGGAGAGACAGGACAGATGATAGAAGGATACCTGTACATGTACTGTAACATCATATACAGCAAATGAGAAGCTACTGTAAGACTGTAGCTCGAACTTCATTAACAGATAGATTTCACAATTGGGTCAACTGAAGTACTATTGCGCAGTATGCTGAAGCACATCCCAGCTGGCTATGAGTGCAGACGTACAATTTTAAGTGTCTCTTTCTGCGTCACTGGCTGTAAAAATTCTAGTAGTTTTACCAGCAAAAAATTACACAGCTTTAAAAAAAAAAAAAAATTGAATTATCCAAGCAGACCTATGAGTCTCGACAAGCATCAAATCCCCAACAAGTTGGCAGCAAGCAGACCTGCAGATTTTTAGCTTAAACCTATAAACTTCTCAGGGTAAATTGTGTATTGATCATGCCAATTCGCTCCTTTAGCCTTCCCAAACTGTTAAACAAAACAAAGATCGCTGCCAGAATAACCTGTACAAACATGCCAAGAGAACACTTAAACATTCACAGCCTGAAAATTTGAACCCTTCACTTAGCTCCACTACTCTTAGTTGCAGCTACTTAGGTTATTACTGTAAAATATGTATACAATTTTCCAAAAACTCCATATACATCTTTCAGAAAAAAGGAAAAGCTTCTCTGATAATACAGCACATAGCAACAGTTGCTAGGGTAGGCTTGGCAAGTAATGTTTAAAATGGGGCTTAGTGGATCAATCAGGTAAGACAAAGATAATAAAGAGAGAAATAAAGAGCAGTGAAGAGAGCTTGAGCAAATAAATAAGTAAAAAATTAAAATGTCTTTGTCCTGTTGAACACAAAAGAAGATATTTTCAAGAATATTAGTTAGTTAAAAGTGCCCCAGAACGGTTTGCTTTCATGCCTTCTTCCAAATATCTTCTTTTGTGTTCAACAGAACAAAGAAATGTATACATGAGTAAATTATGAGTAAATTATTTTTTAATTTTTGGCTAAACTGTTCCTTTAAGTAAAGCAGAGACTGAACCAAGCAATGAAAATGCAAGAGATCATCACATACATTTAACCCTGTCTTGCATGCAATCGTTCATCTATTTTAAGTCACAGCAGAGAAATGACGAGTGGACGTGAATGAACTAGTCCAAAAAAGAAGCTCAATTTAGAACATCAGTCAACCTCAGCTAATAAATGCAGGATCATGTATTAGAAAATTCTGTATGTGATCAGAATCTGATCACTAAAAGCACACAAGCCCATTTGGAAAATTTGACTTTCAATGCAATACTCCAATCTCCAACCTCGTGTGTACACATTCACTCATCTTAAACCAGGTCTGCAACCTTCAGAAGTGCCTCTTTTCACTAACAACTGCACCACATCAACACAATAAAATATTGTGACACGTTTTTTCCTGGGATCCTGGAAGCTGTTCGCTGGCATGTACTGCAGCATGAATAAATCATGCAAATTACAACCTCACTGTTTACAGTTTACAGCTATATTTGCGATGCCGTTGTCACGCGTGTTTGAGATGCGTATCGTGTGGTGATGACTTGGCGTACTTCTCCCTTAATAAAGTCGTTTCGGGTGTCACCGTCATTGTGTTTTGTGTGAAATGTTAAGGACCAAGTAACTCAAACTGAAAGTACTGGCTTATTGTGACACTGTGTGTCTCAAGAGATCTCACTCCATATATATAAATATATATATATAATAATCTAAAAACAGAAAACCAACCAATGTCAGCTGTGTGTGTACAGTAAGGGCAGAAAACTTGAAGCGTGTATTAATATCAGGGTCATGACTTACAGTAGGCATGTGACCCCAGGATTAATAAGATGCTGAAGCCAAAAATCAAACCAACAGTAACAGGATTTGATGTGGTGTGATATTTTATTAAACAGGTAGGAGCTGTCACTATAACTGACTTTGGTCTCAGTGTGACATGGGAAAGGTTTGTGATTTCAGGAAGGACACAGTAGACATTCCTGCCCATCTGCTTGCAAACCATCACACCTGGTTGAAGCAAATCCCAGGTGCAGAATGTTAAAAATAGCAGCTTCCGACTTTCTCATCATATTTGCCACGGACTCCACAACCTTATCTCTCTCTCTCTCGCTCTCTCTCGCTCTCTCTCGCTCTCTCTCTCTCTCTCTCTCTCTCTCTCTCTCTCTCTCTCTCTCTCTCTCTCTCTCTCTCTCTCTCTCACTCTCTCTCACTCTCTCTCACTCTCTCTCACTCTCTCTCACTCTCTCTCACTCTCTCTCACTCTCTCTCACACACACACACACACACACACAGAGAGAGACGAACAAACAGCATTTATCCACACAAGCTGAATTCCACTTGAAGTCTAATGTGACTGAAGCAGAGCATTTGTGCACACTGTCCCGCTGTGTTCAGACAAGTCCAGGCATTCTCACTACAGGATAGATGAGTTTAGGTCTAACACCTGTCCACCAGGGTCCTCACCTTTCTGTCTCCACATCCTCACAAGACCCAAACACATCGAACAAGGAACACACACCACAACAGGGTCTGCTTGAAATGCTGATACAAAACAAGCTCATTTATTCAGGATCCAGATGTATTTCAACAACAACCTCCCATTGACAAATGATACCCTTCAGCTTCCTTTCTGAAGTAGTGTTGTCTCTTTTATCAGAGACTGTTTATAGCACAGGAGAATCCATCATAACAGACTGGCATTGTTGAATTCATGCAGTAGCACATGCAATGTGTATGGAATAATAAAATACAATATAAAATACTGTATATATACACATGTACAATAGATAAGGCATTAGCTCTGCCCTCTTCTTGTGCGATAAGACATCATCAGCATATTTTGGTCTTATCTCTCCCTTTTCCACCATTATTTTTCTCTGTGGTTTCATTTTATTTTTCCTAGCTTCCTGTCTCTTCGGGTTTCCCTGCTTGGGGCCCTCTGCATTTAAATAGAGAAAGAAAAGGAAAGAAAAAGTAATTAAATGGGAATTAGTGTGTGAGGGAGATCGTGCCTGCAAGAGGCAGAAGTCAAAAAACGTCGAGGCGGGAGCTCGTGTGGTGCAGAATACAGATGAGGTGCGTACGAGCGCTCGGCCGCGGTTAGGAACCGTCAGCGTCGGCTGCGGCTCCTCTGATAAGTTGAGCAGATAATGTATGTGATTCGATCAGGGTTCTTACTTTCTGCTTTAATTACTATTCTGTTCTAATGTATTCAGCCGAAGCTCTAATCACAAGCCGGGCGGCATGTCGAACAGCATTTGTTTTTGTAACAATGCCAGTGATTTACATTTGAAAACCTAAGTAAAATGTTAAGGAGAAAAGGAGATTGAAGAGGTTTTTGTTATTGTTATTATGTCAACGAAGCAAATCAAAAGCTAATAGACTCTTGTGATTAATTAACGTTACTGTGAAAGCAGATCAGATTTGGTACTTCCTGTTCATCTTATCACTGAAATTTGGCAAGTGGCTATAGACAAGTAAACAACATAAACTTTACTGTGCATGCACGCTTTTGAGGCCCAAGCGTACCTTCCGGTACACATCTGCAAAGAATAGAGTCCCTGCACATTATTTCTGAAATTACATTATTAAGTAAATGCATTAGCAAATCAAAAGTATGTCTAGTTAGTATTATTTTGGGTTACCAGTAGAAAAACAGTTACTTGCATAAACTTAAATGCGACAAAGTAACATGACTAATTCAACAAATTGTTTATTTAATACAATTATTATACAAAAAATATGAATTCATATTAATATAAATAAAATCTAAGTTATATTATTAGCCACTAGCCAGACTGATCAACAAACATACCAGAGTGGGCCATTCGTGTGCTTCATATGAAACCGTCTAAAAATAAATTGATTGCAATTTCCAATTAAAATACATCATAACATATCATAAAGATTAATTGTCAAAGTGGGAATACAACTCAATAAAATTGACAACAAATTTGGACATAAATTTATGTTTTTCTAACCGTTTCTTTGGTGGACATGCACACATCATCACACAAGCAATACATGCTTGAAAACGTTGATAATAAGAATAGAGGACCTGGTGAAGAAATAGCTTTTTTGGCAGGTGTAGCCTATTGCATTGTTTTCAGAGTTCCAGCACAGTGGCAGATTTCGGAGAGAGAAACAAACCCAAGTCCAATATTTACCAACAGGGCTGACACAACAGGAAGGGAAGTAGAGAGGAAAATGGTGAAAGACAGACAGCCAGAAAGGCATCCGTTCTCTGTCAGGAGCTCCACACTGAACGGCATCATGCGGCTTCAATGGTCTCTCCAGCCAGGCTTTGTCAATTGACGTCCTCGCTGTTCTGTTTCACAGAGACTGTCCTCCAACATCCACCTGTGCTCTTACAAACAAGCATCACAATGCCCACACAATGACCTCAGACAGCTAATACACACAAAATCAAGATGATTAAGTAATGCCACTGATTGAAATGTAATTACAAGCAAATGAGCAAAAAGAGACCCTCACACAGACCTGCTGCATGGGGACGTAACTGTTATTCTGAGACTGTGTGTTTACACTTCCCCAAATCCCCAAACTGTCTGACTAACCAGCTTCAGCTGTCAGTCATGCACATGATTCTTAAAATAATCAGGTCATCAATGAGGTCATCAAACAGTGTCAATCAGGCAGTACTTTGGGAGACTCTAGACTGATGAAATTTGTACTTGTAAGGAAGTGCAATTAACTGAAGCGTCTACTTAAAAAAGTCCTTAACAGCCGCCGTTACATTGATTTATAGAAAGGTTAAAATCTAGCGATGAGAAATGGTAGAATACATGGCATATAAATCAGATTATCAAAGCACATGTTGCTTTTACAGAGGAAGAATAGATGGAATAAGAGCAATCCCTCAACCACTATGCCTTTACAAGCCAGTCAAGTACAGCAGGATACAAAAAGCTTGTTTGACTGATAAAAAGCCAGACAGTAACACGGCATAAGAGGTACAGGTACTTCTAGGTACAAAATAAAATCCTTATGTAACCGTCTAATATTACAGATTTTATAACATTTGACATCAATGGATTTCTGGGTGTGAGTTAAAAGACAATGAAAAGCTAGAGGTGGGCAGTACAACCTGTTTTATCATGAGTAATTTTATTTCGCAATTATGATATATACCAATAGTTATATTTATAATGTAAATGAAATCACAAAACTCAACTTGATGTCATAACACAATGTCAACTGCATAACTTTTAACCTAACAACTATTTGGCATGACTTCATGATGTCAAGGTGACCCATACCCGACATGTGACCTCTGCATTTAACCCATCCAGTGAATAGTGAACACACACACACACTTCAAGTCATGAACACACATACACTGGGAGCAGTGGGCAGCTATCACTGCAGCACCCGGGGAGCAAACGGGAGTAAGGTGCCTTGCTCAAGGGCACGTCAGTTGTTACCTGCCGGTACTGGGAATCGAACCGGCAACCTTCTGGTTACGAGTCCGACTCTCTAACCATTAGGCCACAACTGCCCCAATGTCCAAACACAGATCAAATCGAGGATCCTGAGACCAGACAGCATCCAGACGGCATTGCCAAATTAAACCTGGTTCGAATCCGACGGAGAGGACCACCTAGGTGGTCTGGAAAGAAGCTTTACGGCTGTTTTCTAATGAACGCCGTCTTCAGCACACCAGGTAGAAAACTCTATATTTGACAGACTAATTAATCTGGAAGCCTTGAGTGCCCTCCGCCAACACTTAATCCTGTCAATAACGTCTCAACTGTAATGGACTGTGGGGAATCACACCTGGATTCATGCTGCAATTTAATTAAAGCTATGTTTAGATACAGAATTATTCCCTGAGCACTAAAAAGATTGAAGTCTACAAAGATACAGTGGACACAAGTGTTTGGTCTCTTAGAGATCTACAGTATGATATGTACAATATACAGTTTCAGTTTTCTGAAGGCACAGGAAAGAAATACAAATAATCATCTACTTTGAATTTGCATAATATTTAGTAGGCATCAACCGCACCATTTGATACAAAGATCAACCCTTAAGTTCAGATAATAAGCTTATTGGATTAAGAAAACCCAGATTTTGCTAAATAAAAAAAAAAAAAAGATTTGGCATATTTAGTGCATTTCTTTAAGACTGAGTCACGGTATTAAATCACAGCACCATTCCTGAGAAATGCATTTATGCCTGACAAACAATTTCAGGAAAGGGACCATCTAAAGCCAACATCACTTTCATCTCACAGGAAAAACGCCAACAGCATTCTAGTATACTTCACTTGAAAATGAGCTGATAGGGGCTTGGCAGGGTCGACGCCTGCCTCTCACTTAGCTCATTTATCGCTCTGTCGCATCGGCTTAAGTCTCTTTCCTCCTGAGTGCGGTCCAATAGACCAATCATATTTCACACGGGAGCAAAACAAAAAAAAGCAAGAAAAGGTCACATGAATAATTGATGGAGGAAGAGGGGTTTATTTTCAGAATATTGACATGCACAGGCAAAATGCCTCTAAAAGGTGTATTGTAGTATTAAAAATAAATCTGAAATAAATGAGAACTATATTTAATATAAGGGAATTTCAGATTTTTATGAAAAATTAAATCAACTATAGCTGTGAACTTTTTTAATGACTTTATATATCACAGCATCAATCCACTCGACCTGATATGAAAAGTAAATCGATACATAATTGCACCTGCCACAAGCAATAAATCACATGAGCGATACATTTTGAGATGGTGAAAGCTATCTCAACAAACCATACAAACAAACATAACAATAGGAAGCAGAACATCCAATGAGCAACATGGTGCCCTTGCAGAGTTTCTAACAACATTAGACATCACAGATCATATGGGATATTAAAGCAATATCACAAAAACATGTTATGATCATATATCAGCATGACCGTGATTCAGCCCTAGACACAAAGCCACAGGTAATTATAGTGCACTGATATACAACCATAATATCATCATCATTATGAATGTGATATTGCTTTAATATGGTTGCATTACTCAAAGTAAAGCTTACGAACTCCAAAACAAGAGTGCTGTTGTTACTAGCATCACCAGAAGAGACTGAATAGGAACAAAGAGCAAGAAAAATCAATAGAGACAGCTAAGAGCTAATGCCGTTTAATGCTTGTTGAAGTGTGTTTCCTCTATTTTTAAGGTTAAATGAAAATGTTTCTTTGAAAACCAGGTGGTTGAGCAATGTTTGTGACATGGGGTTTAATGTCAAACATAATGGGAAGTGTTTTAATTCTCATTTCAGATTACAGTCCCTTGTTCTTGAGGTTATAGGGTAGAATTCTGGACATTTTGATGAGTACTTGCAAGATAAAGTGATAGTTAACTCCAAAATGAAAATTCTGTCATCATTTACTCACCCTCTTGTCATTTTAAACCTGTATGGCTTTCTTTCTTCCGCAAAAAAAACTAAAGAAGCTATTTTGAAGTTGGTAACCGAACAACAGCGGCACCCATATATTTATATTGCATGAAAACAAAACCAAATGCAAGTGAATGGGTGCCAGTTAACAACACTCTTCAAGATAACTTCTTTCGTGTTCTGCAGAAGAAAGAAAGTCATACAGGTTTGAAATGACAAGAGGGGGAGTAAATGATGACAGAATTTTTCACTTTAAGGTAGAGTTGGAGAACATTTTCAGTGCTTTCATGTATTAACTTCATTACATAAGCATACACTCTTAAAGAAGCATCTTCAAAGAACCATCTCTGTCTTACCTTTTTTGTCACAAAGAACGTTTTGTAAAAAGAAAGGTTCTTCAGATGTTAAAGGTTCTTTTTGGAACTGAAAGGTTCTTCGATGCAACCTTTTGAAGCACCTTTTTTTTTTCTTTTTTCTTTTTTAAGAGTGTACGTTATGAGTTTATAAGTTCTTACCCTGAGTCTGGTCGATGTGGCCCAGCGTTTCAATCTGTTCAACAAGATCATTCGAGTTCCATTGACTCATCCCCAAAAGCATGGCCGTCTTTCCCTCCAGCACCTCTGAAAAACACCACACACATACACAACCAATGACACAGAAGCAGAAAAAGCGACAGTCAATCATTTAGATCACAGTCAGAAAGATTCAGATAATGTCATTGGATTCTAAGCTAAGCTCATTTTCGCTCTGAAAGTTCACGTGGAGCTCACCAGTACATCAAAGTCCATTAAGATTCATCAAATTATCTTTAAATACAGTCACAGCAATGAAGTGATGTCTGGCTAATGAGCACAGAGTGAGTGATCAGCCACTCCGCAGGTCCTTGTGAGAAAGCCCCCGGGTGTTCGATTGGCGGGTGGACAGAGATGTTGGCTTTACGATTCAGTGTGTCGCAGAATATCGGGCATCTAATGCCATCTCAGATCCCCCGGGCCATTTTGTCAGTGTGAAAGAGAGGCAGTGACGGGATTCAGTCAGGCCTGCTCATCTGCATCACATGTTCAAACCAGCGTTTGTCTCATGCTGTTTGCATGACTGTCAGTTGAACAATTTTTTCTAGTTCATTTAGAGCTGTAATCACATTTCTGGTTAAAAAAATCTACAAAAATCACTCACCGATCAAGTATTTAAAAATGATGGTTGATAACTTTCTCTCTACCTTATTTACAGCTGTAATTAGGATTTATAAACTGAGCTGACGAGAATTTCGCCAGAATTAAATAAATCTAACAGATATGTTGCACAAGAACCCTTCATAAGTGAGTGAAGAACACTTGTCTGCATGAGATCTAATGGGAGTCACACTGTAAAAGATCTATGAGGCCTTTCAGGGTTTTAAATCATAATCCAAATACTGGGAGTTACTGAGACATGTCAAACGAAACGACGGTTGGAGAGAGCGGTAAGAACAAAGATCTTGTAAAGTGTGAAATGAGCTTAGCACAAAAACAAGGAACAACAGCAGTCTGGTGCTTGAAATAGAGCCAACCTCCTATTTAAAGAAATAAAGTAACACAAGACAATACACGAATGGTATCGCAAGAGTGTGCCGGCAGAAACTGAGAAAGGATGAGAGCGAAGTCATTCCAAATCAAAAGTGTGAGTTAAAAGGAAAAAACTCAGAGGAAGAGAAAACAGAATCATGTAAATCTGTGGTACCATGCTTTTGAAACAGCTTGATGGGAACAGTAAGGGTTGCAAAATATGTCATTTTGTGATTATTCCAGTAGGTTTATAATCTGTACCACTGTGTTGTGAAAAACTTTGATTGTATAACTTTATAATAAAAAAACGGTTTCCTGAACTGAAAATACTGACAGTTCCCATACAGAAAGTACTGCAGCTGCAGCATTTACCAATTTAATATCAGTTTGATATCCTAGTAAAATAATAATCATACTCACATATCACACAACTTGCATTGTAGAAAAACACGCTATGGCAGTTTATGATACGTTTGTGTGTTTGGGCATCACTACACATGAAGCAGATACTGAAGGGATGCTAAATTTAGAAGGGAAATGAAGATCAGGAGGTGAAGAAACGCTTTTGAAAAGATAAAAGAAAGAAATATCAAAGGGGTTTGACAAGAATTTGAACCTGAATTCTGAGAATCCTTAGAAAACCCAGCAGCTAATGAGTTCACAGAGGCATAACATTTATCCATTAACATTCTTAAACTCTTCTTTTACTCTTAAATATAAGAGGAATCAAAGTCAGGAGAGAGTCAAAGGCCCATGCTGATACAAAGTGGTTAAAACAAACTAGTGGATAAGAGATCATTATATTTTTTCCCCTATTGGTAGTTGAACAATAATAATTAAATAAGGAACAATAAAATGATCTTGTTTTCAAAGTAAGATGTTTGTGAGAAGACTTCGATCAGAATCTACAAATTTCTGGGTGAAGCCAAGGCGCATGGAAACCAAATGGTCTTTCATTATTAAGTTAGTATTTCTTAAAAAAATTGTTGTGTTACTTTTGCACACATACATAAATACAAAGATACAGATATTGTCCAAAATATGACCATAGGGAAAAAAACAATGTTGTGCATCACATATTCAGCAAAATATGTTCTTCTTGGAAAATCTTCAAAAGCTCCATTTATTACAATCACATGCTTGGCCCGCTGGCACTTAAAAGCATAGAGCTAATGATATAAACAACCAGATTTTGGGATTCAACTAAACTTCATCATGAACCCCAGAACCAACTTTGAGTTTTCAGATTAGTCTATATAAACATAAAAATATGTAAATGCAAGGCAAAGCTGAAGACTACACTCCAAAAACTCCACTTTCATGTTCAAGACTGGAAGTCTGACAGGAGAGCAGCTCTCAGATGTCTCCAGACATAATCACAAGCTGCTGATGCAAATCAAGCAACTCACCCCTGATGCAAAGAGGCCAAAAGAGAGACTTAATATTAAAACTGTAAGACAATGTGATTAGGCATGCCTCTTAATCTGATAGAAGTAATAATTGCCCGCTTTATCTGGACCTTGAGTGCTAAAAGCCCCGGGCTACCCAACTTTAAAGAAAGCAGAACAGTCATCGCAATACTTCATAAAAGCAAAGCCTAGCAAGTGTAAACACATCATAAATAAATACATCAATTTATCACAGTTTCAAATGAGGGTCCAAATAATTTCAGGCTGAACAAATGTGGTCTGTTTAGACACACTCTGACAAATCGTATTACTCACACACGCTCCAATAACAGATCTGAATTAACAGGATAAGAAATTTGTCAACATGTCAGTTAAGAAAAATCTGACAGGGTTGGATTGAGCTTAAATTATATTGAGTGCAGTCTGCATTCAAGCTATGCTTTTACCAAACCTGGCTATCAAATGGCTTTTCTTTACCGTTTTGATGCCTTTCCTGTTGAAACAGGAAGACAGGCTGGATCTTCAATCCTACACTGCTAGTAATTTTATAAACTACTAAATACATTTTGTAGTTAACAAGTGACATATGTATTCCAATACACATAACACTCCATGAGGGCGAGTGAGAGTCTGATACACATGAAAAGCGCTCGTGTGTCAGGCAGGCTGACAGCGTGAACCACGATGAGCTTCGATTCCCCTGCAGCTTGCCGCTCCGATCAACCGCACGGCACACTGACTGACAGGGGTCAATCTCACAGGTCAGTGGAGATGAGTCAACAATAGCCAGCCACAGATGATATCCACACAGACCCAAAGACAAGTCACATACAGCTTCACAATGTCACTCATATAGAAAGCCATCCAGTCCACATTTCAATCCTAAGCCAAAATACTCTTCTGAGAAGTGACAGCCAAACACACTTATCCGTTACAACACAACATTTTAGGTATACACATAATTTTTTGTGATACGTTAGATAAAAAAACGACGATTATAATGAAGTGTTCAAAGCTAAAAGGGGTCATATGGTATGGTAAGGGACGTAAAATGTCTGCCACATCCTTGAGGTATTCGGCCAATCATAGCACACTGGGTAGCTGGCCCCCAAAAAAGATACAAAGTCATTTGTGTTTTTGCAAAAAGTCTCTTATTTGAACAATACCAATCGCAACAATCCAATGATAACCATTGAGGCTCTTAAGGTAAAATTACCACCACCTACTACAGAGGGTCAACCATTTTACATTTACATCTACACAAGTTGCTCTCAATCTTTAGATTGAGTCTTTAGTTTAGATGACACTTTGTACCAATAATGCTGACAACAGCAACACAAAGGTCACCTAACCAAAAGCAAAATTTTATAATGATCAAAAACCGCCAGCAAACACATTAGGAAAGTGTCTGGCACTCCATTCTACAGTAACATCTGGGCTTTAATTGAGGTTCTGTGGTGTGGCTCATTAAAAATGAATACAAAATGTGCCTCATGAAATATAGATGTGGAAACATGCAGGTTACTGATTACATTATACATTGCTAACAATCTAATCTCAACCTCTCACTCATGTGTGTGGGACAGCAAAAGCCCAGATTAAACACAGAAAACTGATTTAACATCTAATTCTGATTCATACAACACCAAACACTTAACAGCACCCAATTTGGATATACAAGGCCAACAGCTCTGTATCTTTTCCATTCTAAAATAAATACAGGAGGGAATTTAAATAAGTCACATCAGAGATTAAAAGTGTGACATTGCATTTCTGAAAGACCCCAAAGGGAATATAATATTCCCATCTCTAATAGAGAATCACCTTTGATAATCACACTGACCAAATGTTAGCTGAGACTCGACTCCACAGCAACACACATTGAATCGATCAATAAACCACCAGGCCTAACTGCACATTTATATGTTCCATTTCAACCATTACAACCTTTTAAGGGCTTAGAATTCATTGCCACGCAAGACGTAATCTTAAATCATCTTTTGTTGGTCCAAACCCCTTACGACTGGTTGGTGATGAGAGTGTTGATCAAGTTCCATGGCCAATAAGGATGTTGTCATCCTTTTATCAAACTCAGTCACTTTGCTTGGGGAGATGGAGCAGTAGCCTAGTGGATACGTAACTGAAAGATTGTAGTTTCAAACCCCAGAAGGGTTGATCCCTGAACCCCGGAGAATAAGCCACTTATCCTCCGGTTACTGCAGGCGATTGGCTCTGTAATATGTGGGAAGAAAACTGTAAGTTGCTTTGGATAAAAGCATCAGGGATGGGAATGCTAAGGCATGGCAAAGTAAAGCCAGGTCTGCTAGGATTGGGGATTTTGAGTAATGATGAAATTCTGCTGGAAAGGCTAATCGTAAGCTATCTAGTGTACAAGACTCACTCAGCTTGCTGGTGCAGGGACACTTACTAGCTGACAAGCACATATGGCTGCCAGTTTTAATCATTCTGATCGGAAAAGCCTGTTATTTAGACTCTCTCTCAGCAAACAACAGTGTATTAGTGGTCTAACATTAGCAATCACGGCTTGCGACTTCCTTGTTGCTTGAAAGACAGATGCGTCTACACCATTCAATCATAACAGCAGTCACAGCACACAACAACAATCTACACTAACAGAAAACCACAATTTAGCATTTGCTTTTTTTTTAATGAAAAAGTCCTGCAAGTGTTTTTTGTGCAAGTTTAGAAGTGTTTTAGTGCATACTTCCATGATGGTGTGTGGTGCCTGTAATTTACAGCACTTGATGGGCATGGAGAGAGAGAGAGAGAGAGAGAGAGAGAGAGAGAGAGAGAGAGAGAGAGAGAAAATGGTGAAGAGTGTAGGACCCAGATGCTGAGGAGCTGAAGCCATCAGTTATTATATAGGGTGGGGAATAAGTGACACTTACCTCTGGCATCAAAAAACTCATCATCTGAGCTGTCAACAGATTCTTGGGCGATGTTCTGCATGCGCCAGTGTGAAGCGCTGAGCTTGCGCAGGGTCGCTGTGGGGAGAAGATGATAAAGATATGATCAAACCAAAGGTCACAAGCGTCATATGGAATTATTGAACATTGTGTGACTAATTAGTAAGACATGCGTGATGACAGCATTACTTGATACTGCAACAGAGAAGACGGCCAATTGAATAGACTGGTGAGGAATTAATTGAAAGCATGTGTTTTAATTAAGAACGGCAAGTGTAACAATTGTTGACCAGGAAATAAAAACAGAGTGCAGTTCATACTTAAAGATCTTTTTTACTGAATTATATCCAACCACTGACGTGCGCACGATTCACAGTCACAATAATCTGTGATTGCATTTTGAAAACTGTCAGAACGACACATTCCAATAATCACCGGGGCCCTGGGCTGTTCCTATCTAAAGTCAATAACTTTTCAAATCCAATGACAGATAGCAGCAATAACATTAATTACAAATCAGCGCGAGTCAAACAAAAGTTATCTGCTCCCAATCATATTAAGTGTTTTGTGATTTTAAAATTATGGATGTGCATCGGTGTGGGTAAACATATAGCAAGAGGGATTTTTGACACTTTACAGCTAAGCCAATTGCCTCTTTACCAAAAGCATTGAATTATTTTCCATTATAAGCAGGGAAAATCAAGCAATTCATTCCGCCAGGCTTAGCAAACCCAAAAATGAATGCATTGGCTTAAAAATCTAAACAGCCACTGAACCAAACATTTTAATGCACGACTGTAATTATTTACAGAATTTCAGTTAAATCTATTCACTGAGCACATGCGATTTCCAAATACAAATACGAGCGATTAAACAAAGATCCAACCAAAAAGTATTTTGCTCATCTCATTATTGTGAAGGAATTACATCTTAAAATGTGTGACCTAAGCTGTCACATTCTATTCTTCCTGCCGTCTTGTGCCTGAACCTCGGCACGGTCCTGTTCATCCTGCTGAAACAATGAGATCTCACCTTCTATTACTGGGGCTCAGTGCGCTTCCACTGTTTTCATTCTCCCCCTCTGGCTGCTGAACCCTGCATCACCATCATGTTGGATTTAATGAGCTTTTCATCTCTCTCACAATGCCAGGAGGTCAAAAGTTGACACTATTAATGTCCCTCATGGAGATCAGTATCTCAACCTTCAGAGTTTTCTATTAAAATCACAATGTGTTTGACAGCTGCATCAACACCAATCTGCTTTTGCTCCTGAGGCTTTTGTCTGGAGTCTCTGGACCTTACCGAGACCACAGCACTATCAAAGCTCTGCCAGACAATGTCTGGTGTTAAGTTGGTTAAGAACCTCAATTACAAGCAACCACTAGGGACGTAACGATTCACCGATTGAAAATCAATCAAAATATATCGCGATGCACGTTTTGAACAGCAGGGGCCGCTGCATTTACTGCAAACTCCCTTAACAGACACAATAGCAGCGAACAACATGTTGTAGAAATCAGTTTTACGTATGGGGACGAGTGTGGATGTTGATATTGAAGAAGCCCCATCATCATTCAAATCAGAGGTGTGGCTGCAATTTGGCTTTCCGGAGACTAAAAATGACAGAGGTGAGGTGCAAACAGACAAAACCAAAACTGTGCGCAAACACTGCAAGAAGACGTTTACATACAGGTACACGAACAGCACAACAAATATGATGCAGCACGTAAATCGTCAGCACAATGAAAAGCTCCAGTCACAGCCACCTCAACCACAGAACTGTGTTTTGTGTTTAATACGTGAACTATACATACTGTACAAATTTTGAAAAATAGTGCATTAACAGAAATTCATCCACCTAAACCTTTTTCATCTCAGAAAAGGCAATTGAAACTTTACTGCTCAAATGATAAAGTGCTTTTTAATTAATAATATAGGGACTTTTATTGTAACAAGATTTTTTATTAAATGTATACAAATTTCATAAACAAGAAAGCTGATGCTAATGATAAGAGGTTTATCGACTCCAAGGTAGCCAAATAACACTTACAGTATTTTGTTGGAAGTACTTAGATGGAGATTAAATGCTTTTCCTTTGGGATGCAAAAGGACAGAGGGGACCGTGTCATTAACGCAGTCTAAACATTGAGAAATGGCTTTTAATGCTTTAGGTAAATAGATTTACAAAGGAGATAAAGAGGTGATTTAGTGGGAGCCCAATGAGGTTTGTCTCCAGTAAAGGATGGATATCTGCTCCTCCACTAAAGCATGTCTAATTGAGCCTATTCAGCATCCCTGTTTCCACATCTAATCGCATTCTTCCATAAATCACCATGGAATGAAGACTGAGAATAGGGAACATTTCCTGAGGAATAAAACCGAAACCATGAATGGTTTAAACCAGCAGAGCTGGCTGTGGTATTGCAAGTTATAATCAAAGTAATGTTATAAATCATTGCCGAGTTGAACAGAGAAGGATTTTATGACAGTAGGTATTGTTCGGCTGGCGGTAGTCTGGCAATCCATGCATGCGATGATTTTGCACTAAAACAGGAACACAATAAATCAACATGAGAACGTACTTCAGCCATGAAATTGGAACCGTCTCATGAATGATACATTTTTGAAAGACCAACACACTTCCTGTTCCTTAAAAGCCAAGGAACCAATCACTTGACCAACTTCCCGTCAGCATGGCATGTGCACTTCCTTCCAATTTAATTGCTTTATTCACTAAAGAGAGATTGAGCGAAATTTTATACGTACTGAACAGAAAGTGGTCATTTAAAAACACTCTGCTACTCTTTCAAATTGGGCTCTTGAGGTTTGATTAAAATCTACAACTCAACTAAAAACTTTCTGGTGTTACTTATTTATCCAGAAACATATTTTACGCAAGCCGTCACAAGTTATATAATATATACACAAGTAAATATCCTACTGGAAGAAAATGCTGGGATGCCAAATTCCAAACCCACAGTGTCATTGTACACACTTAACAACCATTCTTTCATTCTCTTTGGTTTTAGGTTTCAGAGCTCAGAGCAGACCCTTTGTGCCCTCGCCGCACCATATAACCAAGCTCACACTAATGCACCAGACAAAATCACTATCAAACACATAGCTGAAGAATATACACCATGACCTGTTAAAATCCAAGTATCTAATTCTCAGCCTGAGTTAGATGTGATTTAAAGTCTCACGAGTGCTGCGGTAGGGCCTGTCATTAAGGTCGATATGGAGGTGTGATATGTTCTTTCTCCGAGGAGGCAGCGTGGTACAAAAATGGCATTTTCTTCAAAAGCACTCATGACACGACTCGCAGAGAGACTGGCTCTTAAGAAAAAACATAATCTTTTCTAGATAGAGACGCTTTCCTCCAGCAATCTCGCTGTTCTCCTTCTGTAATCTCTATATCTCACCCTCCCTCTCTCCTTGCGCTCTCTTGCTCTTCTCCATCGGTCTATCCTAAATTTCAATTCACTCGTATTCTTCAGCACCATCCTGTCACACTCGAGAATCTTCTCCACCACTTCACTTATTTCCTCATCAGGCTCAATGTTAAATACGCCCTAGAGGAAAGTGCTGAGATAAAGGATATTCTGACATAAGAGTGCTACTATTGTCTCGCCGGAATCGCCGCACCACTAGCTTTAAAGGTTAGCGAGGGAACAATAAACAAAAGCATACTTGTTGACATAAGTCTGTGATCTGATTGGTCGAGGTTGGCAGGTATCACTACCAACGTGTACATTTCAAAGAGCAACTTTTAGGGATAGTAGGGCCCTATGAAATCGGTTTTATTTTTACCAAATTCCATTTTTTTGGTTTTAATTTTTTGGGATTCTGTGTTTTCCATCTTTTACTATATTTTGTACCATACAGGGAAAAAAATATGCAAAAATAGAGTATAATGTACAACTATGTTAATAAACCAGTATCTTACTAGTGTATTTTCTTTTTTCTTTTCTGTTTTTAGATCAATTCAACACTTTTTTGTGTGTTCTGGAGAAGAAAGAAAGTCATACAGGTTTGAAATGACATGAGGATAAGTAAATGATGACAGAATTTTCATTTTTGGGTGAACTATCCCTTTAATGTTGCTTAAAAAGTGATGGTTGGACAATCTGTGGTCACATATGTGCATTCATAAGCATTTTACAACAGCTGATGCTGTTTATCCAATCAGAATTTAGATATGTTTTACAATAAATGAAATATGGTCAATTATGATTTCTTTAAAAACGTTCAGTAACAGGTTTAAAAAAGCTTTATAGTATGGTCTCCCTAGAGAAAAATGCTTTGCAAAATGCTTCATGAAAAATGGTTCCTGTCTTTTAAACTCTCCACCTATCCTACTTTTTTATACTATCAAGTTTCAACAATATAAAATTTCTTCCAGCACACACTTGAACAATCAACCCTTGGGCTGAGGTCTTCATTCTCAAGAAACGAGCAATTAACCTTGAGTTTGTGATTGCACTAAATTACTCTGCTTACTCAAAGGAATATTCCCTTTCCTCGCTGTGCATAAAGAATACGTGCAGGCATGTAATCCAGCAGCATATGTGCCGTGCAGCTAGTAAACACCTCCGTTTGGCAGCTTGACATGGCGCGCCGCACACGCTGTGAAACAGCACATATGCCACAATTGCACAAGAAACGCTGTGATAAATAACTTTGTGTTACAAAGCAGAACTGTGATACGGTCAGACAAACCCAAAAGCTGATGTTGCCAGATCATATACTGATCAGGGAAATGATTGTTCTAAAACTACTAACTGTTTTTTCCATGCAACTTACTGTGCATTAAAGTTATACATTTTCTTCAGTGTTCCCTGGGTATTGAAGCAATGACCTCTGGTTGCAAACACAATGCTCTATCAGATAACCTACAGGACCAGAGTTCAAAGATTTCGTCAAATGCACAACAACAAACACTGAGATACTTGCTGTCAATGAAATGTGTTACTGCGACACAAAAAGTGCATAGGTAAGTCTATATTGACTGCAGTATGGGACACTGCAGTGGGTGAAGCATCTCATACAGAGTCAGGGCATCAAGAGGAACAGAACAGAGCCACTTGACTGGGTGTTCATCTGCACACAACTCTCAAGGCATAACATCTCTGAGGAAATCAAAGCCTTTCTGTAAAATGATCAACCATGACTTATTGTGTTATCTATTAGTACGCCATTTAGTCTTTTTGTGGTTCAAGACACATGAACAACTCAATCAATAGTACAAGTATGGGTCAGGATGATTTGGCTATCGCAACCAAACATATCTAGTTAAAGGTGCAATGTGTGATATTTAGGAGGACCAATTGATAGTAATGCAATATAATATACATAACTATGTCTTCAGAGGTGTATGAATATGTTTTGTAAATACGGTATCTCCTTCGGCAAAGAAGCGAAAACGTGAACATCTTTGTCCTGTGTCAGCCACCGTAGTGCTTCGAAAGGGGGGGCTGAGTGGTGTAGTTTTGGTGTACCTAGATTCTTAGGGGGTGTTTACAAGGTGCGTTCTTGTGTTCAAAACTACACAGTGCTGTGAAACAGAACACAGAGGTCTCAAGATGCCTTTTTAAAAGCTGGACTGTTTGTAACTTGACAGCCAGTCTCAAAAACACAGCGTCTTTGATGGGATGATGTGACGCAACAGTCAGAGAAGTCTGTCTGAACGTGTGTTGCAGAAGCTGCTGTGCTTCAGAGAGGATGAATTTAAAGAAGCTATTCTCAGAGTGGTTTTACCACAACTTGTAGAACACGGTGCTAAGAAACGTCAAGGTCATGAGTTAGTTTGATTCCCAAGAAACACACAAACTAATACAATTCCGATTAACTATATACACATTTTTGGCATGTGATACTGATTAGTCAACCATTGTATTAATCTCACATTTTAAAAACATCTTAACTGCATCAAGAAAATCTCTGAAACACAGACGGATGCCAAACTGCAGCATTACAGACGGTCATGAAAGGCTGTCATTCTCTCGCAAACAGGACCGCAGGGTAGCAGCAAGTCTGTCGCTGCCTCTCGTGCACGGCTATTTTTAGCACAGCGTTCTGTCCAAATCATTGTGCGACTTCGCTGGAACACAATCATTAAGAATCTGATATCTGCATTGAACTGTAACATTTGTAATGGAGTGTCAGGTTGATCGTAGCAATTTAATGTTCACCTAAGGCTACGAACATGAGCAAAACACAAGTGAGATGTTGATGCTGCCTTGTTTCTCAGGAGAGCTGAGCTTAAATTGGTTAAAATAAAATATGTCAGATTATATATCAGTAATGACAGATATCAGGCAGGTTTCCACCTGTTGAGATAAAAATGCCTCAGTCTTTTACTAACTCACCCAAATACGGTAGATTTACATTCCAGCCATTTAATGAAGTGAACATGTGCGTCATAAAACCAATTTCACTTTTAACAATAACATTTGCTCAGAATGTCATATTTGAAGATTTATTATAGCCTAAAATTCACTAAAATCAAAAAACCTGAAAAAGGGCCTTAAGAAACCACAAGAACACAGACAGATACTGTATTGGGATCTCAGTATAACATTCGTATGCCAAAGGATTTCTGTTAAAGAACTGCTGAGTGAATGTCTAGTTAGTTAAGTAAGTAAAATCAAATAACTATAGAGGTGAACTTTGTCATTTCATTACAAAAAACAAACCTTTAGACCATCTAAACCTAACAACTAGCCTTCGCCAACGTGAAAAGTTTAGTTCTACTTCCATTCATGAGACATCTATAAAGTAACACATTTATATACTGTATAGAGTACCTTGTGCAGAACAGCCTTGAAGTTATATAAATATATAGAGCAAGGCAACCTTTTTTGCATTTGCTTTGTCTTGCGGCATGACTCACAAGCCGTGTGTCAATGCTTTTAACAGGAATAAAAAGCCCAAAACGGCGTGGGTGTCGCAAACTCTGAATTACAAGATTTGTGGATGAAAATAGACCTTCATTTTCTCTGTGACAAAAATAAACCGCAAAACAAAAAAACTATGGTAAATACAACGCTCTGTTTGCCAAAAGCTAATGCTTGATCATCCGATTCTTTCCATTTGACATCCACAGATATAGCGAGCACTATTGACTAAAATGCCATTACACTGTCACACTGTCAGCACGGCTTCAATCAAATCCCCATAAAAACAGATCAGTGGAAACAAAAGAACAACAAAAATGCATTTTTCATTTGGATGTACATCCCAAGTGCTCCACAAAGGAAAAAGCACCTTGAGTGAGGTGACGTTAATTGGTTTGGCAAAAACAAGCAAACCCGCAATTTAATCTAGCTGCTGTGAACAACACAATCCGTATTCTCTGTTTTTATACTCATCTCTACCAGAGCTAAGAAAACAAGCTTCTCGAGAATAAAAAAAATGTTGCACACTTATCAGCTACTAAAAGGTCACTTCCTGAGTGACCACTAAATATATATCATTGAAGGACAGACTCATGACCTCACAGCAACATATGAAACATGCAACAACAGCAGGAAAGCAGAGCTACTTTTTGAATCAGAAAACCATGAGGGTCCATTCAAACCGTTCAAACTAAGACCTTTAGAAGACTTTGCATACCATCATCTGACTTTCTATGCATTGCCAGTTTTCACAATACCAAGCCTTGCATTCTTATACTTCAGCTTCCAGAGAGCCTATTCTTTTATTAAGAAAAAGCAGATGGGTCAAGCGCACAGTGAAATGAATTTCATGCAGGGGAATTCACATCCCTTTGAAGCTTTAAGAACAAGCAAAGCTACACTTTAGCCAAACATGGCATGATGGTTTTGAGTTGAATTTCAGGTTAGCGGCTCCTCTGTTGGAGTCATATAAAGTCCCTTCAGGACACGTTGGTTCACTTGAAGTTATTAAACAGTAAAAGTCTTGAATAATTGATGCACAGCCTCATTAAATTTTCATAAGCGAACCTTTTTGTGACATCATAACATCCCACTGTCCCCAAACAATTAACAATATGGTATAAACAATCCTGCTTCTTTTAAAAGACTACTAAAAGTCTAAAATGTTTGGTCCTGATGTACACTATAGAAGTTAACTTATATTTATTTATTATAACATTTAATCGTATAATAACTGTATTAAATAAACAATTTGTTGACTGGGTCGTGTAACTTTGTCACATTTAAGTTTAGTCAAGTAGCGGTTCTTCTAACCCAAAATAATACTGACTAGACATACTTTGCTAGCTAATGTCATTTACCTGTTATTTCTTTTGCCTGTTATCAGAAATTAACTGCAGGGACTACGACATCAAGATTGTTTCAGCAGTTTTGAAAATAACTTTTTCTGTTCTGAAATGACTATACACCTGTGTACAACTCATTGATGGGTTTGGGTGATAAGTGTTTGGCTCAAAGCCTGCAAGTCATAGCAAAGGTGTTCAGCTAGGTTCAGGTCTGGGCTTTATGCAGACCAGTCAGTTCTTTAGACTGGACTTAATAAATCATTTCCCTATCTTGCATTGTCATGTTGGAATAGAAAAGGTCCCTGCCCAAACTGTTGCTATACAATTAAAAGCACACAATTATCTAATATAATTATATGCTGTAGCATTCAGATTTATGCACACAGTAGTCAAACCTGTTTATTAGAAGGGAGAACTTTTGTCCATAAAGTGTACATGTTTTCAGTATAAAACTAGCAAATCTATGAGAGATTTATCACCTTGTTTACTGTAACTTAATAACTGTAAATTAAATGATCAGTGACTCCTCCTGGAAAATCCCAAATGGTAAAATAAATCTCAGATGACATTGATCGGATTCTAAATGCACACTGGTAGCCTGATCCTTAGGTAATGTCTATAATATATATAAATGACTAGCAGGCGTTTAACTGACTGATTTGTCATTGTGCTGTTATTTAGGACAAATGTGAACGTAAAATGAAGATGCATGATATTTACCGTCATCACGTTTTTGATCTGCTGCAGATTATTGGCAACAGACCAACAGGCAGCTCTAATCCAGAGACAGGAAAATAAGTAACTAAAACAAAGATAGATTACATAACCACTGCTACAAAACAAATACTAACTTTTTACACTTCCCACACAGCAGAACTTTTTGGTTGATCTGGGAAGAATACACTGAAAGAGATATGAAATGTATGCAAAAGGGAGCTTATTAGCAGTCTCAAGATATAACCTCCTCCACCCAACATATGGAAACTGCTCTACTCCCATAAAAAAACAAAATGCACCGCACAGCTGTCACACAAAGATCACAGCGAGCTTCATTATTTTAGACATTCAAATGTGTGCATGATGCCACATGCTGAGAACTGCAGATGTTAAAGGGATAGTTCACTTAAAACTGAAACTTCTTTTACTATTTCCTCACCCTGGTGTCATTCCAAACCTGCATGACTTTCTTTCTTCTGTGGAACACAAAGATATTATGATGCAACATTGGTAACCAAACAACACTGGCCCCCATTGACTTCCATTGTATGGACACATAACAGCGACATTTTTCAGAGTCACGGGTTTAAAATGACATAAGGGTGAATAAATGATGACAATTTTAATTTTTGAATTTTTTTTATCTTTAACAAACTAGATCAACAACAAAAAGAAGCACAACAGGATAAACCCTATAGCACTTTGATGACATGTATTCGACCAATAAAATGATCCGAACCACCTCACTGGAGTCCTGAACAAAACTACTTCCAAGATATGACCTAAACTGTAAAAATCACCAATGTGAGATCATCTTTACAGTGTGCATCGCATTGCCATGTGGTGCAAACCATACAGAAGAAAAACATCTCATTTTGGTAGTGGAGCATGCATTATACATGGCTTTTTCAGTCAAAACATGAGAGGATTTATTGTAATTTCATCCCAGATTTAAGGTTCATTCAAATGATCGTGATAAAAGCTTTATTAGTGAGCGAAAAAGATTTCCATTACAAATGGCCTCTCCAGTTAAGATCTTATCAAATACAACGAGTTAAACAGGTCATCTTACACTGAACAAACAAATGATAAGATCACATTTACAACTAGATGCATTTTATACTAGAATGGCTGGAGAAACATCAAAAGTTACATAAACAAAACAATCTATGACTTTACAAATTTCCCAATTTTTAAATGATTTACTCATCTTCATAGGACACTATTCACAAATCATTCCCTATCTGTCATTTAACGGATCCATGAAACATCTCGACCACTTTGTGAACTGATGTCTGGTTAAAAACAATGAAGAGTGTTCATGACATGAAAGCGAGCAAACGCTCCTGTTGTCTCAAAACCAAGTGAGCTGTCTATCTGGTCAGGATTTAAACGATCAAACGCGAAACATGTCAACTAGGTTGTAAAGCGCATCCCTGGACCATCACGCACATTCCAACAGATTGACACGCAAAAAGAACACAGCAAACTGACTCTAAACCCCGATAACATGTGACACGCTGTAATCTCTTACCTTTTCCTCTGGTCTCTTTAGACATGTTGTCCATTGCGCTTTAAAACGCCCGGCGTGTTTGCTGTTAGTTTGGACAGTACGCACGTCCCTCCTTCTCTCTGTCCTTGTCTGCGCGCGGGGAGTCTGGACGCGGGAGAAGCTGCTGTTTAAAGCCTATACCGCGGAAATGACATGCGATGATGGGAGTATCCATGAACGCTTAGGTGGATCCTTGTGTTGAAGTAAGCACTGTTTATATGTGTGCAGACTTTGCTGTTGTCCTCTCTCCTCCTCCTGTTGAGCTCGAGGTCTGAAGCTCGACTGCCTCCAGCGGCTCTGCGCGAGCCGTGTGATACGTTGCAATGAACTTGGGAAACGCCAAGCGATGCAGTTTTCAGACCAGCCGCCGTCACTGGATATGTTTTATTTACGTCATGCAATGTGTGTCATGCAATAACAACAAAGTATATTTTCAGGGACGGAAATAGCAGTTCGTTTGAGAAAAGAATTTAAAGAATTCACGTATTTTTTAGACTTGCTATATGGTATAGTTGTTAGTAAAGACAAATATAAAACATTGAAACTTAGTTTTAGGTTTGTTCTACTTCTGCGTTTCAAGTAGCGTCTCTAGATCGTTTAGATTTACGCATGCGCAGTGCGCACTGCAGAATACGCTAATTAACGTTACAACAAAAAAATGATTTTGAGTAAATGTATTCGCGTCTCTTTAAAAACTGCTAGTATGGCAAAGGAAAATTCACGGAATTTATTGTGTTTTACATCAAAGGTAGTTTTCGCGTTCTGTCACCCACAATCCTTTGCACGTAGCCTCAAACGATTCCGTTTCTGTAGGTGACAAACCTTTTCTGTTCGTGCAAACCTCATGTTTTAAATGTTTATTTTTTATTAAGGGTCTGTTTAACGCAATGTGTTATAGTAATCTCGTAACTGGTGGCGTATGACGTCACAAAAATAGCGCACAGGTAATGGCCTAACTGAGATATAAATTCAACATTCTGGCGTACAGTCAAATATGACTTGATATCTCTCTACTTCAGTAGTAAGATGACTGTGCAGAAAGTAAGAGTGTTCATAAATCATAATGTCATGCTCAATCCTCAAGACTTTAAATAACTGACTCTGTCACAGTACATCTAACAGCAGTTCAGCTGATTAATGTAAGGTTGTGTTATCACCATAAAAAAATGAGCCTTGTGCTAGCTGTCAGACGGTAACTGCACTGCAGGATAATATGGTCTTATATGTGCATACCATTATTCAACACAAATATTTATTATGTAATTATTAATAAAGTTGCACCCCTCCACACACACACCACCAAATGTGTATTTGATTTTCAGTCCAGTCTGACTACAGCTTAAGAATAACAATAACTACCCACTGAGCAATACATCACAATCTGTTCTATTGATAGAAGGGAAGTAAGGAAACAGTTCTTAAATGCCTGGGAACTGCCCATGCTGCTTTAACCCACTCCTTCAGGGACTTGGGCTATTTGTATCAGTCAGGAAACCAATGACAAACTTCCGACTCAAAATATTGCAACATTGCATTTGGGATTCTGGTACGAGCAGCAAGCCCGCAGGCATGACAAGCAGAAAGATGGATAACATTGATTATAACGGCCGGTCACAGAAAAATGGCAATTCAATGTATTTGGACTGTGGAGCAATTTCTTCCATGGTAATTAGGACAACATGCAAACACCAGCAAGAAATTGAATTATATTTGCTCACATTTGGAGGTCATTTATTATCATTAAAAATTATGATTATGCATTTCTTTTAACAGCACAAAAAAACCATGCACACATTATATGTCACCGCATTTGTAATAGTGGAATAAAGCGTGAAAATTACTGGCGAATGCAGCTATTTCTGCTGTTACTCTGCTTTAGGCACTTGTCGCAAATAAGTAGGTTGTTGAAACATTAGGGAGTTACCCGACTCGCATCTGCAACAAACCACTGTCGCTTAAAGACTGACGGTGAGGAATGTAACCTGACATCTGTTCAATGAATTCACGCTGAAATATGGAGACTTTAAAACTATCACAATTATACACAGAGCCCTCAAAAAACACATCCTAATTTCATATGTATAAAAACATGACTATACCACTTTGTGATGATTAGTCTTGGTTATATAAAGGGTGTGGGTGTGCACATTTCCACACACAGCCCCTGTGGAAAGAATGCAACACATATTTGTTAAGACTAGTGCACAGAGCCTGTGTCCTGTCAGAGCACATTCCCGCCTAACATCTGAAGTCCTGCCCTTTCCCTAGTAACCGACACATAAACGAAACACACACAATTCGAAATACATCACCTGATCCAATCACAATGAGCATTCTGGATAACATCTGGAGAGATTAGTGAACTTAAAAGCAGGCTTGGACAGCCAACAGTACTGCTTTATCTATTAATGCTTATTCACGAGGGGGATATTTCTGGAAAAAAGTGTATAACCTTATAATGCATTGATAACGTAGTAGCTCCTTTAAAACCAATAGCTTTTGTCTATGCTGCATAGCAACTGCATAAGGAACTGTATGGATTCTGGCACACTAATGTCACATTTGTTACCTGCGTGCTGCACCGCAAATAAAGTGTGAAGAAATTGTTTCAACATTTTTCAGACAACAGTGGGTTGTTTTCAATGATTTAAAAACCTTAAACATGAAAAAGTCAACATTAGATAAAGTAAAAAATATAAACCACAATGTCATAAATGTACAGTTAAAACTGCATACAATTGAACTGGCTGCACGTTTTTGGTTTTAGTTTTAGGTAACTATGACACTGATGTAGTGGGGGACTGGACAGGCTGGAGGAATTCTGATGTGAAAACAGCTTCCGCATATTCCTCACAAACATCCTGGAATTCCACTGCCACATCAGCCAGAGCCTCATCCATCAGTTCTTCAACCAGACTGAGAGAAACAACGGGACAGAGTGAGTTACAATCACAACACTTTAAATAAAAAGAAATTGAAAATGAAAATCTTCAAATATGGATTTTTTGATACATCAGTTTAGAGTGACTTTAAAACTTAATATAATGTACTATATAATATCATTACTTATGAATCATTTTTAGCAGTTGACAATCTATGGTCACTATGTCCATTATATGAAATGTCTGGGAAGATTCTTTAAAGGTGCTGTGTGCGATATTAAGGAAGATCTATTGACAGAAAAAGTGACGACACATTTGTCCTGTGTCAGCCACTCTGGTGCTTCGAGTAAGCCGTTGGTTGCAATTCGTAACCTCACCACTAGATGCCGCTACATTTCACAAACTGGACCTTTTAAAGTCTATAACAAAAATCTCATTCAATGTGCTGCAATGATTTAGTTTTTTGTCACAAAAGTGCAAAAAAAAGACTTTTTGCTCTTCAGAAATTGGTTTCCTATGTCTTTAGGACAGTAATGGGACAAGAATACTCAAGATACCTAGCTCATCTCAATTCATAGCAGCACTAAATCCCTGCTTTAAGGCAGAATTACACTCCCTCTGTGTGAAAAGCAGAGCTATCTGGAATCCAGTCAATTTCAGCTCACTCAAGGCATTGACTGCCTCCAAGGCTTTTATTACCCACAATGCACCGCAGACTGACAGGTGCCCGCGCCCATTCCCAGCAGCAGTGCTAATTGCCGTGACATTTCACATCTTCTCTATTTCTCTGGAATAATAACCATCCACAGTCTCTATGGTGCCACACTGACCTCTGCAAAAATAACCCCATAGCTCTTGTTTGTGCATAGCTCAATCCTCCAGGTTCATTTCTCTCCTTATTTTAAAACTGCAGCAAAAACATTTTCGCTTTAAATTCCTCACTTTCTCGCTTCCATAAATGATTTCTGCAACAATCCCTCTCGCCACCCACACAGCCCATGGTGAGAGGATCAAGTCTAACAAACCAGACCTCGGCTGGCGCCAGGAACACGTGGAGCTTCTCTGTTCCCCTTCGCACTTTTGTTAAAAGTGTGCTCTGCGGAGGGGTTGATAAATATCAACCGCACTGCACCAACTTAAAAATTCTCTTAAGTATGTTAATGGCAGGGTGGGCGTGCAGGAGTGCCAGCAGAACAACAGAGATGCTCATTTGCACCGAGCACGCTCCACATTAGCGCCCATCAAAAAACAGAGCTAATATTTACATTTAAAATGGCAATGTGTGCAAGGATCATTATAGCCGCCAGGCAGTAAACAATATCAACTCCTACTCGCTCGCTGTGAGAATCGTGGTGGGGCTTATGACTAATCTGTTATTGCTTGTGGAGCAAACAGAAAAGCTTTAGTTTTACTTTGTGTACATCTGTGAAGGTGTCTTGAGCACAAACAAAATCAATGTAGATATGACAGGAATTCTAGAGTGATTGGCACCAAAATGAGAGCGATAATTACAGTTTGATATTTATGGGTCACATGACTGTCACTCCATCTTCTAAATCCAGTTTTGCACAAATTTTTACCGAATTCGGTTTGCTGTCTTAATTTCAGAGAGGACGTTTATGTAACATCACCTCTAATGCAGTAAAAGCATAACACAACATAAAATAAAATAATAAAGACATAATCAGACTCCAACCTGTCTGCTATTGTCCAGGGGTTAAAGTTCCCCACAGCCTCGTGTGAGAGCAGCTGCAGGAAGGCATCGTGGTTCTCTCTGTATTTCTGAATGCTTCTCTGCATGCTGGACGGCACACTCAGGTAAAGCCCTCCTGTCCTCTTCACTCCTGCTGTGACTGCATGACTGGGGTCATTGAGGGTAGAAGAATCCTCATCCAGCATTGATGTCTCTGACACAGCTCTGCAAATAAAACCATAATGTTAGCTGTTAGCAGGAAAATCTAGTCCAAGTGATCACTAAAAAACTGTGTGTGGGGGGGAGTAAAGATCCTTAAAAAGTATTTTCCTTTGTATTATAGTGCATTGGTTTGATTTTGTTTTAGTCTGCAAAAAAATGAGTTTGTATTTTTGTCTTGTTTTTTTTTTCAGTACAAATATCTAAAAACCCTTAAATCAAAATATATTTACTCGACAAGGAAAGTGATCTGTGATATTAGGGTAGTTGACAGTGTGACAGCAAAAATTTAGAAAACTTTTAATATATTATAAACATGTCGTGTATGTATATTCACGACATGTTTATAATATATTAAAATAGCATAAGAGAGACTTCATTGTTTTTTTTATTTTTGCTATGTCACACCATAGGACACACGGTATGGTATCAACATGGTATCAACTACCCATTAACTCTTGTTTTCAGAAAACAAGATGATGATGTCAGAAAAAAATGATGTATATGCAAAAACATGACACAAAAAAATAAGTTTAAAGAACTTAAAAGGGAAAAACTTAAATCGAGTTTGCTTTTCCTGATATTCAAGCATAAACTCAGTTTTGATTGTTCAGAAAAGGAAACGTAATATCTTTGCTACTGAAGGAAATTCATTACATGTACTGCAAAACAAGACAAAAAGTAAGAAATTCACTTTTAATGTCTTGTTAAACAGTCATATAACCTTATTACATATATCTAATTAAGATCTCATTTGAACAATTTTGCTGAATAATAATAAACATACTCAGTAAAACATTTCAATCACATTTACCAAAGCAGCACCTGTATAATCTTTGCATCAGATGTCCATATCAACTTCTGTTAATGGAATAAATGGCAGCGCTGATCCAAACACAATCACAACAAATTAAAACTCTCAATTATTATGCCAATCTATTACACTGCTGCCTTTTAAGTGCTGCTAAATCTGGAATCAAAGCACTCGAGTAAACAACCCGGCATCATCCCCCACACAGTTCCTAGGGAGAAAACGCCTCTGTGTGTCCTCAAAGCAACAACCAAGGTTCATCTGCACCAGTCCGCTGAAATAATCAGTTGCTCAGAAGCACCAGCACTCTTCATGTTCACATTTAGCACATGAACACACATACACCGGCGTACGAGGGCCATTTATTTTCTAATGGAACTTTATGGGGGCCTGCGCTGCTATTGTGCAATCACTTCCCCTTTACCGTTCCCGCAAGGCGCCTTCTTTGTCCAGCTAATAGAATACCGCTCCGGCTAACAGCTACCCGTTTCAGACCGCGGCACTCGCCACAAGTGTGAAGTTCACTCAAACCTTTGAGTGGCCCGACAATGCCAACAATTAAAGAAACGAGGAAGGCAAGAACCGTTGTAAAGGACGGTCAAGGTAAGCGTTTAATTTGGGAATGCAAATTGGGAGGCGGGCACTTGGGTAATTTGATTCTGAAACAAGTAAGGTCACACGAGGTGCAGAAAGAAATTAGCATACATCTGCAAGATGTAAAGGTGACTAGACGTGTGCATAATGAAATGCCAACGGCTTTCTTCTGTCAAAACATGCTCTGGTAAAGACAAGCACACATATATTCCTACTGCAGAGCCAAAAATAAAGGCCGAATTTCTCTTCCGCCTCACAATCAAGAAACACACTCTCAAAGCTCAACATGGAATTTATATGAGGAGACACAGCGCTGTGCTTGTGCATACAATCCAGTATGTCTGGGAGAGAAGATTTCAAATCAAGTATTCCAATCCATTCTTTCCCAACCAAGCGACTACCATTGAGATGAGATCTTCCAATCCCAGGGCTCCCCGATCAGACGTGAGGCGGCTACAATTATCTGGTGCCAAAACACATGATACGTGTGAAGAGTCTGGCTGACCAGAGCTCTATCAATATTCAAAAGGACAGATCAAAAACGATAAAGCTATAGGGATCCAATACAGCTTCGATTTATCTGGTGAGAGCCCATCACCAGCAGCAATGTTACCGTCAAAAGGCCAGAATGATGGGGAACATGTGGATGGGGAGAAAGAAAGAGGCGATGCAGATGTGACAGAAAAGGTTAGAGAACAGAGAATGAGGATCAAACTGAAGACAGACCTCGCCACGGGCTCTCCATTGATCTCTTAGAGCTTTAAAATGAGCGCTGGGGATCAGAGACGGTCTCAGATGTGCTGGACACACTATCTGTGGAGACCTCCCACTCTCATAACCTCTCTGTGCGGTCACAGATCATCAGCCGACACTCTTTTGAAGGGTTTCTTTCTGTTATTGATGCTCCTGCATTAAACAATGGTTTGTGGGATTTTGTTTCATGTTGCATTGGACTAAATGGTGCTGTATGTTCATGACACATCAATGCCTGGAGCTAACAGGAAATTGAAGTTGACCCTATTGACCTTATTCAACTCTTTCCCCACCAATGTTTTTAAATTAAGTTGAAAGCCAGCACAAGCATTTTGGATCAATTTTCTTTTATGAATACGTAAGTGACCATGGACCACAAAACCAGTCAGAAGTAGCACGTGTATATTTGTAGCAATAGCCAACAATACGTGTTATGGGTCAAAATTATCAAAATTTTTCTTTTTTGCCAAAACTCGCGACAAAAAACGACAAACTTCAAGCCGCGGTCACACTTGACACGTGACACACGCCTCAAGACTCCGCCCCCTCCAGTTGCACATTTCACACAGAAAGTAGCGTTTACCGTCATAAATCCTCCGTTGGCCTTAAGCTGCCGTACTAAAAACCCAAATCATTACCATAATGCTTTGAATAATTCATTTTCATGAGTTTTATCTTCCGCTGCCACATCCGCCCAATAATCGTCCATTCTGATGTAAATAAGCCAGAGAAATGGACGTAAACGCTCATGAGAGTTTGATTGAGCCATTAGTATGATTCTAAATCACCAGTTCAATGTATAATGCAGAGAAATAATGATGGAGGCTGAGGAAATAAATGACAGAGTCTCATTAAGGGAAAGTGGATGATTGGATAGACTGTAACCAGGGACCAAAATTAACTTTTTGACACACAAGAGGGCAACATCTTGATCGAGCAGCAACGACTAATCTGTAATCACACTCAGCAAGCAGGATAAATGGAGATATGCTTCAAACGTTGCCTCTGGATGGATTAGTTGAGATAAATGAGAAGTGTTTAGCGACAGTCATGTCCCTAGTCAAAGAAATAAAATATCACATTAGTTGAACAGCTGGAAACTTTTCCTCAGTAGATGAGGATCCTGAAGTGAAAAAACTCATCTACTTCCTGGCCTAAACATAGTATAGTGGATAAAGCAGGTACACATGTCCTCATTTTGCTTTTTTGCATTCTGTTAGAAACTAGCAACATTAAATCTTAGTTTTAAGCACAACAGCTTGTATATGCAAATATATTGACTATTAAACTAAAAAAGGTGCATCAGAATAGCTATTCAAGTTTTTCTCTCTTGGATGGCATCCAGCATAGCTGATGCAGCATCCATTCCTGATTCCCTGCATTGACTATCAGACACAGCAGCTCATGGGATTTCTTAAGAGGAAACCTAATCCTAGCGTCAGTCACTGTTCATGTTCCAGCACAGGCTTAAGAGAGACTGAAGAGAAGTCTGAGGGTGCGTTGACATTTAAGAGCCAGTGTTTTCTGTAAGCGCAAGTGATTGGATGAGGGAAATAAATAAAAAAACTCCCAGAAGCCCATGACATCCATGTTGCCCGAATGCCTGTTAATAATGATAGAAAGAAACAGAGAAGCACTTCTCAAAAACAGGGCCTAACATGCTTTAAAACAAGTTCATTTTGCCTGCTTAAAGGCATAGTTCACCCAACAATATTGCCCCAAATTTTTAAACATTTCTTTGTTCTGTTAAAGACAAATAAGATATTTTAAAGGATGTTGTAAACCAAACAGTTCTGGGGCACCATTGACTACTATAGTAGTTTTTACCCCTACTATGGTAGTCAATAGCGCCCCAGAAATGTTATGTTACAAAACATTCTTGCAAATATCTTTCTTAGTGTCATTTTGATCACTTTAAAGAGATGTAAAGAGTCACTGTCTGGAATGCACAAACTGACCTATTTCAGTCAACTCAAGGGTGAGACATTGAGATATATAAACGTGGCATATAAACGTGTGGTTGCGTTTCCAGCCAAATTTTCTTTCTGGGACGGCCACCTGTCAAACCAGCAATGTTGATTAACTATGTTTACACCCAGAGACACAAATATTATTCTAAAAGGATTGCAGCGTGTCGTCATTTTTTATCTGGAACTGTTCTATTTCTTATTTTGACAAAATGCATGAAACAGACTGCCGGCCAACATAAAGGCACAGCCGGTGAAGCATGGTGCCCACTGACCTGAGACCAGTGAACAAATGCCCAACCCTGCAGCAGAGCACAATAACACTGCAGGCGGCAATTCCAGAGAGCCTATTGGCATCCACTACAGGAAAACAACAGGCTCTCTAACAATGACTAAGCACCATAATAATCATCTTGTCATTAATGTGCCTGACGCTTCAAACTCATCATTGGGTTTGTAGAGGATAACACAAATATACATGCACTAGTCAGACTTCTTACCATCACTTACTTTAGCTAAAAATCCCTCAATAAGACATTTTGGATGTTACCTAGAAGTCTGTCATTAGATTAAATAGTGATTTGGCTATACACAATGTAGCAGCCAAAATGCATGATGGGAAGGTGAGATCAGTCTAATGCCCCGAGATTAGACACAAGCTTTATAGTTTGTGTTGACATTGTGCTCCTACATCGAGAGCGAGCGAGAGGGCTCGGAGGCTGAACATTTACTTTGCATTCACAGAGCTGAAGGATCTCATTGTGGCGGAGTGGAGAAACATTTTAATCTCCTAATGTATTTATTGAACCTGTTCCACTAAATTTCCCATCATGCCCCTCTTTAGACAACTCTTTTGCCCTTAAGACTGTCCCTTTTATTCTTTCATTTTCCTCATTAATTTAGTGAGCAAATGTTGTTGCCAAACCTTTGGCCAGTCTCCTGCTTTCTCTTGGCAGAACTTCGCAAGGAGCGGGTGGGAGAGAGGAGGCCGATTTATCGTTGGCAGATATTTTGGAACTTATTTCATTTTCTTCTGGCCGCTTAAAAAAAACTAATATTACGATGTGAAAGCACAAAAGGTTCTGGTCAATGTGCAGTTGCCCTGTAAATATACTGAAGGCAGTATATCGGTCAATGCTCTAAAGAAATTCACTCAGAACCAATAACCACTCACCCCGTCTCCACTGGCTTCTGCAGGAGGATGTCAGCCGTGCTGGGAGCGTTTAAGACTGGCTTAGTCAGTCGGATTGGCTGAGGGGAGCCTGGTCTAGAGCTATTCCTCCGAGTATCTGCAACAAACAGCAAGTTTGACACTGCTACCATCTGGTGGACATCATTATCTTAACAGCTACATAAAATATTTTGAAAAGTGACCTAACAACACTCTCAAGGACAACTAATTCTGTCAAGCTTCCTATGTTCTAAAAATTGGTGACAAATGTTAATGGTTGCCCAGGTGCTGTTACTCACCTGTGCCTTTATCCCATGTGAGAGGGTCAGAGTATGAGATCATGGCAAAACGTCTGCGTACTTCCTCCTGGTCTCTCTAGGTAACAAAATAAGACAAATTAAAAAGTTCACATGAATCCATTTTTGTCTTTGCTTGCGTGCACGTTTGTGAAAGATGATCTGAGATCCGAAGTGATTCGTCACTACAGTGATGTGTAGAAAGCATCTAGGTCCATGACATCACAATATGTGACATCATTGTCCTGCTCATATCTATGCTTTTCAGCCTAGCACAAACTGACCTCCATCTCCTCCATCCTCAGCAGCATGCTCTCTAGTGTAGGGCCCTGCAGCTGTCTCTCAGCCTCAATCTCAGCCACCTGCTGCCTCTCAGTCATCCACACAGCTCGAGCCGTGTCCTCCAGAATATCGTCAAGAACAGCCTCACTCAGCACGTCTGCACTCCCCTCAGACTGCAGTTATTTACAACACAGCATAGTACAGTACAGTGCCATCAATTAATAAAAGATGAAGGTTTAAATTTTGGAGTGAAGAAAAGTTTGACTTTCTTACCTTATCTGCAACCTTCAGTCGTTGTCTGAGAGCATTGCTTCCTGCGCCAACCACCTGCAGTATAAGAAATAAAGAAACTGTAAACCAAGAGACAGACAGTGCATTCACATCCATGCCAACACACACACACACACACACACACACAAACACACAAACACAGAACAGCTGTTCACAGCATGCCTGAAAAATGGACAAATACAAGAGGAAAACAATGGTACACCTTCTCTCACCATAGTTTTGTGGGAACATCAGATGCATGTGTTTACCTGTGCTTGATCCAACAAAGGTTGAATTCTCTCTCTGGCGGCCCGCTCGGATTTTACCGCCCATTGTGTGGGAGAGCCTACTGTGGTTCTACCATGCCCACATGCAAATAGATACACATAAATTACATAAGAAAACATACACAAATAAAAATTTACAAACACTATTATCCTTTACATTTAGAAACCTTAGATGCAGTGAAATGTAAAAAGAACCAAGCAGGATTTAAACATTTTTGTGACGTTACATTATTAAACTCTTAAATTAATCAAACTTGTGTGTGTTAGGATTTCATTTATGGCCAATAAAATATATTCAAGCAAGCAATCCGAATACAAATGGATTACGTAAACACCTATTTTACAAATTAACAACATATTAGTAAAATGTAATTTATTTTGAGTGTACAGTTCAGCTTGGTTAGAATAATAATGGTGCTGCTCTCATACCGAAGTTTATGAATGCGATCTGCTTCCTCTTTACTCAGACGATTCAGTTCTCTTAATCTCTCTGCTGTCATCCGCTCCAGCCAGGCTTGCCTGTTACATACACATCTATTCAGATCTACTTCACACACACAATTACTAGGCAAATGGTGAGTTCAGCAGCAAACATCTATGTTATAAATGAAGATCAAAGTGATGAACATTAAGTCAGAAAGAGAGACGACTGAAAATGGTTTAGTTAGAGAGAGCTTAGCCATGGAATTGAATCACTTTAAGAGCACAATCAAATCTGAAAATCTCAAGCCTGTAGCTTATGGCTTTCTTCAGCGGTTTTCAGCAATTCTTTTAAAAAAGTATGAATTTTCTAAATGCCATCTGTTTAATTTTCTAACTAATATCTACTACAATCAGCCAAGAAAAGTGAAAGAACTTCTTCAAGAACTTTTTTTCCCACATCAACAGATCTGGAAATCCTAAACATTTGTGTCTTAAAGTGATAGTTCACCCCAAAATGACAATTCTGTCATCATTTACGCACCCTCTTGTCTTGACCTGTATACATTTCTTTGTTCTGATGAACACAAAGGAAGATATTTGGAAGAATGTTAGTAACCAAACAATCTCAAACCCCATTTACTGCCATAGTAGGGAAAATAAATACTATGAGTCAATGGGGGTTAGATATGTTTGGTTACTCACATTCTTACTTTTTGATTATTCGGATTTGAAATGACAAGAGGGTGAGTAAATGATGACAGAATTTTCATTTCTGGGTGAACTATCTCTTTAAGTAGCACGAGAACATTTGTAGTAATAGCCCAAAATACATTGTATGGGTCAAAATTATAGTTCTTTTAAATGCCAAAAATCATTGGGATTTTACTGAAGATCATGTTCCATGGAGATATTTTGTAAATTTCCTACTGTAAATATATAAAAACTTTATTTTTGTGAGTGGATGCAGCAAAATCGCTAACAAAAATGGCCGGAGACACGCCGACAAACTTCACTCGCTCTTTGGGAATTACTCACTCAAGTTTGGTATCTATGCAAAGCTTAGAATTTCAGCTTTCAGGTTCATCAATTCTTCACAACGGCATTACAGCGGTAAGCCAAAAGAGAGTTTTAAAATAAACCTGTTTCTTCTTAGCAGCTGCCACATTTGGTCTTTCATGAATTGGGTCTTTAGTACAATCACTATACAAGACATAATAACAAACCTGAGAGCCTCATTATGGACTTGTTTCCTGTCATGTGATGAGGAGCTGAGCTGTGCGTTTTCTATGGACTTGATCTGTGGCTGCTGCTTTTCAGGGCTCTTTTCAAGGGAGAACAGACATCTGGGTTCTGGCATACTAGCCACAACACTACAAACAAACAAACACAAACACACACACACACACACACATTCATATTAGTAAAACATGAACGCAGAAGTAAATCAAACCTTGAAGGAAATTAGTGAAAGGTGTAACAGTTTGTAATAATATGAAAATGTTGTGTGTTCCAACCGCTGTCGAGGAGGAGAGTGTGGAGATGTTGGTATCCAAGGCACAGTGGCCTCTCTCTGGGGGACCTGATTCTCTCTCAATCGGGATGAGACGGTGGGCTGCTGGAAGTTGCAATCCCGAACATGACCGACCTGGTGAATAGAGAGGCATGTATATTTTTCCAGTAATGTAATCTAACTTCATGCTTACTGATTGAATGGTGTAAACGCAAACATATAAACAGCTATTTAAACAAGCAAAATAAAATTTTACATTTACTGTATTATGAGAATAGTACTTAAGATTTTGTTTTATGATGTTTTTATTTATCTGTGTTCTTAAATATTTTATGAAGACACGTTTATGTTGGAATGTGTAAAAAAGCCCTAAAGGCAATAGTTCATGTCCCTAAAAGGTCAATTACCATGCTTTTCACTCCCTATTTCCATAAATTATTTAAAAAAATATGAGCCACATTTTTACCTTAACATGGACTGGGTTAATGGTGCTGATGGTTTTCTTAAGTGTTTGTGGTTCGGTCTCTCTCTTCTGTTTATTATGTATCAGGCTCTCAAGACCTGCCTTTAGAACTTTATTGCGCTCCTTCACCAATGCCTGCGAGGTCCTGTGGGGCTTCCCAGCCATTCTGCCTCCTGCATACACATAAAAAATAAGTACCTATACAGGGAGCAAATCACATTTAGAACATATATACAGATTCTGTGACAACAGAAAGTCTGGGAACTCACCAGCAGTTTTTACAGCAGTAGGCTTACGGGGAGGTCCTCTCTGAGATGTCCTCTTGACTGGGCCTCTTACGGGATGAGGAGGGGACGTGCTGCGAGCCTCAACCTTCAAAGAAGTCTTTTCTGCAGGGTTGATATTCTGTACGTCTGGGTCTCTCCCCTTTGGTTTCTCCTGCTTGCTCAGTGCTGAGTCAAGGATCTAAGCGGACAAACGAAACATTAATAACTGTCTGCCAGATTAATTTTTGTAACGTACAGCATTTATATACAGAGCACATATGATTGATCCAACAGCACCTCAAGTTTCTGCAGGATGTCAAGGGCTGTCTCTGGCACAGCGGATCCTTGTCGCACCTCTACTTTGGCAGAACAGAGAGAGAGCTGGCGAATCAGCTGGCCCAGCTCTTTGCAGTAGGTGGGCACTTTGCTCTCTGCAGGGTCCGACAGCTGGCTGATGAAAACTTGCATGGCTCTTATAGCTCCCCTGTGAGCAGCAGCGAGTCTGTCCACTGCCATAAACTTCAAAAGCATCACAGAAATGAATAAAATTCTAATATCAAATACACATTTAAAGTCTTACTATATACAATAGTCGTACTAAAGTCTTATAGTATTACTATAATACTTTGGGTACCTCTTTGGTTTGTTTGATATTCTGAGAACGGAGCTTGTCTAAATCCTCCTGGATTTCTTTGACCTGCACAAAAGACAGTCTTATTATGGTCTCTAAGGTCTACTAATGGCACAGAACCGAATATCTTCCTCATTCCTGACACATAGATTCTATTATTACTTTAGGTACATAAACTTCAGTGTTTACAGACCTGCTTCTGCAATACGTAGATTATTCGTGCCGAACGAGCTGCCTGCTCCTGCCGACGGATCTCCATCCTCCGCTTCTCGTCTGGCTCCAGAACCTCCACCACACGCCCTGCGAGTCCAGCATGTCCACATTTAAACAAAGAACAGCAGATACAAAGAGCTAAGATAAGAACCAGCCATACCTTTATTAGCCAGCTGCTCTATTCTTTGAACATATGTGCTCAGTTCCTTCTGTAATTTGAAAATCTCCTGGCTGAGCTGTTGTTCATTATTGAGCACATTGAGGTCTTTGGTGGGTGGCGTCCGGCCCGGTCTAGGCTGGCTGTTGGTTATCCGAGGTGTGCATACAATCACCTGAGCACAACCAGACTTTGTTTGGTTCTTCTGACCTGACTGCTTTGGTGTTCCACCTGAAGAGACCTAATTTGTAAAGAGAGACACAAAGATATTAAGCCATACCAATTCTCAAAAAGGCTACAATATACATATAAACGTCTGAATCTGTAATGCATTATCACCTGAAAACTGTGATCCATGTTGTTTTTCTGAGGGCTGATACTCTGTGATCTCTCCAAGGTATGATCAAGAGACAAATGACTAATGGATTCCTGATGTTTTCTGCGCAGGTCTCTCTTAGCCAGCCTGACCGCAGCTTGCAGTCTCTCTTCTGAGAGGACTGAGAGACGCAAGGAGCTGGTGCAGCTCTCCACATCATCCTGTCCCTCTGCCCTGTGCACAAGCTTCTCTATCACGATAGAGGAAGGATGCCCCACACGGGTCGCTCGGTTGAGAACACTGGGTGCCACTGTGTCATTAAACTGAAGCTGAAATTAGAGAAATTAACATTCATGTTCATTACAAATCAAATCTAAATCAAGATTATGTATCTAATATGCGTGTACATTTAAAGAAATGTGCATATCACATTCCTGCTGTAAAAAAACAAATGGTTACCGATACAAATACGACTATTAGCCAGCAGCTGTCTACCGTTGAAAGCACTACAAAAATCCTTTATTTTTTTATATATAGTTTTAAAGGGAATTGTATTGGTTTTAATAGAAACTATAATGGTGTCTACTGGCATTTGATGGATTCTATTGGTCAGATGTTACATCCTACTGGAATAATGCCCAAAACACACTACAAAATAGAATTTTGTAATGTTTTAATGGAAAAAGCTAATGATTTATAATGGTATTTTAATGGAAACTATTAGAATTTCTGTGATGGTTTCTAATGGGTCTTTATTGCCCCTGCTGATAACAACATTATTCCACCAATAGAACCCAACGAGAGACCCACAGAGACCATTATAGTTTTCATTAAAACCAATTCAATTCCCATTACAACCATTAAATCCATTGGCAATTTTGTGATGTTTCTATTGTTTTTTGTGTTAAAGATAGTTTTGCACTCATAATGTATTTGCACAATACATTATCACATTTATACAATACCTGCGATTGCAGACAATGAACCTGAAACACAGATGGGCGTTTTTTAATCCATTCCCGGTTCACAGAGCTCAGTTCCCCAATAGTCATAGGAGATCCTCTATGGAAATCAGAAATCATCCTGATAAAATCCTCAATTTGCGTTGCAACAATCCGCACCGAGTAATCCTTCTTGCTTCCGTTCCTCACACAAACACCGCGCATTAAACGAACAATCCGTGAGTAAAAACGACATTGCGTGGTATAATGTCTATGTCTTCACGTGACAGCCTATCGTTAAACAAAGCCCAAACCTACCTAGTTTGTTTATAGAAAAGTCAGACAGTTTAAAACACCGCCATGACAACAAACCCCTTCTTTGTGTCTTTTCTGTTGAGTTGAGATGCTGCAGTTTCATATACGGCACGCGAGGTCGCCCTCTTTCGGTTTTAATGAACAGCTGAACTCTATGCGCTGCTGACGTGTTTCCGGCTAAAGCTCAGCCAGCGTATTTACTTCCGCGATTCGTGTCCTAGCAGCAAAACTCTTTCATTAGGATAATTAAAGAACTATTTATAATTCAAGTATCGTATACAATATATATTAATTAAGCATTATAGTAATGGCATCCAAGAAGTTTAAATATCAACGGCGGGAAGACAGCAGCACTGCTGAACATTGTTGTGTCCCGTTATGTAATGCCTCCTCAAAGTTCAACTCTGTGCTGAGTTTCCACACGTTTCCAACGGACCAAGAAAGGCGCAGAAAGTGGGTTCACAACATTCGACGTGAGGAATTAAACATCACATCTCATACAAGAGTCTGTAGTCGTCACTTTATTAGCGATCATCTGATCGAGCCATCGAGCACTAATGGCCGTCGCTTGCTGAGGAAGCGGGCCGTACCCACCTTATTTAAGTGGAACGGCTACTCCGTTGCAGAAGCAGGGCAAAGGAGTGATGTTTACAACCAAGTGGATGAGAATCCTGTGCCAATGGACGTTCATCATGTGGAACATGATTATTGTAACGTTCCAAAACCCGAGGCAGCTGATGATGCGCTGGATCAGACTGAAGAACTCCGGAAAGAGGTGGAGCGACTGAGGAGACAGGTGGAAGAGTTGACGGTCAGGCAGAGATTTGGTTTGGGGCGATTTGCTGCTTCTGACGATGATATAAAGTTCTACACTAGGTACTATATAAAAGCCTACATTACTGTTATATATGTATATGTTACCCTGGACAACAAAATTGAGATTTGTACATCATATGAAACTAAATAAATAAGCTATCTCTTGATGTATGGTTTGTTAGTATAGGATTTTGGCCAAGATATAACTAGTTGAACATCTGGAATCTGAGGATGCAAAAAATCAAAACATTGAGAAAATGGCTTTAAAGTTGTCCAAATGAAGTCCTTACCATAGCATATTACTCACAAAAAGTTTTGCTGTATTTATGGAAGGAAATGTACAAAATATCTTAATTGAACATGAACTTTACTTAATATCCTAATGATTTTTGGCATACAAGAAAAATTGATAATTTTGACCTATTACTACAAATGTTCTTGTGCACTTAAGGTTTTGTGATCCAGGGTTACATATACATGTGTGTGATTTCAGTTTTAAAACCCATCCTTCATCTACTTTAGGTTTGTAACTTACAGCCATTTAATGGCTTTCTGGAAACTTATTGAACCTGCATCCCACAACATGATTCATGTGTCAAGAGTAAGAGCAACTACAATGAGGAGTGAAGCTGGAACAGCAGACAGTGCACAGGTAAATAAAGACATTTTTCATTTCAATGGAAGTCTAGCCTACACATTACATGCACATAATGCAAACCTTGTCATTTTTACAGGGTGAGTCTCTACAGCCCATTGATGAGTTCTTCCTCCTCATGGTCTACCTCTCACTTGGCCTAGAACAGCGGGATCTGGCCCACAGATTCAACATCCATGAGTCCACAGTTAGCCGAATCATCACAACCTGGGCCAATTTTTTGTACACCATTCTTGGGTCTGTCCGCATCTGGATGTCTGAGGAGGCAGTCAAAGCTCATCTACCTAGCGAGTTCCACGACTACCCAGACACACAAGTGGTGATCGATTGCACAGAACTGCGTTGCCAAGCACAATCTTCTCTCCTGCTTCAAAGTGAAGTATTCTCTGCTTACATGTCCCACTGCACCTTTAAGGGATTAATAGGCATGGCACCACATGGTACAGTCACCTTTGTGTCGCCCCTGTATGCGGATTCTGTCAGTGATGAGGAGCTTTTTAAACAGTCTGGAATTGTATCGCTGCTGAAACCTGAAATGGCGATTTTGGTTGACAGCGCTTTTCTTGTTGATGACTCTGTGCCATGCAAAGTGCACAGACCTGCTTACCTGTCGAAGAGGGAGCAGATGTCATCTGATGAGGTGAGGGAGACACAGTCCGTTGCTCGGCTGAGGGGCCACGTTGAGCGTCTCATGGGCAGGGTGAAGCAAAATAAGCTGTTTGACACAGTCATCCCTCTGTCCATTACAGGGAGCATCAACGAACTATACACAGTTGCTTGCCTCCTCGTAAATTATCAGAATGGCCCCTTAGTAAAAGCGTCGCTGAAGATTAAAGACGAAATAACATTTGATGGGGATTGATGGAATTGCAATTATTGTTCAATTTGTAAATAATATAAACATGTATATAAAGAACTTTTATACTGTGTTGACTGCACTACAGTCTTGTCAACTTGCAAAATGAATAAACATTGATCATCATGTAAACAAAATAGCATCACTTTGACAGCGTGCACTGTGGTAGTGTAAACATGTGAATATAAACAACTGTGATAACACACACTGCGGTTATGTAAACATTTTAATATAAACAACTTTGATACTGCAGTAACATATAAATATAAAAAACTTTGATAACATGCACAGCGGTAATGTGTACATGTGAATATAAACAACTTTTATCTCAAATCAATATTTCTTCTTGTGCTTATAATTATGTGGTAAAAGCTATGCAATACGTAGCTATATATTATATACCCATGATCTTTATCTAGTTTTCATTTGTCTTGCCTAAAAGCCTCTGGCTTGCAACTGTTTAGCGATAAAAAATAGTTTTGATCAATCAATTTCTGTCCAATTATTTACTTATAACTAGCCATGTAAAAAGCATACATCTAGACAGTTACAATTGAAAAAAGAACCCAGCGTGAGACCCCTGATCACCCTGTCAGGGTTTATTCTGTAACAACCAGCTAGAAGTATTTTTCACCACTAAGTCTTGTCTTATAGTATTTTGATAGGCCTACTTTAAAATGTAATACAATTTGAGGTATTAATAATAATTTAAACTAAATAGCATATGTGTGGTACAGCAAATGCAAGGAGATGACAAATCAAGTAAGTATTATTAAAATGAATTGTAAAAACCAGTAAAGAACCTTTAGGGTTTCAGTGCTTGTTTTCTATTCCACTTATAAAAATAATTGCTGAAAATATTCACTAGTAACAACAAAATATAATTCACATTATAAATTGTGCATTTTATTATTGCAAATTGTTCTGGTATATTGTAATTCTAACCTTCCAGTACTGACAATATTTAAAATAATATACTTCAATTGAACAATTTCTAACAATCAATTGCTTAGAGAATTGTTTTATACCATATACTGCCTTTTATTTATTTATTCATCTATTATTTTATTATTATAATGTATGTATAGCTGCTTTGCAACAATACATTGTGAAAAGCGCTATATATACTACATTTCTATTGAATATAGTATCAATACCACAAAACTACAGAGAATTTCAATATTTAACTTTTCTAAAATGTGTTATCCTTATCTTACACTGTTTTGTACAAACTGGTTTCGCTCTCAAAAGTGTGCAAGGATTGTGACATCTGTACCATTTATAACATCTTTATTAACCTTTAGTCTGACTGGACAGTTTCGACAAAACCTCTGGAGGCATGAACAGAGAGAAAACAAATCTGTTCTGACAACTTTCAGATCAGTTAAATTATTGAATAAGTCAAGAGTGTCTCCAGAAGATTCTTTGTTTGGCCGACCGAAGGAGACGCTTGCAGATAGCCTAAAAATAGATGTTATAACGGTGACGACAAGCTGGTGATAAACCCATTTCTCTTCTTGTCTAAATCTTTTTAACTCTTCAACATACTGTTTAAATTACTACATGTATTTGTAATTGTATGTTGCTTCAGTCGTGATATACATTGTAGTGGCCGTGGCAAAAAGATCAAATAAAACATGAGTTTCACACAGTTTATGGTGCTTTATTATTGCTATTTAATAAGGTGCCAGAGGAAAAATAAACAACAAACTGGATTGTACAATATAATAAAATATGATATAATAAGACGCAACTTGTCCCCTGAAAATGAGCAGTCAAGTGAAAGAAAGCGCAAATAAACGCGCTTGAAATCCAATGTAATAACTGATATATCACATTTAACACAGTGCACCAGGTGTAGATCTGTCTTCAAATATCTCCCCGTTAGTTTCACGTGTAAGTGACTCTCCAGCGACGCATGTCTCTGCCCGTGCCGGCGTGACCTCTATCCCTGCAGGCACGAGTAGTTTGATGTCCTCGTACTGTTGTCATTGGACCCATCTGGGGTCCAGAAGAACACGTAGTAGATCGCTAAAAATAACGCTGCGATAGAAACACACAGAAAGTATGCGATGCCCATCGCCACTTTTACCCATATCTTAGTGGCTCTGCTCGCCGCCTTCACCCTCTGGTCGCCGGGATAACTCGTTATCCTCTCCGTTCCCTCGTTGGTCCTGACGGGTGTGTTTTCTCTCATTGTGGGATGTTTGAGATAACTTCAGTTAAAATGCTTGTTCTTCAGAAGCTGGTGTGCTGTGAGAAGCTGTCTGAATTCATGCAGTTGTAGGCTATTATCGTCAGACGCGAGACGCGTTTCAGCATCCGCGCACTGTTCATGCTTCGGGGGGAGATGCGCACTAGGTTTAAATGAGACACTGGGCGGAGTCTAATCTCCAGTCCCGTCTCTTTAGCTCCATCACAGTCACAGAGACACACTTTTTTAACATTTATGCCTCAAGGAACAAAGTCTATTATTATTAAAAGCATCTGTGAAAGTAAGGACTTGGAAATGTCCTTCAGATCAAATGTTAATAGGAAATTACCGTTATTAGGCCTATTTGAAATGACGTTTCATAAACAATAGCTTTGTTAAAATACATAGGATCTAGTTATGGGAAATTTAGTCTTCTTTATACTCTAAATTATTACATTTGTAGAATCCTGTTCAAGGATAGGTGGACAGTATGGTAAACATTTTACCGTGATAACATACTAAGGGACTGAAATCTATTAAACTGTTAAAAGTGTATCTCCTTAAGTAAGCACAATAGAAGACAACAAATACAGGACTTCATTTTTAGGTTTTATTTGGTGAACTATGCACAAGGCAAAGATGTCCTTTATTTGCTCTGACAGCTTACAAAGTACAGATACAGTTGCGCTTACTGTTCACACATCATAAGATAATAAATGCAACCAAAACTTCTAACAGTAAGTTAAAACAAACAAACCAAAAATGGACTGGAAGTACTCTAAGATAAAAACTCTAAAAGAAAATCCTCCAAACATTTCGCCATCATGCTACATGCACCAATCCAAACCTCATGAGAAGCAAACCAAATGAAATATTTGCATTTTCTACCCCTAACAGGAAGACACTTTATCTGCAGGGCGATGCAGTGGGTACAATACAATCACAAATGTCACGATTCTTTCTGCTCGGAGAGCTAAACTGATATTCGAGGATACACATTGCACGAGAGGGGAGCGCTCACACAAAGCATTGGAATGTCTGCTGTTTTTAAGATCTATACATATTGCATGTGTTCAAGCTCCTGCTCAGTTCATTAATGTTCAGGAACACTTTACAGAATACACTCAAATATAACAATAATCTGCTGTATATGCATTAAAAACAACTTAACATGAAACCAATATTAGATCTGAGGTGCACATTCTCTGTCGCCTCAATTGTTCTTATGCAAACTCTTCTATTTAAATCATCTTTGGTCAGTGTTCATAACATCTAGGGCACAACTCATTTATGGCAAAATCAACATCTAACATGTATATAACATTATCTGACAATTCGCAAGATTAACTTGGAAGTAGACCTGAAAAATGACCCTAGTTTACCAAGAGATTGCAATTCAAGTGAAACATGCTTTTTAAAAAGCTTTCTCAGCTGCACCATAGACGGCAGTTCAATTTATGAAGTTAAATCTGATTTCAATTGTGTTAATTCAGTACAAATGGTTAATATTCTTGCGATCAATGTAATGATGTTAATGGAGACCTCACCATCCTCAAACCCTTTATCTCATGATCAGAGTATCGCATGCTTTACTGATAAATCCCAATGTAAATGTCTGTCCTGGATACTGATCCAGTAAAGAGCAGCACAGCTTGACAACGGCAGAGTCCCAACCAATGAGGGATAAATAAACATTACAGCGGGCAGTTTGGATGAAGTGGTGGTGAGGTTTAGGGTAACTTAACCCCTTTCATTTACAGTCACCAGTCGGCCACCTGATGTCTTTCCTTGCCTCCGCTTACCTCCTCTCATGGACCGCAGACCACTGAAAGTTTCAGCTAGTGCTCTTAGACCTCAGCCTGTGGACAGAAATATAATTATTAAAAGAAATATTTATTCACCCTCACATTGTTCCAAACCCATATGATTTATTTTCTTCTGTGCAACACAAGGTAATTTAGAAAGAATGCTAGCACTTCTATGGTACAGAAAAATATGCAATGGAGGTGAATGGCGTTTATGGTTTCGAAACAATATGAATGAATTAGTGAACGACAGAATTTTTTTGTTTTTAGGTGAATGATTATTTTAATGAAAATTTAATTTTGTCTGGTTGTAACTGTCCTGTTTTATTTTAATGCCTTTATAAACACTGAAATTAATGTGTTCCTAATGGGAAACCCATTGTAGACAATGAGATCATTCAATTTCCTCTGGGTTTTATTATCTTCCTCTGGGTTTTATTATCATCCTCTGATCTTCAAGTCCACTGCCGGTTTCCCCATAAAAGCTTTTAAGCAATAAAAAACTGTTTTCTTCCATTAAACAGGCTAAGTGTAGAACAGTAATCCAATTTAGAGACATACAAGAATCTTGTTGCTCAGGCCATACTGCTAATAAGCTATTAGCTTTTGTGTTGATTTCAAGGGCACATGTGGACAATAGTTTAAAAGAGACTGAAATTCGAACCGGGGAATTAACAACAAAACAAGAAATCTCTTCCTCTCATCAGCTGCAATTGTTCACATAATAAATGACTAGTGTGATGTCATGACAAAAAGCAGGAACAGGAAAACAGTGATCCCAAATGATTGATTGAAGATGGAGCCCCTTGCATTTGACAGGAAGTGACATCACAGCAAAACACTAATGATCAATTCCTCTACTTGACTCAAATGGACACAAGGGAAATGCAAACATACAATCATATGAGTAAAAGCTGCACATTTATTTGCTGTTTCAGCAACTTGCCAAATGTGACAACAGTACAAACTACAAATTCATCACTTCTGTCATAATACTAAGACGTGTAAAAAAAACATAAACACTGGGTACTATGTAAAGGCTTAAGAGATAATAGGAGACTAAAAATTTGGAGGAAAGTTCTGTCATCATTTACTCACCCTCTTGTCATTTTAAACCTGTATGACTTTCTTTCTTCTGCAAAACACAAAAGATATTCGGAAGAATGATGCCACCAAAAACAATTGGTCCCATTGACTTCTATTGTGTGGACACAAAACCAATGCAAGTGAATGGGTACCACCAGTGTTCGGTTACCAACATTCTTTAAAATATCTTCTTTTGTGTTCTGCAGAAGAAAGTCATGCAAGTTTGAAATGTATAATATTGGCTCCCCATATAAAAATGAACTGGTTTCGTTATCCATAGTTTAACCATGATATTTGTAGTGAATTTGTGTTTATACAATTAATCAATCCACCCAACTGATAACTTCACTTACACTATAATAAAACCATGGTTCATTTTCCTTGTTTATCACATTAATATTCAATGCAACAATTATTAAACCAGGAATCGGTTTAATTGCATAAAATCCTAATGGGATCAAATGTTGGCTGTTTTTTAAAAAAGAACTGTACTTGTATTGCAGTAGAATATTGTTTCTCTATAGAACAGTAACACATTTAGATATCCAGATGCAAAACCTGAAACATACAAGAATAATATAAAATCTCATAAGATGCTATTGAGCCTCTTTCTGTAAATGCATTTGGTTTACCCCGTGTAAGATCTACCCTCTAAGCAGTTCTGGGAGAACAGCCAAGTGTCTCTACCACAATGATAATGATGAATCCTTTTTGCACACATGACGACAAACAAACATGCATTTGCACTTACAAAAATACATTCAAATGGAAAAGCCAAAATAATTTGCTCAAGCAGTTTACAACATGCATGAAGAGGAAAAACACAGAAGCCACATTCAGACATGATCCAGGAAGGTGCAAAAAAAATCAAAGGGGTTCACCAACAACAATGAGAGGAATCCGGGAATATTAGTGGTGTTGGAGGTGTGCAAGGTTCACAGAGGAGAGAATGACAGCCAGTGTGAAGCTGCAGACAGAAGCAATCAGTCCCAGAGGAAGTGAGACCTGTCACAGCCTGAGTAGTTGAGCGCTGCATTCCATAAAGACCATAGAGACAAGGCCAACAACAGATTCCATGTCACGCCGTGAAACGGCTGGACACGGGACGTATAGGAGACATGAGATTGGGGAACAGTATAGAGAGAGACAGAGACTCAAGATTGCAGAAACAGGGGAGATGTTGGTTAGTTGTTAGCCATCAGCGGAAGTAAGGGACTTCTTTCGAAAAGCAACGGTCTCAAAGCTGGTAATAAGAACAGCACCTGAGAACGCTTGCTCTGATTGGTCCGCTGTCACTTCTTCGCTAGTATTTGATTCGAGCTGATTCTGATCTGGCTCTACAGCAGGGACGTCACTGTCTTCTGTATCGGAGTACAAAAAGGATAAGCAATGAGATTACGGTTTCATTTTGCTGAATCTAATGATACTACATTACAAAACCTTTCCTTAAATGGCTGAATAATTCTTTGAAATACATTCTTACCGATCTCACTGGTGTTGTCTTGGGTGGGCGGCACGAACGTCTCTGCTGTGTCTTGGCTTGAGGTGGCATTGTCTGTGGATTTAGCTGGTACTTCCTCTTCTTGGGTTTCACAGGTAGCAGATTCAAACACTGAATGTAAAAACACACTCATCTGTGATTTCTTAAGTCTAAGCAAACCCCTTACTTCATGCTATAAATGCTACATCATATATTTGTCTTTGCAAGCACCATTATATAAAAACAAGGTTATCTGAAATTTGACAAAACTAGAACATACTAAACCATCATTATCCTACCTGTAGACGTATTTTCATTTTCCTCTGGTTCTTCTTCCTGGCTCAGGTGGCGAGCTGGATTACGTTCAGCCTCAACGTCCTTCGACTGGGCTGGACTGTTTTCACTACTGCTGGGCCTCAGAGGGCTCTCGCCAAGACTACTCTTAGGAGACAGCATCTCCATTTCCTCACCCCAGTCTGACACTGGCTGGTGGCTGTCCAGTGGAGAGAAAGGACTGAGGGGTTTGGGACCCTCAGGTGTGCTGAGAGTTTCCTGTGGGGAAGGGATGTGGACTTTGGGTCTGGGAGTTCTCTGTTGTTTTGGGCTGGGAGTAGACGGTGCAGAAGAGGTAGAGGTCTTTTCTGTTGGTTTAGCATCTTTTGGAGATTCTTTGTTTTCTTCCTCATGCTCTGTTTTTGCGAGCTCTACCTCGTTCTCCTCCTCACCATCGCTGGCATCTTCCCATTCGTCGTCGTCCTCTTCGCCAAGTCCTTCATCATCTCTCTGTTACACAAAAGAAGAAGAATAAACGAAGACATGAATTTAAAATGAATACAAAAATATAATAAATCCAGCTGCGGGAAAAATTACGATTCCAAATTTTCATTCAATCAGCATTACTAGATGCCATACCAGTCCAGTGTCAACAAAATCAAACCTCGGGAGTGACAAAGTCATCCAACAGCAATGTGAAAGAACATAAAAAATATTTTCCTAAATACATGTACAAATATTACTGTTGTATTATTTAAAATAGAATATTTATAATATAAATAAAGTGCAGTATTTGAGGTAAAAAAAAATACAGAGCATCTTTTCTCATTTTCTTATTAAAAAGAATAAGCACAAACATTTCGATCAGTAGTTTACTGCTTTTACCTTCACTGATGATGGAGCTTTGACCTTCTCCTCTTTCTTTGCATTTTCCTTCTCTTTATCTTTCTCCCCCTTTTCTTTTTCTTGTTCCTCTTTCCTTCCTTTCTCCTCTTCATGGTCACCTTCCCAGCGATTATCATGCATGCTTTTTAAGAAATATCATTATGCTCAATGAAAAGTTGGTTCACAACATAAAATGCAGTTGGCTGGAAATCTTTTGCCGCAGTCATCAGTCTATATAGAATCTAACCAATGCAGGTGCTGCTAAATAAAATAGATGTTTCTGATCGGTAAAAAGCATTATTGCATACCTGTAGCTCTTGCCTTGACCCCGACCCCTCCCTCGGCCACGATCTCCCTGTCTGGGTTTGCCCTGCCCCAAGAAGTCTCCGAAGGTTGGTGTCTTGGGTGGTCTCTTGCTGTCTTCTGTGGAAGAAAGATGAGAGCGATATTTATCCTTGAAATGTGTCAAGTTGCTGAGCAGGACTTTGTTTTTTTTTTTAAACTATAGTGTGTATGAAATCAGCAGTGGAGAGAGTTGACTCTGGGCTCACAGTAACAGATGCTCCTGTATGCATTATTCTTCAAAATGGGGGAGGGGAATAAAAGAGAGACATGCAAATGTGCCCTTGATTTGACAGCACTGTGATGAGATTTGACTTGACGTTTATGAGGGTTTGTTAAATATTTAAAGGACGAACATCAGCAAAGAAGCATGTGGATTAGAAATAGCAAGTCTGGCTTTAATGCTATAGATTTACTGTGAATTAAAACTGGCAGCTTCAAAATATCAAGCCTTTTAGCAAGCTAAGAATGACAACCTTAGGGCAAGAGTGGTGTCTCCGCACAGGAAACAGCACGAGTATCAAAGTAAATTCACATGTAATTGATATTACTGAGAAGCACTGGAAACCATATACTTAGTATTAAAGCTTTGCGTGACCAGGAAATAAATTTTTTTCAATTCGCATTTGTGCTGATGTTACTATTCAAATAATACTTTTCTTCAAAGACACAGTTCACCCAAAAATGAACATTGTGTCATCATTAACTCATTACCCTCATGCCATTTCAAACCTGTATGACTTTCTTTCTTCTGCAGAAAACAAAAAAATATATTTTGAAGAATGTTGGTAAACAAAAACCGTTGGTCCCCAATAGTTTATGGGGACCAATAGTTTATGGTTACCAGCATTCTTCAAAAAAATCATTTTGTGTTTTGTGGAGGAAAGAAAGTCATAAAGGTTTAATATGTCAAGAAGGTGAGTAAATGATTTTTGCTTTTGGGTGAACTACTCCTTTAAGGACGCAAAGGTCAAGGAAACTACAATTTAAAACAAAATGAATAACCGGATACATATCTTTTCTTTTTTTTTAAAGACTGAGATAGAAGATTTAATAATGACTGAGCAATGAGCAAAATGCAATGATGGGGAAATGTTACAAGATAATAACATATCATCTATCCAGAGATCTGCATCATAGACAACAGATAATGCAATCAAGCTAAACACACCCACTGTAACTTATTTTGAAGGAGTGAAAACAATTAGAAGCTATTATCTCTGTAATAGCCATAGGCACATTAGCACTCAGACTCGGGCAAATGTGAATTAGGAAATAGAGACACGCGTTGCACGCACACACATGCACACAGTCCCATGCCTTAAGCTGACCTGAAGGTCCGTTGCGTTGCTGTGCATGGGCATTGCGTCCCCTAGATGCTGAGAGACCACAGCACAGAACATCACCGAAGAGCCACAGAGATGCAATAAAATGTCTATCAATAATGTAAAAATCTAAGAAGCCTTCTGATTGGCTATATGGTGGTGTGAAAGCATGTTGGTTTAATTTACCTCTCCTGTTGCTTTGTTCTGGTGTTCCCTCTACAGCCACGGCTGGAGATTCCTCCTTAAACCTGTGAAAACACCCACAGAGTCACTAGTCCACTAAATTCGGTTCCTCACGCAAACTAAACTATAGTAGCATGTATGTTGGCACGGAGTATATGTATATTGCACATTATCATCTTGTCTATATGGAAATTGTTTCTGCACTGTCTGGAGCACGCTCCCAAGAATTTCACTCACCAAGGCACATGTGCTGTGGTGATGTGATAATAAAAGTGATTTGATTTGATGTATGCTCACATTGTATCTGTTTTCTGGGCATCCCACTCTCGTCTCCATTGGCCAGTGGCGTTACGGTGACGAGCCAGTCGTTCCTCATCAATCTGCTCACGCTCCTTTTTCCAGCGGAGATACTCGGCTCTCTCGCGACCCGTCATGGAGAGAGTCATATCCACTGAACCTTTGCTGCTCGGCCTACGATTCTGTCCAAAACCAAAGAGGGGGAAATGGAGGATAACATGTTTTGATAATGATACTTCCACAATACAAAGTCTATGGCAACTTATTTTGCTCGACTTAACATCTGCCAGGTATAGACTGTACGTCCGATCCATAAAAGTAAAAACAAACCTCTTATCATATATCCCCTTAATTTGAGTAATCAAAAGTTTAATTTAAGTTAAATTTATTTTCATTACATTTTTAGTTAATTTAAATTTCTGTAATATTTCATATAAATAACTAATAAACATGTCTGATTTTACAGTACACCAAACAAATCAAACTCTATACCATCCATTCTTTCTCAACCTCGGCTCCAGTCTTCACATTGTCAAAGTCTACTCCACCCCAGTTGCGCACGTGCCGTCGGCTCCCGTCCTTGCGGTCAACCTCTGGGATTGGACCACTGCGTCGCGGATCATCCAGGAAGTTCCTAGTTGGGTTCTTCTCTCCATCAGCCTGCAAAAAAATCTTATAAGAAGCAAGATGTGACTGAAAGTGTATTGTTAGATAAAAGGCTTTGTTGACCAGAACATACCCGTTGACCTCTTTCATATTCTGCAATCATTTCCATCTCTTCATTCATTTTCTCTATGTTCTGCCTTCTCCTTTCTTCCCACTCCTGAAGACAAATAGAACACCAGCAGATTGTAAAAAAGCTTGTCACATTCAATCCATCTTTAAAACCTTATCAACAATATCAGCAGGTATATCACATGTACTCCACTGTCTGTACTCCTACTTGTAGTCAAACATATGGAACATGGGCAGAATGACTGACAACCACCTTTGATTTCCTGTCTGAGCCTCCCTGCATTCCTCCGCTGCCTCTTCCCTGCATTCCTCCACCGCCGCCACCGCCCCTGCGTCCTCCCCTGGGGGTGCGTTCTGTAGGGGCAGACCCATCTCCACCTTCATTATCCTGAGGTTGCCTTTCTGGCCATGGTTCACTTTTGCTCGGTCGAGGTTCTCTTCTGCCCCCGCGATGGCCGCCTCTGCTCAGCCGGCCCGAGCCGGTTCTGTTGGGGGGGCTTTCGGTGTGAGGCCAACCAGACTCTCCCTCTTCAGGACCATCACCACGGTTACTGGTTGGTTTTCTGTCATTCACCACACGCTTCTCCTAGAAAACAAGATGTTTTAATCGGTTCTTAGTCATAAAGAACATCTTCATGAAATGATAGTAGACTAAGACACAGATTCTTTCTAATTCTTATAACTGGACTGGTGGGTAGCACTTGTGTTTCTTGCATATCTGGAGGTTTGTACTGAGTTTCTTTCCGCAGTCCTGGATACTGTCTTGGAATTGATACTACAAATATTTTTATTCACTTGACTTCATGAAACACACCAGCATCTGCAATACCTGGGAATTAGAATTAAAGGATGAGACTGGTCTCATGGCTGTCTAGGTAAAGAGCTATATTTCTGTAAAACTCACTTATCTCTAACTTTTCAGACAATGAAAGGCGTGACCTTCACCGACAACGCTAGGAGGCCCAATCACAGCTGCACAGGCCATCTGTGTTCCACTAAATCTCTACAGGTATTGATTAAAATGCTCTCCAGCTTGTCTCTGCCTACCCCAGGAGGGAAATTAAAATCTCAGAGATGTGAGAAATGGGAGTGGCAGTTTGGGCTGGATTTGTACAGGTTATGTGAGGTTATTCAAAATTAAACTTTAATTAAAAAGCCTCCCAAAATTATGTGGACTGATTTAAGAACCAGCCATTTCAATGTCTGCACAAAGTCCCCCCCCATTCTGGGATGACAATGCTTGTTTTGTAAAATAAATGATATTTACTGTATCATGTGACTCAAAATGGATAGAATGACAAAACAGTCCAGTTATGAGAACTGAAATGCATGAATGCATGAAAACAAACTAGTAAACTGGCCTGCCATGTGCAATATGGTAAATGTTTATGAAAATATTCTGTCCCACCCCGGCTGGTTTAGATGAATCGACAGTCACAGTAAAAATCTCCTTCTCCGTCTTTCTTCGTTCTGGTTCTGGCTCATGGGGGCGGGGTTTGCGAGGTGTCGTCACGGCAATGCCCTCCTGCTCAGCCTTTTTCTTATCTTCTTGTATTTCCTAGGGAAACAAGCAAGAGTAAATTAAATACATGAATTAAATCAGATCAGTTGCACGGATAACATTAGTGTAAAATAGTGAAAAGCAAATGATTCAGCAGATCTATAGTAGTGTATCCAGCAGCCAATTATTACCTGATATCTTTTGACCAAAGCTTCATTCTTCTTCCGTAGAGCTTCAATCCTTTTGTCCAGCTCAGCATCTTTCTCCTCCTTCGTCTTTAGATCCACTGCAGAAGACTATGGATGTGCACACAACAACACATGAAACACGAACATAAACACACTATCGATCTCTATCTAACTGCCATGCTGTAACTTTAAAGATATGTTAATCTAAATGTAATGCACTGATAAAGTAAAATGGACTATGCATAGGCAATATCACAGTGCCATTTCTCAAATCACAAGAACTTTGTAAAACATAATGTGTTTCATGGGCAGGTCAACATAGGCATGTATTATTCAAGCATTACAGGTATCATAATAATTCATAAAAATGATCTGGACTGTACCCTACTTTTACATACTCTGTTTAAGCAGACATCTGCGTTTAGCATGGAAACAGCAGGTATTCCCAAACAGGGTTTTTTCCACTAACTACCGAAGTTACTAAACTCTATAGAACAGAATGAATGCGAGTAAGCCTCACCATTGCTGGAAGCCTGTCATAAAATAGAGGCAGTGAAGAGTAATTCTGCCTCGTACCTACAAGACACAGATAAATATAAAAAATAAAGGCAATGCAAATAATGGCATGGGAATACTGAAAGTCGTGTAAACTTTAGAAAAGAAAACCACAACACTTTGTACAAAGAATGGAAGCTAATTTGCACAGATTTGCATGTAGAATCAAAGTCCAACGAAGCCCCAAAAGCAAAAACACAACATATAAGTTGAGATGTCTGCATCACAATAAACCCTTACGATTATAGACAATGAAAAACCCTGCATAAGCTATTAATAAGATCACCGAACTACGCACACTGAACAAGCTAGAGGCGAAACACAGCTCTCAATAAATTGACATAGACGGTACACAATATCTCAATTTCATGTAAGACACATAATGTAGCAATTTCATCAAAGGAGCCGCCAAGGATCCCATATATATTTGATATACGGTAGGGGTCGAGTTGAGATCGCAAAGTGAAACTAGTCCAAATAAGAAGCAATTTGATATATATATATACGTACGTATATTAAAAAAAAAAAAAACTCATACATTTTATATATATATATATATATATATATATATATAAAGTTTAAATTATTTTACCTCAAGCCAAGCCCTGCGCCCCTGGAAGTGTCTTGCACTCGATAAACGGCTGCATCAACTCAGAATCTACTTCCTGAGAGTCTCGCTTCTACTTCCGGTTATGAGATTCAATTGCTCTTTAAAATAAAAGTCACTAGAATTGGTAGTGAAAAATGAATATGTTTTAAATAATGTAATTTATTACGTGCTAAACGAGAAGTCTTTTAAACAATGAAACACAAAACGTTAGACCAAACTGCCACAATGTCTCTCTTACTTCTCATTTTAAAGCTTTTCTAATTCTGATCATTTAAGCCTGATAAAGTTCATGTAGCTATTTATTTGCAAAATTGTATAGTATAATTACTAAGCCTATTTTACAATACTATTCCTGTTTTTATTTTTTCTTAATAATTTCTATTTGGCTGGACCGACTTTCATGGTTTACTTTTATAGAATTGTATGTGTTGAATGTAAGCATTGTGAAACCTAATGAGCTTATTTACGTTTTAACAAGGTAAATAAATTAAATTAATCTAAAAGAAAGCTTAGAATTAACCGTGAATTAACCAAACAATGAAAAAGCGTTCTTACAATGTATTTTTCTATCTGGACGTGAGTGTTTTAACTTAAAACAGAGCGTACAGCACCACCTGCTGGACTGATGACTTTTAAAAACTTGACTAAACCTGACTGTCAAAATAAAATAATGGCTTATATAAAAATAGCTTGTACAAACTGATTATAATTGAATAGCCTGCCAATTCAGGTTGCATCTAAACCCAAATTATATTATTCTGTGTATTTGTATGTGTAGTTCTTTTAAATAATTTAACATAACTACATAATTTAAATAAATGTTAACAGTTTTATAGTAAAATTACCAATTCTTTTACTTTCATTATGTTTAGACAGGATCCATCAAATGAAGGGTCAGACAACTGAAGGATTCCCGTGACCCCTGTGAATTCGTCATGGTGTTTCTGCGCATGCTCACAACATCAGAGGTAAACAAAGGAAAGCCCGCACCCGGCCTGAGTCCTACCTCTGTCTAAACACTAAATCTCTTTGCTCATCTATCGGCCTTTCTTTCAGATCAAACGATGGATGGGATATTTTCATGCCGAGCAAGCCTGTATTATGATCAAGGCGGTAGGAAATACATGGAGGACATACTGACGATGAAGCACGAGGATGAACCGAGTGAGGATGAATTGGACGCTAGCGACCTCTCCGCTGGCCCAAACAGAGACGCCTTAATCCAAAACTCCATTCCTGGATCTATAACTGTTACCTACGTTCAGGACGACGAGTCTGGCTCAACTCTCCGACGGACGTCGATTCCCTCGAACCGCCACGCAAAAACAAGTAACGGTCCCCCGCGGGATGTGGCTCTTTTCGCCGTGTTCGACGGTCACGGGGGTCCGGACGCGGCGCGATTCGCTCGCACCCATTTATGGGATCACATCAAAAAACAAAGAGGTTTTTGGTCTAATGACGACGATGAAGTGTGTGCCGCTTTGCGAAAGGGGTTCATATCTTGTCATCATGCCATGTGGAAGAAATTACGTAAGTTATGTCATTGACAATTAGCTGAACACGAGTTTATGGTGTTTTTTCATCGTTTATAGAAAAGCAAAACGAACCTCGCGGCACAGAGTTTTAACGGTGTGAAAAAGCAGTTTTAACGGTGTGATTTCAAACGAATACCTTGTCATTAATAACGAATCTAAAACACAGAGTCAGCACAGGTGGTGTTGTTGAATAAGGACTCGTGTGGTCCCGCCAAAAGTGCAGTTGTGCACGCGCAGGCCACGCTCTCAGCTGTTTGAAACTTTGAGGAACAGCTGAATGTCATGCAAATGGAGATCTCACCCCGGGCCGCAACCCTTAACTTCCAGCCTGGAACACACTACACGACTTTTAAAATCTGAACAGATAAAAAAACTGGCATCACACACTACGCGATTTTCTGTCGTCCAGGCTGAAAATCGGTGCAAAAGTCGCGTAGTGTGTTCCAGCCATAAGTTAACTGTTTGTAAGACTTCAAGAGAGTGGGAGAAACAAAACAATAGAAACCATTACAAAAATTCTGAAACATATAATTGATTATTATGGGACTTCTTCTTCTAGTGGTGGGATCTGGCTGATGGAAACCAATAGAGTCCCAAAACACAGTACATAAGAGAATTAGCAATGGTTTTAACAGTTGATGGGTCATAATGGTATTTGTAATGAAAACCATTAGGTTTTGTATTGTTTGTCAGCAGGAATAATAATACTATTGTTTTTAAAAACGTTAACTTATCACCGATCTGTTTTGAAAACGATCTAATCTGTTTTCTGATCCATGCAGCGGAATGGCCAAAGACCGCCACAGGGCTTCCCAGCACCTCAGGCACTACTGCCAGTATTGTTGTGATACGACGGGACCGAATGTACGTGGCTCATGTTGGGGACTCCGCTGTGGTGTTAGGGGTGCAGGATCAACCTTCTGATGAGTTCATCCGAGCTGTTGAAGTAACACAGGACCATAAACCCGACCTCCCGAAGGAAAGAGAGAGAATAGAGGGTCTGGGTGGTAGGTGAGTTGTTGTGAACAGTGTAACACACACAGCTAGTCTGAACAAACTGGGGGCACCTCAGAGATAAAATAGAAATATTGGACATTTATGTTTACAAAACATCTTGAAGTCATTGTGCAACAAGCAGTTCACAACCTCCTTCAGCCCTGTACATGTAGTGGTCCGACTGGTTTTTGTTTTGCAACATGAGCATAAGCAGGACACATAACCAAACTCACACTGGCGTGTGTCTTATTTACATAATCACTAACTGAGATGTTCTTTTTTATTTTATTATTTATAAGTCTATAAAACATGAGTGGTTGGAAGCCTACGCTGAGCACTGATCGTTGTCAAATCTTTTCTCTAGTGTAATTAAAAAGTCTGGAGTTAATAGGGTGGTGTGGAAACGACCCAGACTCGCCCACAATGGACCAGTAAGGAGGAGCACCGTCATCGATCAGATCCCTTTTCTTGCTGTGGCCCGAGCTCTTGGTAAGGTACAATGCAATAAAAATATACTGCAGAAAATATACAAATGTGCTGTGTAATTGCTGTAAAAAAAAATAGTAAAAATGAATAGAATGTTTCTTTCTAGCTCTCTTGAAGATAGTGTGAACACGACTGCAGGGTGGCCAAAATTGCAACATACCAATGATAAACTGTTCTGTAGTAACTGTAAACAAATTATGACATAGCATCACTCACTGGTTTGAGGTTTACCCAGAGTTCAGCGAGGTTGTAGGTTACATTTATATTTAGCATTTTTGGCTTTTTTTATTGCGACTCTAGCTGTCAATGGGCTACAAGAACAGCCCCAATAGGAGAAAAACAATTGGGTTTGATATTGAACAGTCAAGTATTTATAGATGGCTCCATATTTAAAAGAACATATCATATTTATTAAATATGTCTAGATGTTGTTTATTAAAATCAATGCCGATACAACTGCATTTACCAATTTTTTTCAATAGCATAGCACAGTAGCAATTGATGATCACATATCTGTCTATTTTCTTGACACAATTATTTGAAGTACATTCATGTCTCCTCAGGTGATCTGTGGAGTTATGACTTCTACAGTGGGGAGTTTGTCGTTTCACCTGAACCTGATACTTCTGTTATCAAGCTGGATTTAAACAAGCACCGTTATGTCATCTTGGGCAGTGATGGTTTATGGAACATGGTATCACCACAGGAGGCTGTGTCTATCTGTCAGGAGAACGACAAGGCCATGGTGAGCAGAATTAAAATATTTCTTTTTTATGAGAAGTCAAGATTGGCTTAGATACATTTTGGTTGCTTATATTTATTTCCCACAGGAAAAGAACCAAAAAGAATATGTTTCTAATGCCATTTTGCTGGTGAACCATGCCTTGCTGAGATGGCGTCAACGCATGCTCCGAGCTGATAACACCAGTGCCATAGTTGTGTGTTTTGAGCCATACAAGCCATTCTCAGAAATCCTGCCACACTATGAGGTTGTGTATAATCTACAGGGACCAAAATGTGGCTCTCTTCCTCAATCAAGATCTTTGCACACTCAGGTTTGGACAGCTATATATTTTCTTTTGGTCCATTATAATGCAATTCCTCAAAAGTGAAATTTGATGGTTTGCTTAACTGCCCAATTTAATTGCATTCATGCCTGCATAATTTTACAAAGATGTTATTATTATGTTTCAGTTATATAAAACATCACCCTCAAAGTTTATATATGGTTTCCTTTCATTTAGGTTCCACTTCAAGAAGCACCTTCACCTGCAAGTGAAGTACAGCCAGTTCCAGAGGAGCCAAATGGAAGCTGTGACACTAGCAGTTTTGGAATTCTTGATTCATCATTCAACAGCCTTACAAAGTCTGAGGACCTGCCTTGCACAGACCTTCATAATATCTCTTTGGATAATGATACCAATTGTGACCAAGTGCCTACTGGCAAACGGGTGCTAGAGGATTCCTCCACAACTGCGGTGAAGAAACCACGCAGTAGTTCACCACAGTCCCCTCATAAAGAGTCCTCATGTATATCCCCACAAAAACAGAACCAGCAGGCCTCGTCGAGGAGCAGCGACAAGAGTCAGAAGCAGTCTGAAAACGTCCAAGCTCTGCTTCAGCAGCACAGGAAGACTACTGTATGTGTTTGCTGACATTGGTGTTTTTATTACAATGCAAGCTGTACATTTATGGTGAATCTTCAGACTGATTTAAGTTCATATAAGCTACTGAGAAACCAAATCTTGAAGCAAGTAACAATGTCAAAAAAATGACTCACACCACCTTATGTTTTTTAAACTAATGAAACGATGTGTTCTTATTTTTGTTTTTTACATTTTAATGAGTTTTAGTGTTTCCTCCATTAAGTGTCCACATTTTAGTGAAAAAAAACTGTTTCCAATTTTTAATGCGTTTGTTTAGTTAGATAAACATGATGGGCCAACTTGGGGATTTTTGGACTTTAAGTTGAATTGGTGCAGTCTTTGTAGACATTTGGAGACCCAAAAAAGAAACCATATCTTCTGAGAAGATCTCTGCCTGCACATCGCTTGTTTTTTAAAGGTTGTTTGTCTAAAAGGATTTCACTTGAATCAACCATATAGGTATTTTTGTATGTTGTTTTATTAAACAGGCAGAATGGTACATCATTTGTAGTGTTCGCTGGTGTCAAATCTTAACCCTGTGTTATGTTAAGCATGATTTTATGAATGATGCATTTTGGAGTTTAAACACGGTTGTATTAATGTCTTTCCCTGATGGGAGAACTGAAGGTGCTGCTATGCTAAAACAGGTCAATAAAAGACAACTTTTGCAATGATGTCTCCGTGTTACACATTTTGTAGTTGACAAGTCAGATAATTTTTTTTACATGTATATGCTATGATGTACATTATTAGATCTCCTTATAATGCCTAAATTGATTACAACACTCATCTATTGATTATTCCCTTTAAGATATTTTATCAAAATATTAATCGTTAAAATTGGTTTTCTTACGAATGTGGTACTGCGTTACATTAAATTACACAGTCTAAAAAAGAAAAAACTACACCTACGGCAACACCTGTAATCTATACGTCCAATCGTTGACTCTATCCGAAAAAAGACGAGGTTGAACGAACCTTCTCGGCTGGGGATCACGCGATACTTCGATGTAAATAAACACATCAGCGTGACGTGACAGGCATGTTTCCCAGGCTGTTGTCTCTAACGAGCCAATTTTCCGCACATGGATGTGCTCATATGAGCGTCAGCCAAGCAATTCTTGTTTATATGATACTCCACCACGGCATGGATGTCCATTTTAACGACACGTCAATTTCGTTTCAGTGATCTTAAACCCAAACAGCTTTCTTCAGCTCTGATTGGTCGTACGTCTTTCAAGTGCCCGCCTTTTGCGTGATTCTATTGGCTAGTTGTTCTAAATGCGTTTCTTTGATTGGCCAAAGCATCTGTTGTTTCCGCTGCATGTCCAGTCTCACTGTGTACTGTCTGTGGTATTTTTTTTGTGAGGACTTGCGTTGATCCGATATTAAGAACACAAAGCCTCGGGTTTGTACATATGTCACTTTGTAAAACCTTCAGCTGTATTTTCTGTCTCATTTTATATTCTCATGAATCATATGTGTTACTGTCAATGCTGTGTTTATTTTCTTTATAGCGTTATGGTGGCAGATAGCGGTACTGGCTAAGCTAACAGACAGATTGTGCAGATAGTTATTAGGTTGAAATATTTATAGCTGATTAAACAGACTGTCTGCTCTCCAGAGCTTCTTTTCGAGGTTAACTTTTTTGAAATTATGTTCAATATATGTTCAAATATAACAACCTCAATAACTAGTCACATTGTTTAGGTGGTAGTAAAGGTATTTACATACGTAGTATAGTTTACAAATCTTGTAGGGGTTGGTTTATATTTGTAAGTGTGTGTCTTCTCATATGTTTATGTTGTTTATTCTATAGATTTACGGCATCAATAATTAATGGGAATGTGTCTATGTTGCAGATTGAACTGAACCAGGCAGATCTTTGCCTTCACAGCTGTAGGCAGTTAATAAAAATGTAGTTTTGCTAAACTGATGACATGTCACTTACTCAATTTGGGTTATTACTGGGGTCAGAATGCTCCAAACTACCCAGCACTTTTTACAACTGTCTATCTTGTCAGTGCTGTTAAAAGTTGTGTAATGATCATGTAAAAATCCTCATCTGCTTTTTCTCTAATGCAACAGGATACTGAATGGTTGGCAATGGCATCCGACTCCCCGCGCAGACCAAGCCGCTGTGCTGGTGGGGTTGTGGTTCGAGCACAGGCTGCAACGTAAGTACATGACTCGTTTGTTGTTACTATAACGTATATATATCATATATTGCAAAAGCAAATCCCAAATGAAGACATCAGTAACAATTAGGAAATAAGGGGACATATGATACAGTTGATGAGTGTTGAACAAGTGTTATGAAGCAATTCTGCTGTTTTGCAGGGAGCAGTCTTACATGGAAAGTGTAGTTACGTTCTTGCAGGATGTAGTCCCTCAGGCAAGTTCTTTTGTTTGTTTTTTTACTGTTGGTAAATAATACATTTGTTTTTGACAAGCAAGCGTAAATATATACTTTAAAATGTATAGCTGATTGATGGCGAGAGAAAGAAAAATAGCAGTTTTGGTATTTAGCAATGCTTATTTCTCTCTTTTATTAAAATTATAGGCATACACTGGGACACCTCCAAATGATGAAAAAGAAAAGATAGTGTGGGTCCGTTTTGAAAATGCAGACATCAATGGTAGGTTAAATTAATCTGCATAATGTTCAAAGAATGATTCTATTTGTCAGAATGTAGTTTTCTTTTTGGGGGGGGAATCATCGAAGTTTTACATTTTATTTTTAGCCATTGAAAAAAGTTTTTAAGTGCACAAGTGGGGTATGACATGTAGGATCCTCCATACCAGAGGCAGTAGCACTTTACAGCATTTATGTTACACAATACATGGTACTATAGTGCATTACTTTATTACAGGGGACACTTTTATATACCCATGCTGCAATGAAATTAAAGTGTCCTTATAATTTGTAGTGTACCAATTTCACAAAATAGGTATATTAAAAATGTGCGAAATGCTTATTACACGGCACTCTGGAATACTTGATTCTGTTTGGCCAACCGTGATATCCCCAAATAACAACCGCTCAAAACTAATAACACATGGTAACACAGATACTGCAAATAATTTTGAGATGCAGTTTAATTTGACACAAATATGAAATATAAATGTCTTTAAGTGACATATATGACATCACTCAGGGGTATGACTGGTCACACTCAGGGGTCAGGGTTTATTCTTGCGATAACGACTGCTTGTATATTATTCCTTTCCTAATTGTATAAATCCAGAGAGTCATTCACTATGAAATAAATGACAGATGAGGCTAGCTTATAGATCTGCTAATAATGAAAATTATAATGATTTGCGCAAAACAAAAGTAAGTAAAAGAGCTTCTTATGACTATAAACAAAGCTCTCTCATTAGTTAGACATAACATCAACTTTTAAGGCATGTGCAAAATGGGCCGTGATTGATTTTGATCAGTAAATAAAATGTAATTATTTAGCATTTGTACATTAGCTAAGTTTTTTTTGTCTTGTCTTGCCTTGCCATGTGTACAGATGTGTCCCGCTTACCAGAGTTTCAGGAGATGCATGGCAGCAGCAATGACCCGCCTCTCTGTCTGATGATTGGCTACACCGATGGAATGCAGATCTGGAGCATATCGGTATGTTCTCTCTCTGCATCCTACCGTGCTTGGTCATCTATTCATTTCTGTTCACTATTCACTACTGGGACGTCCTATTCATCCCATACCAGTCAAATGTGATTATTAAAGTTAATATTGCCAAACATTAGAATTTTTTAAATGGACAGGCACATTTATTGTGGAAAACAGCATTTCATGTTAATAGTGGAAAAAGGAGTATGTTATATATAGTTGTTGTCCATCAGTTTGATGCTCTTCCTGTATTAAAGAAGCTGATGGGACTTTTACTATCTACTCAATTGTTTTGCTGCTTAGACAATGGCAAAGACCAGTGTTGTTTCTTCCTTACTGCAGACTTTAGCTCCAGACCTAATATATAGGTCTGGAGCTATATCATCTGGAGCTGGTATATTTATGCATTTGACAGACACTTGTATTATATCCAATGCAACTTACAGTATATTCAGTCTATAAATTTGTTCAGTGCATGTGCATTCCCTGGGAATTAAATCCATGACCTTGTCGGTGCTAGAGCTCCCAGATGAGCTACAATCACTGCTGACTTTTGGCTGCTGTGTAATGCTTTAATTCTCTTTCACCACTTGGTGTCACCATAGACAAAGGCATGGTCTTGTTTTTTAATAAAGACTTTAGCTTTATGTTGAGTAAAATAATTTAAAGACCCAAGTTAATTGTCTGATAACTTAAAATCACATCACACATGTCACATTTTCATGCAGTAATAAAAGACGTTTTCTATCAAATGATTTATGAAGTCTGACCCGTTTGGTATAGATTGCTTGTTTAGCATAATCTTAAAGAAATTATGAATGTGCTGACAGTTATCACCTCAAGAAAGGGTTGCATAACATTGTAATGGCATAATGATTTTGAATGCTGTTGAGCATCATTACCGACATGAGATTGGTGGAGAAATAAATCTCACACTTTTTTTAATGTGTTGAAAGCGTCGCAGTGTCTGGCCACGAGTTGCCTGCAAAGTGTTTGTGACAGTTGCTAAGCTGACACCCTGTGTAATTGAAGGTAGGAGGAAGACACTGTCCTTGTTCCTATGCATTAACATCTCAGTAGAGCAGAATGTTTTTCAGAGGTGTTGCTGGCTGGCAGCAGATAGCAGGCAGATTAGATGGCGCTAATTGAAGTGGTGTTGGAGTGGAGGGATGACAGGCAGGGTGCTGGAGGTGTCTGCTCTGCTGTTATTAATAAAGCAGCCCACTGGGTTTACTGTGAAGATGAGTTTTGCCATACTCAAAGGTGAGGTGTATAAACAGTGGCTCTGTAGAATTTTCTGAACAACAAAACTTAAAGGGATAATTCACTCAAAAATAAAAATTCTGTTTTCATTTACTCACTGTATACATTTCTTTGTTCTGATGAGCACAGAGAAAGATATTTGGAAGAATGCTTTTAACCAAACAGTTCTTGGACCGTTTTTTGTTCTGTTGGACACAAAATGAGATATTTTGAAGAATGTAGGACAGCAAAAAGAAGAAAAGTGTTTTGTTACAATCATTCGTCCAAATATCTTTCTCTGTGTTTAACCAAACAAATAAATGTATACATAATTACAAAAATCAAGTTTTGATATATTTACGGTTGGAAATGAACAAAATATCTTCATGGAACATGATCTTTACTTATTATCCTAATGATTTTTGGCATGAAAAAAAATAGATAATTTTGACCCACACAATATATTTTTGCCTATTAAAGGAATAGTTCACTTTAGAATTAAAATGTATGATTATTTACTTATTCATTCCAAATCTGTATACATTTCTTTGTTTGATTGAACACAGAGAAAGATATTTGTACGACTACTTGTAACCAAACAGTTCTTGGCCACCATTGACTACCATAGTAGGAAAAATGATAGTCAAAAGTGCCCCAGAACTTTTCACTGTCCTACATTTTTCAAAATATCTAATTTTGTGTTCAACAAAACAAAATAAATTATAAAGTAATTTTTCCTACTATGGTAGTCAATTTGTTTTGCTTTCCAAGAACACTTGAATAGATTTGCTGAATTCCATCACTGAGAATCATTTTCTGGCCTGCGTGCATCATATCCATGTGAATGAAATTAGAAACTGGGGGAAAAAACAACAAAGCCTCAATTTTGCATATTGCTGTGATAAATAGTAATGTAATAGCTCAGTGGTTGGTGATGGATGCCACCAGTAAAGCCGTGTAAAGCAAGGATGAACAGTCTGCTAATGCACAATGACGGTCGCATTAATGTAAACCTCACAATCCGCTAAAAGTCCATTATTCTTCTGCCCCATTTACAAGCTGGGGATTTTGTTGTGTGGCCTTACTCCACACGGCTCTCTCTTTCTTTTTCTCCCATTCTCTCACCCTCACCTCAAATGTACCATGTTGTAAATGCCATATTAATCTCTCGCTTGGCAGCTACAAAGTCTACACTGAGCGCTTTTAATGAAAACAGGACTCTGATCCTTCGTTTCAAAAAAGCTACTTATTGTCTAAAAGAGCGATCATCCTCTGTGGGCTTATTTGCTTAAGACGCATGGATTACGGCTAGTAACGTGATAAAGGACGTTTTCTGTAATTGAACACACGTACAGTACAAAACACTTAGGCAAAATCACCTGGCTAGAATAAAGGATGGTAGGATTTGGGGCGGCACTCAAAATATTCCGACACTAGTGATGCGATTTGCCACTCCCAGCTTTGGTTTCACAGATCTCTAGCTTCCACCAGTTTAAGAATGACATGACATTATTGAGAGAACTAATTTGATTTGTGTTTGATTTGAGATTGCGTCTCAATCAAATAAAGCTGGTCATTCTAGTTACTGGAGTGGAACAGTTAGTCACGGACATGCTGTTGTGTTTTGGGGGGTGCGTTTATAGGGTGCATGGTAGCTTTTGTGTTGCGGTTTAGTTGCTTGCCCAAGCCAACCTCCGCCCTCCATGCAAAGAGTGTTTCTTCCAGTTGGCCTTGATTATTTGTCCTACAGTGTGAACAAATCTTTCTTTGTTTGCATCCCATTGTTTTTTCACTTCCCTTGACCACGTTTTTGCCCCCAAATGACACAAAGTTTATCAGCAATTCTGATTAGTCCAGCTAACAGTGCTGGAAAGGAACAGGATGCGTATGTGTATAAAGGGTCTACTAGTGCTACACAAAACCAGAGACTTTTTGAAAAGTCATCTATCCTGAAAAAGACCTTAAAACATGTAATTTGTTGTGCTGCCTGCTAACATCACCACAGATTTGTTTTCCCTGTCTGCTGTTGGTTGAGGTAACGTTGCTATGTCGGGTTGGTTGGGATTCTCAAGCTAACAACTATATTTTTTCAGTGCCACAATGTTTACACAAAGTTTCTGGAAGTAAACCTACAAATGATATACTAATGGTTGTCTCTGTATATTAAGATAGGATAGGAGAAAAATAAACAAAATAATAAACAATAATGACATACTTTAAACAGCATGGGTGACATTTTATGAACACATTTGTCAGCCCAATTCAGTATTGAGTTTGGTTTCTTTCCGCTCATATCCGAAAGTGAGATAACATTACGTGACTGTGTGTGTGTGTGTGTGTGTGTTTAAGTGGCTCACTTTGGTTTGTCCACAGATGTCTGATGTTTATCTTGTAGTTGTTGGGTGATTCATTATCAAACCACATCACAGCCACTGCAGACCAAACAGCATTTTGTGATTCACGGACCAGTGTGTATTTATGTCAAATTGTATGTGTTACAAATAGAGTCACTTCCCATAGACACTCGCATGGTTTATGCATCATCACTCATCTCAGCAGCCATCAGCTTTCTTGTTTCTTTAAAGTGTGTTCATCTTTTTCCACATCACTGTCAGGTGTCTTAAGCAAGCCTGTTTCTGCTCTCTGCAGATGAGTGGCGAGGCACAGGAGCTGTTCTCGGTGCGGCACGGGCCCGTACGGACTGCTAGGATTCTACCCGCCCCTCATATCAGTAAGTATCAGTGACTCTGAATGAAGTAACCATTCCCACTTTATCTGTCTTCTCTTATAGGTTTATTGTATGTATGATAAACGTCTAGCCAGTATTATTTTGGGTTACCAGTAGAAGAACTGTTACTTGGTTAAACTTAAATGCGACAAAGTTACACGACCCATCATAAAATAGTTTATTTAATCAAATTCATATACAATAACATCTAACAAATTATTTATTTAATACAATTATTATAGAATAAAATATTAATATAAATTCATTTTACCACTAACCAGACACATCAATAAACAGGCTCTTGCGTCTAATGATATCGTCTATATCGACACCAAAATCTAATTCATGTTGCACAAACATTAGAATTGGCTGTCATGAAACAAACATAGGGAACAAACCCTTGGAAAATTGTTTAATCATTATTTATTTACATTTATGCATTTGGCAGACGCTTTTATCCAAAGTGACTTACATTACATTGTACTATACATTTGTACATTTTGTATAGTAAGCAAGTGGGGGTTAGGTGCCTTGCTCAAGGGATCCTCAGCCGTTACCTGCCAGCCCTGAGAATCGAACCAGCAACCTTCTGGTCATGAGTCCAACTCACTAACCACTGGGCCACGACTGCCCCTCAACATTTAGACTACATTTGTTTGCACAAACAGGTTCCACCGAGATTTTGAACTCGGATCACTGGATTCAGAGTCCGGAGTGCTAACCATTACACCATGGAACCAAAGACAGATTTATATTACCAAATGTGTATTAATACAATTATGAAGACAACTGACACGCAAAAACAATAAGAGAATAAGTACTTGCATTGTTTAGCATCAGAACAAACCTGCAGTTCATTTTATATTTTCTACATAGTGTGGTTTCCATTACTGTATGTACAACTGCTGCTCTGAATTATTATTACAACTTCCACATTCCAGTGACATCTTAATTTTCAGCTTGTCAGGAATAAGCATCCACCCCCATATTGAAATATATGTTGACAGAGCGTGATCTCCTGCAACGCTTACATTAATCTAACATGCCATATGTTACATAAACGGCACATTATTTTTATGTCATGTTTGCCACTGTCATTTGTTTCAAAATGTGCAGAAAGTAAAATCGGTTTTCAGCAGTTACATGCTGAAGTTAACCCAAGATGTGGCACAATTTATAAAGTTCCACGTCCTTCTTTCCATATATCATGTTTAAATTAAAGACTACCTCCTGTTTCTTAATAGTGCGGAGAGCTTGCCAAAGCCCTGCTGTTTTCCCATCCTAATATTAAAATCAGTCCTTCACGATTATGTTGGCATGCTGTCAGCCGGCTGGCTGGACTTTTAGCAGCGTTCTGGCAAAGAGGATCTGCAGACTTCTAAGAATTTTTCCTTTTCTTTCAACACGGCTCACTCATTGGCTGTCACATGCTTTCATTTGTTAAAAGACAAAAAAGTAGAACTCACGCAATGTCTCGCTAAACTAAAATATACAAAGCTTGATTAGGTGTGGTAATGGTTAAGTCTTTCCTGTTTTTAATTCTGTATCGTGTTTTTTATGAATGTGTTTGATTTGTGTGACTAATCTGGATTTATTATCTTAGCTATGGTTTATAAGTTATGAGATGAATATTGAAACGTGGGAAATAATTCATATTTTTAGGGCAGGGTTTTTTATAAAATTGTGGAAAAGGGTGTATTGAAATTATATAATTAAAACGTAAATACAGTTTTAATTAATTTGTAGAACAAAGCAATTACAAAAACCATCTGTATATAACAGGAGATGTCTTCTGTATTATTCTTACTTCAGGCGTTCATACGTGATGTTCTTTTTGCAGCTTTAGGTAATATTAAATATATAAAAAAACACACACACAACAAAAACAATACTGAGTAAGAAATGCACTGAACGGTATTGTGGTGTGACATTTATGTTCAGAATTTGTATTCTGTCCTTTCGGCAGATTTCAACAATGCACAATAAAGGCATTGAACGCGGGCTGGATTGGGATAAAAGAGAATTGTCATAATAAGAAGCAGCAGACGGCCGACGCATGAGGAGAGCGATTCTCTGCTAAATCAAATGAATTGCACTAGTGGGGAAACTGATTGCAATCTGTTTGCAGCAAACAGTGTCATACTGTAGTTCGGTCTAAAAGAGTAATTGTTTTTGCTGGGTGGCCGGATTTGAAAAGTCCTGAAATAGGTGTCAGTTTTAATAAGGCAATGACTTTCCCAGAATAAAGGAGGAAGTTCCGCTTTCTCTAAAAGAGGGAAACCGATTTTATGCATCCGTTCTGTTTTTGACCTCTGACAATGTTATTGTAGTAATTAATGTCCAGGTGATAGATACAGGCTGTTATACGTACTGCGTTCCCTTCCTCTTGGCTTGTGTTTATCTCTCTGTTGAAAGCGGGCACGTAAATGGCCCTCCTCAGTAAAAGTATTATTTACTGAAATGCAGGAAATTTGTTATGTCTTCCAGAAAACAATTCCCTCAATATTTTGCGGCATAAATTGAAAGCAGACTTTTTTTTAATTCGAAATACAAATGGAAACCACTCGTCTTGACGTCCAGTCATTTTGTTTTTGAAGCCGAGGCGCTACAGGCCGAGAGTAGCACAAGTGAATTTCTTCCTCTTGACTGTAATTTAAAATAGAAGGCAGCTGTTGTGTTTTAGGGCGCCGTTGTATTTGCATTATGATTGGATATCGTGACCAGTCGCAATGACAGAGAAGTAAAGATGGGGAAGAGGCCCTTTAAAGTGTTAAGGGTTCGAGAATGACACATTTGCGCTCACGCCATGCCACAGGGGCCGTGCGGTCCTGGAGCTGATTATTGTCGTGGAATGGGCACCCAAATTACAGCTTCACAAACGCTAACATCTTCTGTCTGGACACGAATGAAATTTTCCGCCTTCTCTTTAAAATCAAGAGAATTAGATAAATATGGGATCTGTAAACTAATGCGACATGTTTTCTCCACCAAATATATGCCTACCGGCCTTTTGCCATTTTGTAATTCCCCAGAACCCCAAAATGAAAGCCAGTCAGAAAAAAGACTCCTCCTAAAGCTTTGAAGGCTTTCTCCAGGAGAGACGGTTGTGTTTGACACATTTCGCCGAGTGGCGTTTCTGTTCTCTGTCTCCAGTTAATGTCTTGCACGTTGGTATTTTAATTTCACTTGATCCCTGTTATGTTCTGCGTGGATCAAGGCATTATTCCGCGGTCGGAGAGGGCGTGCACGTTTGCATGTCGAAACTGACAGGAATAAGGTGCCTGCTTTTTTGTATTTTGTTTTTAAGCACATTTTTCAAGGCATAATTTGATTACGGAGCATCTGTTGTAATGCAATCAACACACTTCCTGTTGCGGTAGCTGAGTTTTAGGTTCGGCTTTGGTGGGTGGCTCTGGCGGAGAGACAACAGGCCTCATATGCGGGTGGCTATGAATGTCCCTCTTCATGTGGGTCAGCGGTTAAAGTTCTCCTTTCTGTCCCTCCACCTGCAGGTTCCCTCCAGACTGACAGCTTTCCTGAAAAACGGCCCCTACTTGGCGTGTGCAAGAGCTCGGGTTCTTCAGGGTGAGTGTGTAACCATGATGTCACTTCCTGCTTGGCCTAGTGTGCATCACATGGTGTTCTGGTTCAATTCCAGCTACACATACAATTTCATGTCCTTTGCAAATTACTGATAATTTTAATTTAATTTTATGGCTGCCAATCAAGTCCGCTAACTACTAAAAAAAAAAACTATTATTTGGTAAACAATATAAAATAACATTTTATTTTTAATATTGACAATTTGATTGCTATGTAGACCCCTTCACAAGCTGTAAACACTGGTCCAGAAGCCTTTGTGGTTGCAATTTTCGGTTATTTATTTTTTAAATCTTACATATAATGAAATAGTAAAGATATTTCTTTAATATTTTGATCTAGTTAGTAAATAATTCAGTTGGTTGTATTTTGTTCAAACGTTTGTGTAGTTTTAAAAAACTGGAACAGGAACATGCGTTGCACCAGCGTTGTTTACGTCTTCCGAAGTGGTCTATAGTGTTATGTTCAATGAATAACACAAAGAGTATACAAATAATACATTCACATGACCTACATCTAAATGTTTACCCCTGTTCAGTAGACATTTAGTACACATATGTTAAATTTTTATATGAATTGTCTTATTTTTATTTAAATTTTTATTTATTTATTTTATATTTCTTATGAAATTTATTTAATTGATTTTTTTCTGATAGACTGCACATTGTTTGCAGAATATGTCCAATTACTATGAAAGAATCTGTGCACTATACTCTTGATAACCTTTTATGTTATATAGAGACCAGTTGAGGTTGTATACAGGTCAAGACGTTTTCTTTTTTTAAAGATATATCAGGCTTCCATCCATCTCTTTGCACGCACAACATGAGTGGAAACATCTAAAAGGTGAAGTCCACGCGCTAACGAAACGTTGTCTGGTTTATTCCGTTTCCCATTTTAAATGCGGTGTGTAGCCTGAACCGCAGCCTTCAGTGTGTACGTGTGTGTGACATTTAGACGTTATGAGGTACAAATCCTAAGTACATTTGAAAACCTGTAATTTGTTATATATAATAACCTGCATCAAAGGCCTCGACTGAGGGGCCAAGGAGTGGACTGCAGACAGACAGCCAAACCCTGAACGACTGACCCGACCGGCTCCGTAGAGCGACCCCTTGACAAAAGCACTTTTTCTAGGAGAAATATGTTCCCTTGAGGAGTAAAAGAGAGCAGGGCGCATCAGTTATTGGCTTCTCTCCTCCCTTCAGCTACGTATGCCACCTCTAAAACTAACACAGCAAATCTTAACTCAATATTTCCTCTTGAGGAAATAAAATAAGGAAGTCTGTCTTCAGCACACTTTGATGAAGACCACCGTCCAAGCCGTTCCAGGACTGGTGTTTTGCTCTGGCCGCGCTCATGGATCCAAACGCACCGTGTCCTCCCCGACGTGGAGACAGACTCTGATGGTTTGGCTTTGTGTTCCTAACTGTTGGACTAATGCTGAAATCATGCCTTGTGTTGAAAACCATAACCGTTCGCCTCCGGGTGAATGGTGTTGCCGCTGCTACGTTCCAGTAGAAGTGTTTGGTAAATAGCCTTGCTCTGTATTTTCCCCTCTCTTTTTTCGCAAGGCTGCCGTGTGCTGGGTTCTTTCCCCTTACTGAAATAGTTCGTAAACTTACCGAAGTCCTCACACGATTTTTAGTATGTAATCATTTCGAAATAACAGCTTTTGTCAACCGCCAGTGTGGATGCTGTCTTGACATTCAAATGGAAAACAGATTGCAGTCTTGGCCGATACAGTGCTGCTGGTTTAGAAGTCGGTTCACTCAGCTTTAGGCTTAGATTACAAGATTTGCAAATTAAAGTAAAACCAGAAAGAGGAAAAAGCATGTGTGCTAAATCCTTCGTTGCAGAATTCCAGCCAGACACACTTGATGTAATTTTATCAATAGAGAGGATTATGTCTTAAGTCCAAACAATGTATGGATCTGGTGATTTTCCAGAGCACATACGCTACCCTTCGTGCAGTGCTACAGCGCCGGTAGGTTCTGCAAATTAGCAAGGAATGCATGTGCTATTCCATCCACCGTCAGCCCCCGCTTTAGAAAGGATTTGATTTTCCACAGCACATTTGTTATTTTCTTCTTTTTACTTTTATTTAGGGCTGCAGGTATTAAATGTATTTTTGTTTCTGTTCTCTCTCATACAAAATGCATTTTGAAGCGTCAGGTCTTGTTTATTAACAAGTGCATTTGAAGTAACAGAAGTTGACTTATTTTAAATAACCTAAAATCTAATTTTGACTTCATGGGACTTGCAAAATTAAAACCATGGTTTGAAAATACAAACAGTATAAATAAAAAAATAAGACATTTAAATGAATCGTTTACCCAAAATGAAAATTCTGTCATCATTTATTCACCCTCATGTAATTTCAAACATATATGACTTTATTTCTTCTGCAGAACACAAAAGAAGATATTTTGAAGAATGTTTTTAACCAAACAACTTTTCTCCCCATTGGCTTCCATTGTATGGACACAAAACCACTGAGCCATTTTTCAAAATATCTTCTTTTGTGTTTTCCAGAGGAAAGAATCATATACACAGTGTTCAAAGGGGGATGGTGTGGTCAAGTATTTGATGATTTACAGATGATTTGCATTATAAAATGTATATAGATGGAATGATTTTACAGAGTGGATGCTTTTTGTCATTTTTTTCAACAAAGGGGATGCCATCCTTCCTCAAATCGTATATACAGGTTTTGAATGACATGAGGGTGAATAAATGGTGACAGGATTTTTTTGGTGAACTTTCCTTTTAAGGTCAACAAAGTGAACAGAAAATTCATTGACTTAAAACAGAGCATTCAGCACAACCTCAGACAGCATTAAAAGCTGAGGAATTAGGTCTTACATGACAGTTTTAAGTGTGGTGTTTAACCATTTGTGAGAGAAAAAAGGGAATATGTTTTCAAAGGGTAAAAGTTCAGCTCTCAAGAGGCCTGCTTTTGTTCTCTGGGTTGTGGAGAAATTAAGTCGTTGACCAGGCAGAAAATAGTGCCCTCTCTTCCTTCCCCTCAGATTTCCAGATCTCCATGGAGAGGATATGGATGTGTGTGTTTTTTGCAGTCCTCTAATGCAATCCCCTGTGAGTTTTGTGCCGATTACAGCTGGACTGCTGTCAGGGGCAGAAGCAAGTGGAGTCCTCCCTGGTGTAAAGCCATTTTTTAAAAACTTTTGACTCCACATTACCCATTTAGAGATGCAGATATTAATTTACAGCTCTGCTGATTTTTAAAAAACGTACAAGCAGTTCATCATGCATTTGGTCATTTTGATAGAAATACAATATTTTTTAACCATGATCCTACTTGTTCTTTGCTACATCTGTATCCATGTACTGTAAAGTCTTGCTGGCACACACTATCTGCTTATTAATTACACAATAGCTGGGAGGAGCGGAAAACCAGTTTTCTCCAGTGACTATTTTTAAAGCGATTTAGCTAAAGCCTACTGTGCTATTAAGCTGTGCTTTTCATTGCATTTTATTGAGATGTGAGGGATCCCTCTTAAGTGTATTAAATGATAAATCTCAGTGCGTTTGTATTGGATGCTGGATTAAAGGGGATTGGGAAGTGATGCTTTTAGAGCCCATGAGCCTGTTACTCTCCTGCCATCACACCCGGAACTGTGAGGTCTTTTGGCTCCGTTAGAACAATCAGGGATGCTTCTGCTAGTTGTTAGATGTTGTTATATTGTGTGAATGTGTAACAATGTCAATTTTAAGGAATGACTTACCCTATATAATAAATTTGGTCAAAGTTAACTTAAAACATTTTTTTGTGAATTGCAAAGTTTATATAACTCTCATCATCTCTTTCATATATGTGCACTGTTAAACCAACCACTTTGTATTTCTGCCCAACATCACCTTTGTTTTGGATGGAAGAAGGAAAATGATATGAGATTAGAATATAAAAATCAGTTCGTCTTCCTCTGCCTTTGCATGCGATAAATGGCTTTGACATAAAACCTGTGTTTATTTTTTGCTTCTTAAAGACGTTTAAAAAGATAAGCAGAAATAAAACATCTTTATGGTCATGTGTCTTCTGAGATGCCTAATTCTTTATTTTGCAAGCTCAGGGAGTACAGATGCAATGTTTAAAGGTTAGCGGTCCCCCTCACACACGCTCTACTTCATTCAGTCTCTCCTTACACATTAATTTACCATACACATCTTTTGCTTTGTTTTTATGTAATTTGAGGTATAGGCGTTGTGATCTGCTGATAGCCTTGACAGACACAATTTTCATGTTGGAGATGAATGCATTTCCTTTTCATGATGGATCCTCCACCCTTCAAGTTATTTGGAAAGTTCAGGCCAGGTGCATCATTGGCTCTCAGATCATCCCCATGTGCTCTTTCATGATCACTGGATGGCCACATAACTCACATCCTCAGAGGATGGGAATCTCGTGGCTTTGAAGTTTTCCCCCTGTTTTTCAAGGACGCTTGTCTCGGATCGCTTTTCCATGAGTGTACAGCTCCTTATCTTTCCGATTAATTGCAGAGGAGGCACACGGTCATGTAACATTATCTCTTTACATGATCGTGCAAGTTTAGGAGTAATGTGCACGCTGCTTTACTTATTATATATTTTTACTTTTTGCAATTTTCTTCCTGTTGATATTGGGTTGTTTGATATGTCCGGGGGTGTCATGTGCTACATTCTATTGTGCATTACATCATTGCTTGACTTTTTTTGTTGAGTTTATTAACTTTCAAAAAGGTAACATATATTTATTGTTAGGGAAAGTGTCTTGTTTCAATTATTTTAACATTTCACATTTGATATTGATAACAAAAAGTACCTAGGCATGCTTTGCATCAAACTGAATAAAGGCGTTTGTTCTCTTAATGTCAACCCTTTTTGATGCATTTGACCTTTTTAGTAAATATAAAGGAAAAAAGCTTTGGTTAACATCTTGTCAAAACGAAATCCTATTTACCCACAGACATCTATGATCCATCAGGAAATTTGAGAGAAGCTGCTCTCAGACCTGTCTGTTACTCTGACCTGCACAGTCAATCCCGTCTCCCTTCCCAGCATTTGTTTCATCCTTTAGTAATTAAACGCTGTAAACACCAGCGCACCAGCACCAGGGCCCCTGCAACAGGCTCCTCATTTCAATGTGTTTCCAATATGCATGCGAATCTGCGGAGAGCCCAGTGAAAGGGGAGGAAATGTATTTCTGGCAGCGCTGCAGACATGGAGCTGCGGTTGAACTTTTTACCCTAATTACTTTCCCGCTAATGCCCACGGCGTGCTGGAATCAAAGGGCCCCCTCAGGCCCCAAGAAGCCTGTGATGTGGCCAGCGTTTGTTGTGTGTTGAAGCTCGGCTTGAGAAAGACAGGGGCAGAGGGAGAGAGGGCGCAAAATTGTGACAGATTTTTTTTCTTCTCGAAAATGTCTCAGTTACCACCCACCTCACTTGTTGCCTACAAAAATAGAGTAATTGTTTTCATCTGTGTTTTTACATTGCCGTACTTGGAAATAGCTGTTATAAATCAATACGAGGCTGGCTCGAGGGACTCAGCACGGTCCAGAGATCATAGCTTCGATTTGTCTGTTTTTTCATTTATCTCGAACACCTTTTGAAAAGAGTGTCTCACACTTATAGCATCTGTTCTCCACGTTCCTCAAATGATAACAGAAAGCTTAGGAGGAAAATGAAAGAGTTTCATATCTGGCCTTATCTCATGCTGTCACATAGGATGGTGGGTTCATTGCAGTCTTAAGTGATTAAACAGACTTAAATGATATTTTTATTCGTGTTTAATTTATGACACATTTATTGAGTTTAGTTAGTAAATTAAGCTCATTATGTTTTGTGGTGCTTTGCGCAAAAGGACCGCTGGTGTTTTGGTTTAAAGCAGTATTTGTTTTGCATTTCCACAGCATGTAATTGTCTTTTCGTATTCGGAAAGCTTGTAAAGTCACTGCAGCCGAAACGTGATGACGTCGCCTTGTAGCAGATTTATAGGCTGACACTCGTCTTCATTTCCACATTTCCTATTTTATTGGTGCTTCCTCTTGACAGTTTCCGTTCAGGTTAGTGAAATGATTTAAACATCATGATGTAAAAAGCACCAAGTTGTTGTCTTAAGGGCTTCAGAGCCATGCTAAAATATAGACATCAAAAAGTTTATGAGATTATAAAAGTGATGAGTTGGCCAGCTTGTGACATAATGATGTAATGTGTGTAATTGTAGCAACACATGTTTACAATGATTATTAAATATAACCTAATGCGTAGAACTGTAAATCTTTCACTTGAGAGTGACTTTTCCAATATGGTCAGATGGTCAGATGGGGGAGGCAGAGTCCAGAAAAAGATTTTTTTATTGTCATGCTGAGGGGAGATGGATTTTGCAGGTGCGCCTCTTGGAAATTTTGCCCAGCTATTAAACGGCTAATTGAGATTGTGGATATTTATGTTTGAAGCACTGCAAGGTTTTGTCACTTGAAATGATGGGTTTTGAATTTAGCAAACATGAATATTGTGAGCAAAGGTCACTTAGGTTCATTATGTAAAGTAGCTTTTACTGAGACGCTTTAAAGGCAATACAATAATGTCTTTGTTTATGTCTTTTTAAATTGTTGGTGTTTTAGAGAGAAATTATTTTGATTGTTCAACAATTTTTTTTAAGGGTGCAATTATGCAGGAACTTTATTTGACCTTAAGATCTTAATCAGATTTGATATTATGTATTAATTTGCCCTTTCCTAAAGAAATGGTCAGAAATAAAGTGACAAGGATGAAACGGCATGTCTAAAGTCACCAGGGAGGTCCTGATATCTGTGCTCAATATCACCTAAAAGTGTGCCGCACCGAAACTCTGATACGATTTTATAACGATAATTGAAATTTACTGACGCTTTCAAATCGAACTCTCGATTTTCAGCGAGAGGAAATTCTATTATGTCGAACGTGCGCCACGTCCATTAGAACCGGGCCATTAGTTACAATGCAAAAAGCCAAACAATTGAAGTGGCCAATTTGATGATTCCTTTTTCAAGGCTATCATTGTCCCATGAATCAATCCCGGAGCATATCATTTGTGTCACATTGGCTTTAAAACGCTTTAAATTGAATTGATCTGACCCAGATTATATTGAAATCAATGAATAGTGGCTCTGAGACAAGTTTGAGAAGTTAAATGCCCCTATTAATCTCCACGTCTGAATCCAAAAGGGGTTTTTAGCTGTGCTGATAATCTCTTTTGTAGATAGTCGTGTCTCTCGCCGTGACATTAAGGATGCGTGGCTGTGAAAGGCCAACGTTGGCAAACAGACTAATAGCTTTTACAGATTTTTGCTGTACTTGTACACCGTCTGTCTTTATTTGTTTTTGTGTTAGTAACACTTCAGTAGACTGTCTAGTGTTGTGTGTGTGCGTATTTGAGATAGGCTTGTTGCGAATGGCACGTGTTCACATCTGCGGTGGTCGCCACGTTTTACTGGATTGTGTGTGTGTGTCACACACACACCCGCTGTAATCTAAACCTGCAGACTCTATATTCGCTCAGAGTAGAATGCAGCGGTCTTGGACAAACCCTGGGTCAGTTTTGCCACGCAGCCCTATCTCTGGTGCTTTGCAGCATGAGCCGCCAAATGGCAGGACTCAGACTTGTGGGAAGACTCCATCAATCACCGACGGATCTCAGACACTGAGCCGCAGCTGCAGGCTTGACCCCAGGCCTCCATCCAGACATCAGAGCCTCTTACATGCGCTGCTGTGTGAAGATGGGACGTCCACCACACACAGCAGGCCTTCTGCTCCAAGACATTATCATGCCGTCTTAAAAACATTATGTGCAATCTGTCCATCCTGACCTCAAGCCACAGTACAGAGGAGAAGTGGCTCATGTGGCAGCTGTCTGGGCACAAACTCAAAGTAGAGGCTGGATTGGAAATCGTCACGGTTTCGCTCCGAGATCACTCACTGTCTGTGAAAGTAATGACAAATTAAAAACGTTTCTGGCTCTTCATCACTCGGAATCAAAACGTTGAAGTATTGAAGGGTTTGACCCGCCGCAGCTTTTTTCATTTATGGTTTAAATACTTCCATGTCCTACAATTTGTGGTTTGATGTCTTGGCTGGTTTGTAAAAACTGATATGTTTCCTCAACACACTTCTCAAGATGTTTTATTCGGAGCTTGCATGCATGTGAATTAGGGATGGAAATAAGGTGCTTTTCATCATAGCTGACTTAATATTGTGTATTTTAGCAACAAGGCCTTATTGACCAATCAGAATACAGGACCAGAACTGTCTTATCTCTTTTGACACCTGACAGTAGATAAAAGTAAAACCATGCTTTTACAGGAACTGTACTGCATTAGTAGCACATTCAATACTGTAACAGCACTATAATGTTGCACATGTTATTGCCAAACTGTATCTTAATGCTAATCCATGATGCATGATAATATTCACTCCTTGTGAAGCGGCAGACAGTCGGTCGAATTAAGCGTCAGACACAGCGAAATCATTAGCGGTTGTTTCCAAAGCCAATTGTTTTGTCAATAAGGAACGGTCTATCGATCATCTTCATTTACGTGGAGTGCTCGATCAGCTCCGAGCCGGTGTCAATAACCCTGTCTGTTCGGTTGTAACCTACTCTCTAGTTAGACCCATAACATCTTCCCTGTGTACGTGTTAGGACACCTTAGAACCAGAGTATAGCATGTTTCAGAATATGTACACTAAACCACGGCGCCCACTAGATATCTGATTATGTTGTACATAAAACACAATTCACAAGAGTGATCTCCAGCGTCTTACCAGAAGCTTTAGGTTAAGATGGTTAATATGGCAGATCAGACCGTGCCAGCTGCGTGAGGAACAGCTAATGTGGATTAATATCTGCGTCTCTCACCGGCACCGCTTTCACTTAGCTCCCATCTTCCTTTATAATGCTGCCCAAACGTCTCTGCATTGTATTGTTGAGAGATTCAATGCACCACTTGGAAAGCACTAGACATGGATAGGATTTAAACCCACATCTACTAAATGAGCACTGGGACTCAATGTGTTTGAAGCATTTGCTAAGTCACAGTTCCAATGGAACAGTCGCAGAAAAAAAATAAGAGACCATTTCAAATACCATTTTCAGTTTTTATGAATTTACTATCTATAGGTATGTTTTATTTTGTGAACTTCTAACAATATTTCTAACAAATTTTTTTTCGGAAAATGAAAACTGGAGAAACAGGTTAAAATAACATAAAAGATGCTCTGTATTTTTCAGACCTCAAATACAGCAAAGAAAACAAGTTGATATTCACTTTTAAGCAATACAACAGTAATATATGTATATGTATACTGGATTTTTATCACAGTTTTCATGTGTCTTGTCATGCTTTCAGTCTTTCACATTTCTGTTAAATGATTTGGTCACTCCTGAGTTTTGATTTTGTTGAAATTCAACAGACACTGGACTGGAAAGACCACAATACATCTAGAAATGCTGAATATGTTCACATTTTGTGTGGCGTGGTTTTAATGTGTGTGTGTTTTGCAGGACAAGTCCTCCTTATTGTTGTGTGGACCTTTATTCATTAAGGACAGGAGAGATGGTAAAGTCGATACAGTTTAAAACACCCATCTATGACATACATTGCAACAAAAGGTGTGTCCCCAATCTTCATTTTGTATAAGTTTAATTTCTGTGCTGTATAAATGACAATGTTTTTCAATGTTTGTTGTTTTTATTTTCAATATTTCTCAATTAACTCGATCTTCATCCCTTTGTGGCCGCAGGATCCTTGTCGTTAGTCTTCAAGAAAAGATCGCTGCCTTTGACAGCTGCACCTTCATGAAAAAGTTCTTTGTCACTAGTAAGTACTTCACGTTATAGATGCGTCTGCTGAACTTGACCCTTCTTGACCTTCTTTAGTGTCCGACTAACTTTTTTTTACGTCTTTGATCTGCAGCTTCGCAAAACAGGAAACCCAGTCTTGATTAATCCCCTTCACACACTGGTTTCATTAAAACTACAGAATCCCTATCATGCGGGTTATCCCGATACATGCTGTCGTACTAACGCTGTCACTTTGCAGGGTATTCGATATCAAAGCTCATACACAACTCCACAGGCCTGCTTGTTTATACAAACAGCCTTTGTTTTACGTGTCAAATCAACACATTACCAGGAACGCTCTGTGTCGACATGCCATCACGCTGCGCAAGCGATAACAAACAAATGCATTATATTACACATGAAGAAGAAACACTTCCTCTTCTCCTGGCGGCATCCAATTTCTTATTTTAGTGTACTAAATGTATGTACTTTGACCTATGACCCAAAAGCAGTTGTGAAAACAAATTCATTTTCATCATAATTGTTGAGTTTTTGTATATCCTACTTGACATACTTTGCAATACTCGGATTCAGACGCGGGGCACGTCTCTCAGCGAGACCCCAGGTTTTCCCAGTTCTCCAGTACACAATCATTCTTCATGATTTCTGAAAGTTTGAGAAAAACAAACAAGCCATGTCACCACGTGAAACCAGGCCTGTGTTGCCCACTTAAGCAATCGTCTGTTGTAAATTGCCATTAGTGTTGTTTTAATGGCTCTCATTGTCTATCCGACTTCCCCGTCAACGTCTGCGCCACAGGAAACGGGCGCGGTCAATAACCCTTTACATCATTAATCGCTTCTCTAAAGCTTCCTCGACATTGAAAGACCAGGACTAGACCTATTTTTTAAAGTGACAGGCATTGAAAAATACAAACTAGGAAGTCGGTCTCCACGGAGGCATTGTACACAGCGTGCATGCGTTCCGCTGGCCTGTTTGTTGTTTCTCATCACTTTCATGTTTCTTGAGGGTTTCGAGGGGAGCGTTGAGTGAGGTCTTCTCTTTCTGGCTGGAAATAAATGTGAGGTCGCCGAACAATGGTGAAAATCCCCCGGCCCTACACACAGGATGTGTTAAACATACGTTATCTCACTGCATTGGCTCCCTCAGCTTGGAAAGACACAAAAGGCTTTCGCATTACTGCGCTTGTGGCTTACCTCAAGCCCCATTCACCCCGAGTTTCAGATCCTGACTGTACACCCTAAATTACGTCTGTGTATATTTTATATTCACGCCGCGCTATAAATTACTGTCAGCGCGCTTCACACTGTGATCTGCACTTGCGTAACCTTTCCATGTGTGTGCGCCTGCGAGGCTGGAGAAAGAGGGATGTTTAAGTACTTACTAAATAAGTTTTAGCCGAAATAGGACCTTACATGTATTTTCTTATTCTGTCTAAATGTGTCTTACACAAATGACTGCATCATGATAGCGTTCTCATTCTGTACTGGCTTTATGGGTGTATTGCTCTCACGGGTCAGTATGTCTGGTAGTTAATAGGCCGAGGAGCCATCCTGTGTCACAAAATGCCATAACCCTTGCTTAGCCTCTGGTGTTATTGTTAACCCTAAGCACTAAAACACTAGACTGTAAAACAGCATCCATACTTTCCTAGGGAGGATGCAGATGTGATGGATTACTTGTGAGCTGTCATTTAGTTTACCCCCCTTACATTTGTCTCGGTTTTCTTTTGTTTTGTAGGCTGCTTTCCCTGTCCTGGGCCGAACCTCAACCCTATAGCCTTGGGAGGCCGGTGGTTGGCGTATGCAGAGAACAAGGTAGCACAAACACCCAATATTTTAAACGACTCCAGATGCTGCCAAAACGCTGCCATGTTGGATGCAGTTTTCGGAGCGACCCAAATGATTTCCATTACAAATCACACAGATCGCCATTCTGGCAATCTACATCAAATGGATTGGGAATAACAATGTAATGTGACATATTGTTATTAAGTACATTTTTAATTCGCCATCGTTCATGTAATGGGTGCGGTCTGTCTGCCTCAGAGAGCCCAGTTGTAGCCTAATAATGGACATATGGGACACTGTGCATCTGGGTAAGGGTAATGAGTTTCTGGCCAATGGCAACCCAAGTGTTGAATAGGTCTGGGACGGAGACCCTAGAGAGCGCGTGCCGTAGAATGGGCTTGAAGGACTGTTTGCAGTCCTAATGGCATCCTCTTACTCACCGTGCCCGCCTGCAGACGTCCTGGCGCGGGTTGTGACAGTCCTCTGTGGGTTAATGAGTGCTGGGGAGTTGAAAGGTTCTGGATGATAATGTGACTCTGTTCTGTCTCTGTTTGTGTGTGTGTAGCTGATCCGGTGTCATCAGTCCCGTGGTGGGGCCTGTGGAGATAATTCCCAGTCCTACACTGCCACTGTCATCAGTGCTGCTAAAGTGAGTATCACTTCATAGACACACTGCAATACTTGTCTCCTCACAAACATGCTTTTCAAGCATTTATATTTAAAAAAAGAACTGCTTAAAATAAACACCAGGTATTTGGATACTTTTTTAAAGTTTGACCACACCTGTTTTTATTTTATTTTATTTTTATTTTATTTTACTGTTTGTTTAAATGTTTATTTTTGTCTGTTTTGTTTTATTTTATTTTGATTTAACCTTTTATTTTACTTTACTTTAGTTCATTTAACTTTTGTTTTTATTTTATTTTTTGATTAACTGATTATTTTATTTTACAATTTGTTTTGTTTTATTTTGTTTTAATTTATTTTACTGTTTGTTTTATTAAATTTTTTTGTTTAAATGTTTATTTTGGTTTGTTTTATTTTATTTTGGTTTAACCTTTTATTTTACTTTACTTTACTTTTGTTTTTTTTTACTTTATTTTACTATTGGTTTTATTTTTTGTTTAACTTTTATTTTTTTGATAGCAGTTTGAGTAATGAGTTTAGGAATTGGTTTAGGTCACACACATAGCAACAAAATATTTGTCAGCGCACTTACTACCTGGCATAATAGATGGCATAAATTAGCATTATTTTAAGTGAGTATTTGACTGCTTATTTAAAAAAAGAATTGACAATATTTGTGTTTGAAAAGTGATTATAATTAGTTTGTAGATCCTGCTTGTTTTAGAGACTTGCACATATATTATTATATACATAGAATTATTAGATTTTTGACTTAAGTTCCTATTTGGGACCCTTGTGTAACACACTAGCACACAAAGACACAGTCTTTTGTCCTCACTTTGTCCAACACATGCTTTGTCCCCACTTGCGGCACGATTTTCGCACAGACGATTTCACGCATGTCTTGCTGACAGACTTCACATTCATATGAACATTATTACTTTTGTTTTATAAAGATTAAAGCCAGACATTCTTCGGTAAGATCTGACATTTATAACTGCGCAGTTGGCATGTTGGCAGAAAGGCACTGGTGTAGGATCCCCACAGAGTGTAAAAATCGTTCAACATGGCGATGAAAGGATCCATTCATTTAAGGATATTGTTTGTGTGCATTTGTAAAAAGCTAGAATTGCTTTTTGTTTTTTTACCAGTTATTGGTTTAGTAATCCATAAATTTAGCGAGTTGAATTTTCACATTCATTTATAGAAAGCCTGTTTTAAAAAAATCTTTCTTGGCAATAACTCAAACCGACCATATACAGCATAATTTAAAGAATGATCTCGGATCATATGTTAGCCGGCTTCCATAATTGTATTTTGCGCATTTACTTGTGTACATTCCGTCATGCTTTCTTTCCCGTTGGCGCTAAATGAAGCTCATAATCCGAACTGTGCTCCCCATTTTAGCGTCGGAGTACCAGAGAGGTCTCAGGGTAGCCATTCTTAGACCCACTAGAGTTCATTTAGTGGTGCCAGAACCTAGTGCTTAACCTTTCATATGGTTCCAGTCTCCTCTCCCGCTTGCTTAATTGATTTATTAGGCCCACATCTGTATTCCCTGGCTGTCGGCCTGATCACTGGCTAACAAGCGCTAACGGCTTACGTGAGAGAAGTGCCATTAGCCTTAATGGCGGTATACATCAAAAGGAGCACAGCAAAGGTTAGCGGGGAGGAAAACAAGGTTAAAAAAGCCTTGATACGCAGACAGGCCGTCTGCAGACGGGACTGTGATTTATAACCATCTCCTCCGCTCTGACACACGGTCCCTGTGCTGAGTGGCTCTGAGTGCGGCCGTCTGGGGGCCGGAGGGGGGCATCTCCCATCAATCCTGTAACCCAATCACAAAAAAGGGGGAGGGAGCCTTTTGGAAAATTGAATTCTTGCAAGGCACCGTTTGTGTAAATGAGCGGGATGCGACCGAAACAGAGACGTCGCGGGGTGGCCGCGAGTCCGCTTGCGCGGGCTGCCCCCGGGCTCTGTTTTCAAACCTGTGCAGTTGTGAACTATGTTTGAGGTAAGTGGATAGCACAGCTTAAGCAGGGCCTCCTCGGGTTCTCACTTAATGGAGTGAGCGGCGTGTGTGCGGGTAAGTGTTTGTATGCGTTTAGGAGTGTGTGTACGCGCGACTGTCTGCCAAGGCCCCGGAGAGCTTAATCAGGCATTCAGGCCGAGCAGCAGCGTCAATACCTCGTGGCGCCTGTGTTTGTTGGGCCCTTTGGAGAATGCTCTGACAAGCCCACTAACTGACTGTGTGTAAATTGCCTTGCCCCATCAATTATTAAGAGAAGCGTTTGCCTCCTAATTGATCAACACTAATGTGTTTTCTAATCACTGCAGTTAGAGTTTTTAGTGCTAATCCAAACAGTCCCCATTGATCAGGGGAGATGAAGGGAGGGGGCGGGCGGTTGGTGGCAGACACTGTACCGACCGAGTCTGATTCCAGACTCCTCACGTGCCAAGTCTCAGGCTTCCCATCACAGGTCATGTCACTGAGTAAATATGGACAAGGATGCTCAAATATTTTATGTTAGGATGCGTGTCTTTCACACACCTGTTTGTTGATGTTGCCTCATGTGATGCCAAAAACAAACATGTTTTTCTTGTAATTGCGCAACAAAATCTCTGGATGTGGGATCCTTTGTGTGCAATATTGATTGGAGTGTTGCAATAACACTTATGAATGGTTGGCACAAAATTATTTTTTACTGTTAATTGAACTTTCCCATAAACGCAACATTTGCAGTTAACATTTACACATAGACACACAAATGTTTAACGAAAAAATAAATAAGCAAAAACAAAGAGGAAAAAGGTGTTTTATAAATATAAATGACGGCTGTCAAATCTGTTGGGATTAATCAATGTATCCTGATTAATCGATTTCTAAATAAATGTTGTGTGGCGTGTATATTTAAACATACATGTGTACTTTTAATAAATATCTGTAATATATATTTATATTTATACATAATCTGAATTATATTTAAAAATGCATGTATTTACATTTATGAAAATATTTGTGTGTGCATTTATATATACATATAAATATACAAAACACACACATTTATTTTCAAAAAGTTTCTCTCATTTTGGTTTCTTTTGGTTTCTCTGTCAGACATTAAAGACAGGCCTAACCATGGTAGGCAAGGTCGTGACCCAGCTCGCTGGTACTCTTCCATCAGGGGTGCCCGATGAGGAGGGCATGACTCACAGTGGCACCCGTCGGAGCCCTCACCAACCTGGTGTGATCACCATCATAGACACGCACACTGTAGGAGAAGGACAGGTATGAAACTCTCACTCATACATCATAATCCGCTTCAGACCAGGGGTGCAGATAACAATAGTGCAAATGATTTATGGCATCGAAGACAAAGCCTATGGCACAACACTCTTGCTCTGTTTACATTGCACACTTTACCCATCTGACCTTCATCCTGAAGAATCCAAATTCATTCCACTTTTCCTCCGAGATAAATAATCCATTAATCCCATTTATAACTCATTAAGTATTAGAGCTTCTCAAATCCAAGAGGGTTTTGTCATCACCTTGTCATAAGAGCACATGCTCCAACATTCACTCACAGACTCCGTGCCAGGCCACAGTCTCCTGGTCTCATGATTTAGACACTTCCTGTGGCTGTTTCCCTGTTGGCTGGCACAACTGTAGCCTTTTAGCATGAGATCACAGAGAGGTCATTGGAAGAGTGCTACAGAAGGTCTGCCCAGTCTGTCAAGGCCTGAATATGTGGGAAACCAGGAGGGTCTTTTTAGATTTGCCGTTACGGCCGAGCTGAAAACCTTCTGTATTGCTTTAATAGAGCATTAGGTTTAAAGGCTAGCTTTGTTATTTGTAGTTCTCCCGTTCAAGGATTTTTACTCGGAGAGAGGTTAAGTTGGAGCAGGTTTCGTTATCCTTTTTCCAGTGTTGATTCTGACTCATGTAAATAGATCCTCACATTTTGTGGGCTGTTAAAGTTTGATGGTTAAACCCTCTATTCCCCAGCGGGTCTGCCGTGACCAGGTACACACATTCAGAAGTGTGATTTATTCTGTTTATTTATACACCTCTACTGCTCTAATTCGCCAGAGTCAACAGTTTTATTTTGAAATCCCAAAAAGAGTTTTCCTGCGTGTCTCCATCTACAACATCTTGTCGCACCAGAGCCAACCTCACAAGACGCTTTACTCCACCCAAAACAGCCTCGGTCTTATTTGTAGCGCTCACACAAAACAACTTTATAGAATTTGCAGTCAGTACTATTTTCCTGTAACTCCAGAAATGTTCTCTGTTATATTTTATTTCCCATTCTCGGGGGCCCTACCCTTCATCATCATCCACCTCACACAGCTATTTGTTTCTTGCAAAAGTTTATTTGCTCTTTGGAGCTATCCACACACGAGTACTTTTCCGAAGCGATAATATATTCCCCTACAGAACAACATTGTCTGTTTTTGCCCCCAATAAAAGCGATCTGGTTTGTGTCACAGAGGCATTTTTTGCCGTTTGAAATAAGTGTCTGGGTTTTAGAGTGAGGCTGTTTTCTGTTTGGACTGGATCCTATTAAAAGCCGCCTTGCTCCTTAATGCAACACTCCGCTAGATTTATCACTCTTCTCTCCGGCTGTCTCATGTCTGGGCTTAGTTATAATCTCTTTCATGAGCAAATCTAACAGAGAGAAACTGACCAGAGAATAGTGGAGCAACCCTCTCCTCTCCTCTTTTCTTTCTTTGTGTAAATAATGGTACAGTATAGCATAAGTTTGAACAAATGTTTATGGTAGTGATATGTACAGTAAAGGGAGGATTTACATATCCACATTCAGACTCTTTTAAAGGTGCTGTGTGAGATATTAAGGAGGATCTATTGACAGAAATGCAATTTAATATTCATAACTATGTTTTCAGAGGTGTATAAAGATTTTACATAATAAACTGTTATGTTTTTATTACCTTAGAATGAACTATTTCTATCTACTTACCCTGGGGGTCCCCTTACATGGAATTCACCATTTTGTTTCTACAGTAGCCCTAGACGGACAAACTGCTCCACAGAGCTCAAAAATGTAATTGTAAATAAGTTATCTTCTTCGGCAAAAAAGAGAAAACGTGACGACATCTTAGTTCTGTGTCAGCCACCGTAGTGCTTCGAAAAAGAGGGGTGAGCAGTGGAGTGAGCCTTTGGTTGTGAACCTCACCACTAGATGTTGTTAAATACTCCACAGTGCTCTTTTAACTGGAAGCTGTTAACCTCTGGGAATCAAACTGTGGAAAGACTCTCTAGAGTTTTCTCCTGGTGTGTGTGTGTGTGTGTGTGTGTGTGTGTGTGTGTGTGTGTGTTTTAACTCCTTCAACACATCACTTTCTCTTCCTGTCTGATGCTTAGCTCTTGCATTGTGTGAGTTTGGCAGAACACGCACATTGCTCAAACTGGTGGATTTGTTTTGATTTCTTTAAAGCTTCATAAAACACTAATACGTGTTTGCAGACATTATTTAAAGACTGACTGTTAGAATACCAAAATCAATCTATTTTGCAGACCACATGCAATTTAAAGCTAAAACCTCTCGTGGTAGATTAAGGTAGACACAAGGATAATTCTTAAGCACCTGTAAGCGACAACATGATTAGAGCTGAACCGGGAGGTGGAATGGTTGACGATAATAAATGTTTAAAATGAAAAACGTTTCGTCCCATTTTTTTGGTCAATACAGTGGAACACAACTTGGAGTGGACTTTGTTTAAACAAAATGCCAAAACACATCTTCAGTACTGTGCTTACATCGTTTGTAACTGTGAAGATCAGATTGCCCATGCCGTGGTAATGCCAATGACCAGCTATGTGTCTTAAACACAGAGACGTGAGGTAAACAAGAAGTCAACCTTTATTTATGCGGCTCTGTCAAGTTACTGTAATCATACTGTGTGTTTTTATGTGTTTTAGGTTCTGGTTAGCGAGGATTCTGATGGAGAGGGAGTTATTGCACATTTTCCAGCACACGATAAGCCGATATCCTGCATGGCGTTTAATCCAAGCGGTAAGTGAACACCTTACAGTGACGCCTCAGTGAGTCCTACCAAAGCACAAAACTCCAGACACTTGGGCGGCAGACATTTCCAGGCTGTGTACTGCTGTTGTTATAGTTCATAAAGGCGACATACAGTACAGTACAGTTGAGTCCGAAGTCTAAGACAACACTGAATTTCTGGGATTTCTATTATAAGTTTAAATGAAGTAAATCAAAATGCGTTCAACTTAAAGCAAATAAAAGAGAAGAAAAATACGCACGACTATTAATCTTCTGTAATTTGTTTATGGGACATTTAAAAATGAGATGACCATGTCAGTCCCCTATTTGTATGTGACCTCATCTTCTTACCCAAGAGTCACTGTCTGCTCATTTGAGAAGCAGTCTGTGTTATCTGCTGGTGAACCTGCCCCAGGCAGACATCAGTCATTTTCTCTCAGTCGTCTATTCTTCTTTTTCATCTGGTCTCACTTTAACACATAGGGACTCTTCTGAGCTCATCGATCTTGTTCATGTCTCTCTCCCCTGAAGTGTATTTGAAACTCACAAAGCACTCAAAATACCTCAAGCACTGAACAGGTATGGTTTCAGCTTGGTTTCAGTGAGACGTTCTCACTCTTTTCAGAAGGTGTGGGATAGGTTCATAACTCATAAGTTGATCATTTAGTCAGCAATGTCACAACACGCTTTAGTTATTATAAGGGATGTTATACATCAACTGCTTTGTAGAAGATACCAGGACAGGATTGTCCTTATAACCTGACCTTGAACGAATGTCCTGGCACATTTTGATAGGCATTTATCTGATCACTTTTCAATTTTAAATACAGTCATGTTTGTTTCTCCGGATATCCAGTGCGGTCACAATGCCGCTCATTGTGAGGTGTTTGTCACTGGTAGAAGGCCCTCTTAATAAGAAGGTGCTGAAAGCTATTGATAGCCGTTGCCCTTTGTGAAATCCTTCAATTATCTGTCCTTTTTAATGTACAGTATGACAGACCACATTGAAGATGAGTCATTGGTCACTGTATGCACTCCTGGTTTGAATGTTTTGTGCGTCGTGTTCCTAAAAGATGTTTAAAGGAAATGTTGAATGTCGAAGATCGGAACATTCCTGATGGATGCTATATTGCAACCACACAACCGATATCAGGCAATGTCAAAATGGACTGGTACTCATATTTTTTTAATTGGTTTAGGCAAAGACTAGGTTTAGAAAGTAAGATTTCACTGATCAAGAATGCTGTTGAATAGTTGTGATAAGGTATATTTCCAGAATAAAAAGGAGATTCACTTACACCAAAAAGATTGTAAGGATAGAAATGTATTTTCCAGTTTCGCAACCCTTGCGAGCAACATCAGGATTTTGTCTGTCTGAAAGTGCTGGGCTTGTTTGCTGTTGGTAACTTTTTTGTTTTTTCTTCTTTTCCTCATTCATTCTTCTTAGTTGTGATTAGGAAGTACCATATTTTTATATTGTTTTTCAGTTTTATGTTTTTTTTTTGTAAACATTTGCATGAAACTGTATAATGCAATAAAATGAGGAGAATTTGACTACAGGTAATTTGCTTTGGACATAACGTGTTTGTCTCTAGGTGGCGCTATTGGTTAACCTTAAGACCTTACAGCAGACATGCTCATTGCCCCATGAGCATGTTTGAAGAGAGACCTGTAGTTTGAAGGTGAAGTCTGGGTCTGTTTACCCCTGTCACCTGCACAGTGGCTGTCAGCACTTTATTTTTCAGAAAACTGCCAGGGAATGGAGAACATGGCAAACACACCCTCAACAATCAAGGTCTAACACTAAAAGAGATCAGGGACATTAGTTATACAAATATTGGCACAAATCTCTGTGTGTTTTTCTTAGATCTTAGAGTTGAAGGTCTCAATAGAAACAGATAACTGATAACAAATACATGTCCTATCAATTTAAAATGCTACTGAGTGTCAGTAGTGAATCATATGTAGGTCTCAACAATAAGGATACAGCCCAAATTTCATCTTGAGTTGGAACCATTTAAAAACAAATCACCATTTCGTAATATCTTCCCAGCAAAATTGTATTTATGAATTTATAGCTTACATTGTAGTCGATTCAACTATGTGCCCATTTTATGGTGGCAACAGTGTTAATTTTCTTTGAGGAAGTTTCAGCAAAAAACAAATGGATTTCAAGCACCGAAACTCTAGAGTAACTCTGCAACTAGATTTATTTATGTAGAAGATAAAAACTGTTACTCTCTTTTTTTAATGTTGATGCAGAAAAGGTGAAGCTGATTGGTTGTTTCGTAGTACTCTCTGCATTGTGCTTGTGGCATTCTGAAAAATTGGGATATTTTCAGATGACGTGATTAAAAAAAGAGTATGTTCAGTGCGATTTTCATGCATTTACATTTAAAATGACATCACTCTCTTTGACTGTGGTGCTGTCTCTGGCCAGGTCCAGCTCCCCGAGTGCTAAGACCCCAGCGCATCTCTTTGTCAGACGTCCTCTGCCCTTATGTGTGGAGTGCTCTGGATGGCTTGTTTTAGATAACAAAAGGATGCTGTAAACTTCAAAAAGCTTAACCGTACACATGTCAAGTTTATTCTAAATAATGGGATGTGTCTGTTATCACCTCATTTGCTCAGGCATAAATCGAGAGGCTGTAATAGTTGTTTTGAGTTATGAAATATTTTGGCACCAAAAAAGCTGGAAAAAATCTCCTTGGTCCTTTCATAAAACATCTAGATGCTAACTAACAAGGTCGCGCTAACTGTTCCCTCACAAATTTACATCTTTGTATTTACGTCTGACATCATTAGACACATTATAAAAACAGTTATTTGAGATTTGCAAGAAATGCCATAAAAGCACTTTGAGGGAATGTACTTGTCCTAAATGAAGTATTCAAAGCCACAGAAGAAAGTGTCGCTCTAGCCTCGGGCAACCACAAAATGTTTTGACTTCATTGAGGGAAAAGGCAAAAATGACTATGTGGCGACGGGACATTGACTAAAAGGCACTGAACACTACCAAAAAATGAAAAGCAATTATGTAAGAAATCCAACTCAGCTGTGTGTTTTGGACAAACAACAGAAAGCCAAGGGTAGAAAATGGTGCCAGCTCGGGAAGCCGGTGCTTCTGCTGTGGTGTTGGTTCTATTCATAGATGTGTAATTAAAGGATGTTGCTCAGGACTCACTGTAACCAGTGTCCGATAATCACTCCTTGTCCTTTCTTTGAGGTTTCTTCTGCAAAAGTCAATAGTGCAGTGAGAATTTGGTATACATGTAGCTCGAGGGTGGACAGATCTCGCAGCTTGTGAGAGTCGCTATAATTTTACTAAATCACGGAACTGATAAGAATCGAGGAATCCGCTCTCGCGAGGCAGCTTAGTTTAGCCCTGTTCATTTTTGGCATGTGTTTGCAAGTAGAGTCACAAAGGGGGATTATGATCTGAAGTTTGCCTGTTGCTGATGATTTCTTGACCAAAGCTAAACTTACAGTGGGGTCCACAATGGAAATTTGTTTTCAATTTGAAGGAAAAAAATGTAAAACAAAGAAACGGTGTAAGATGTTTAATGTTCTGCACTTTTTCAAGGTCACTAACCGAGCAAATTAGTGACATTTATCATATTAATAGATTTGTAGAAAAGGTTAGGTTTTCAAGGTTCTTAAAGAGCACAAGTTGCTCCTTATGCAGGGATAACATGCATCATCTGTCCATGCCAGCTCATTTGTATGCTGTCTTAAAGCAAAAGGCGACATACAAATTAAATATTAAACCTATCACATAATGTTGACATTGTCATTTGTAATGAAAAATTCTAATATAAAATTTAAGGTAATCAGTTACATCAAATGGTTTGATTTATGATGTTCCCACTAGAACTATATCAAGTTTTGAGTTTGTTGTACTCATGCATGTTAATTCCTCTTAATATTTAACATTTAGTAAGATAACTATTTTTTAAACTATTTATTTTATTTACAGTCTTATTAAGACAACCTAAACATTTCAGCTATATCAACAATTAACAAACACAGAGAGTGATGCAACACACACGTATAAGCAACCTAAGCATAAGCACCACTCTTCTGAACGATGATAAACCCAAAACTCTTCTAAATATCCAAGATAAATGAACATTCATCGTTAACTTTAGCTTTATCCTTTCTAAAAACACATAAAATAACTCTTATTTCAAAATGTACTCTCTTAATGTTGGGAACTGTAAATTGCAAAAATCTGCAAAAGTAAGAATTAGTTACATGAACTTAAAATGTTTAAGTTAGTAAAAACGTATATAAAATTACATTTACACTACTTCATCTATTAAATTACACTTAAATTACCAACATTTTTCTGCAGAAGAAAGACAGTCATATAGGCTTGACATGACAAAGGGATGAATAAATACAATTTTAAGAATGTATCTGAGCTCCTCTGCTGCATTGGAAAGCTTGTTGTTAGGTTTTAGATGTTGATGTTTTGTGGGGTTTGAAGATGTCAAGATTCGCGCTCTGTGTGTTTTAATGGAGCTGTGACAGTATATCGGATTTCTGTTGTGCCGTGTCTGAGCACAGAGGGATTAAAGGCCCAGCCTGACATATCGCACCTTAATGCACATTGCAAGCAAAGAGCGGGGCATTAGTGGAATTTTCCTGGAGCATGAGCTCTATTTTATAATGGCATTATAAAATCTGATGATGTGCATGTATATTTTTATAACGTCTTTTTTCCCCCTTAATTTTCGACATACGTTTTTCCCAGATATCGAAATATTGCACAATAGCTGTTAATATCCCTGCTCTATAATAAATTATCTGGCCAACCTCCCTCACCCGCCCCCCTATTTTTGTGTTGTTATTTTTTCATGTGATGTGCTGATTTTTATCTGCATGCATGTATTAAAACACATTTTGGGGTGTGTTTACTTTTTTAAACTAAATATAAGAGCTGATTTACAGGAATGCATATACAGTACAAGACAATCTAATGTGTTGACAATATTCAGTTCCAGACATATTAACTGTTAGTACAACAGACAACTAGTCTGCCCCGGCTGCATTTTTAATGATGTTTCCAAAAGGTGATAAAAGCAGTGTCATGGGAAGTCCGTCTCTCAGTTTGTAGCTGTAAAACTCTGGTCAGATGCTTTGGTTTCAATGGAAACATCCTCTCAAATCCCCCCCTCCATTCCTCTTTGCAGATTCCTGATCTGAGGTTCTTTCTCTTGTTCACCACCAGTTTCTAGTTTGTTTTTGTAAGAAGGATTGCCTGTGTGGACCACATTTTTGCTGACAGCTTTATGCTTTTACACTCGGAGGCTTTTCAACGGTTGTGTTAGTTTACCGAGCCGGTTGGATTTAGCCTTCAAAAGTTCCTCCAGATTTGCACGGAGCATCCAGGGGTTCTTTTCCAAACACCTTAGGTGTGATGAATCGTGCATTGTCATGAGAAAATCTTAAACGTATTGGACAAATTAACAGCATTTACTTAAGCACAGCATAAATAATTGAAATCTGGTTTGTTATGGTGAATGTTTCATAGGATTAATTGGCCAGCGGAAGCCTTTAAACTTAAAGAGAGAAAGGAACAGGAATTAGAATGACTTTTTCCTAAGAAAGGATTACGCTTATCCATCCTTTTGCTTTCTACAGTCGGTATCTTATCTAGAGATTGTGTTTTAGCTCATTTATCTGCTGCTTTTAAATATAACACAAAGATCTCGCTTTTCCACTACTAAGTGTAAATAGGTATCACTGTGCTCTTAGGTGTTTTCTTAATTTTGTGACCTTAGATGAGAATCGAGTGTTCCTGTAGCTCAATTGGTAGAACATGGATGATGGGTTCAAAACCCACAGAACACAGATACCGATTAAAAAAAATATGGATTGAATGCATTTAAGTCACTTTGAATATAAGTGTCTGCCAAATGCATTGGGAAAAAATGTAAAGCTATTTATAGTAACTTTTAGTCTTTATAAATTTGACCTACTAACTGAGGAACAGTAAGCGATAATTACATTTAGTTGCGTTTTCCCAGACAGAGATTAAGCCAGGACTAGGCCTTACTAAAATTAAGACATTTAAGTCATTTTTATAAACTTACAAAAAAACATTACTGGTGAGCATCTTGTGACAACACAAAGGCACTGTTATATTTTAAGATATGCCAGTGCAAGTTGTTTTCAGTTTAGACAGCTCTAGCATTTATTTTAGTCTGGGACTAGTCTTAAACCCTGTCTGGGAAACTGCCCTTTAGGGTTTTATATTAGCTTATCTTGAACATTGAGCTCATGAAAATTGCTTCATTAAAATGGTCTTACTCTTTCTATAATACTATACTGTGTTGTATTCTACGTCTTTTCTTTATTTCCTGTAAGCTGCTTTGAAACAATGCAACATTGTAAAAAGCACTATGTAAATAAAATGAAATTGAATTGAATTTTAGCAGACACTTTTATCCAAAGGAACTTACACAATTGAAGAAGCAATATATTGTAAGGAGGCAACAATAATACAAGAAGTGCTATAACAAGTTACCAGCTAGGTAAGGCAGTAGCTATTGGGAGAGAGAAGGGTTAGGATTTTTTAAGTTTTCACAGAAAAAGGTTTTTTTAAATATCTTGTGAGATATGTGCCAGACCTGACTGAACTTTTTTATTCCTAACAAAAAAGTTTATTCCACCAATATATTTAAGAAATGGTTTTTGCTATGTTTTTTTAATGTTGCTTTTTTCTTTCCTCGAGATGAAATTCTTAAATCAATAACCAAGGTTTGAGATCTGAAGCTTATTTTTAAGACTTAGTGTTCATAGAAATGCTCTTTGCATTGGTTAATTTGTTAACTTAGCTTATTTTTAATTTCAGCTTATTTAACACATTTTACTATTAAACTCTTTTGCGCAGATTCCCCCTACTATCAGAATAGAAAGAATAGAAAATGTGTGTGGTTACTACGTGGGCCTAGTGATAACCCAATGTTCCATCTTCATGTTATGGACGTGACCTCGTGCTCACCTTGGTTACACCGATTCCATAGAAGCCGAATTTCGTTGAAGTGTTGTATTAAAGCAATGACTGCCTCCTGCCGAGAAAAGGCCTTTATGATCTATTAATATTCAAGCGCTTACAGGTGGTTTGGCTGTAAAGCAAATACATAAACATTCTCCTTCGTTAGGCTTGAATGCGGATCAAATGAAGCGTGGGCGCCCTTTTCTCCTCCCACTTTTTTATTTTTCCCCCTCCCGTCCTCAAAGCTCTCAATTGAATTGTGGATGTGGTTTCGTAGCTAAGAGCGTTGAGTGCCACTCCAAGCCAGCATGCCCACAGGAGCAGTCTACCATGTTTAAAGAGCATATCCCTGGTACCGACGTGCCTAGATAAACAGCGCCCGTGGCCACAAGATGCTGCGAGACGTGCTCGTAACTAAGCCCCTTCTGGAATCCACACAGCAACCCAGAGGAATGGAAGCCGGAGACGGCATTACTTCTCGCCTAGCTCACCGCGAAACACTGCGCCAGGCCCCTGTGCGCCGCCCGCCCCATCCTTAGCTCCATGCACACATGCACAAAAGCAGCCTCCAGGTTGGGATCAAACAGCCAAGCTTTTAGAAGTTCTCACTTAGTCTGTAAAAGATTAACAAGTTATTGACTGCATGTTGACCCATGCAGGTCTCCTCCTCTGCTTAGTACTGTTATCTGATGGTTGGAGTGAGGGTGGCCTCTGGACTAAGTGAGTGTTGCTTGCTCCGGGCTTGAGTGGGTGGCTTTGATGTGAGATGTGCAACCTTCTGTGTGTGTGTGTTCCACAGCTTTTTATAAACACCTCTGTAAGTGCAGCATGACGAGAGAGGCCGACTCACAAAGGTCCGTAAGCTCACACACACGCAAGCGTTCGATCGGCGGCCGTGCTTTTACAACTAACCACAAGGACAAAGCGCAGTGATTGAAATGTTTATTTGTCTTTTCTTTCACGTTAAATTGTGTAAAGTTCACATCGCCCGATTCCCAGCATCCTCCCCTTTTAAGGTTTATCCACATGTTTATAATTTGAGATTTCCTCTTTTTCAAAGGTCTTTGGCGAGAGTTGTTCATTTGAAAGGGATACTTTCTGACTTTGCCAAGTCGGAGGTCTCGGTGTTCACTTTTCAGGCTGCTGAGATCATCCGAGTCGGTCGAGCAGAATGGCTTGGACACTTTTAAAATAAAACACGGCTTTGATGGGATTTCGCAGATGTTTCGTGTTTAAAGACTTGTTAAGGGGAAAACAACAAAACAGGATTGAAAATAGAAGCCACTGCATTCCAAGTCTCATGATATGTAGAAACTGATTCATGTAGAGGGACGGATTTATCACATGCAGGGAAACCGTGTGGTTTTCCCTCACATTTCTTCCTAAAGATCGTAAATGATGATTTTGTCTCGAAGACAAGGTGTTATAAATAGGATGTGTCAAAAATCGCGGGTTCCTAAAATTGATGGCAGCTTACCAGCACCGAGAGGCTCTCTTTTTAATTTAGCTTACCGCAGGCAAACCAACTGACGCCTCTCAGCGAGGCCCTGTATTTCAACAAGGCCACAAAAGCCCCAGTGCTGGGTTTCCAGTCTCGGCTGGCTTTTGGAGAACAGAGTGTACCATCAGCAAACTCGTGTCCAGGCCAAGCCTCATCTGTCAAAGCCAGGGTGAGCGCGAGAGCGAGCGGGCGGGCGGCAGGCGAGAGAGAGGAAGCTCCCAGATAAACATACCGCAGCGCCTAAACTCCTAATCACTCTGCGCTTCCGTTTGTAGCCTCTATAATTAGAAGGCACTTTTTCCATGTATTCCCAGTTGACGCAAATGCTTCTTGTGGCTTGGCACCTCATTTGGGGCGTGGGTTACTTTATGGCCGGGCCGTAACTTGGTTTAGTCTTCTGATACAGCATAAATAGCTAACCGCTGTCTAATTCACTGGCCGAGACTGTTTTTCTTTCTTGTAGGCGCAATCTCAGCGTGACCCTTCCTTCGCCCGCCCCCTCGCTTCCTGTCCTGCCACTCGCTTGAATGACAAAGCCACACCTAAAGCAGATGCTAATTCGGAGTGTCAAAACGCGACGGGTAAAAATGGAGTGGATGAGCTCATCCAGAACTTCCTTTGTCGTCCCATTTCTTCTGATCTTCCGACAAGCATTTCAGATTTGTCAGACCACCCAATAAAGACGGGCCGCAAATGAAACCCCTCTGTTTTAGAGATCCAGTCGGAAAATGGCTAATTATTGTCATGTTAAATTACAGCGGGCAGATTGCAAGGCAGAAGCTAAATCCATTTTAATCCCAGTCTTGAAGAAACTTTCCAAAGCAGTAGTGACCTGACTTTCATGTGTGTGGAAAAATATCCTGTAGTCCCGTCACACTGCTTTTAGGAATAAGTTGTGTGTGGACTCGTGTTTTCACAGAGGTTAGATTTGGGCTTTTTCTAGTGTGGTTTAGTAAGCGTGTTGTTTACAGTATGATCTTCTACTTTGTGTAGTTTCACTGACTTCAAATAAAAGTGGGAAAATGAGAGGCTGTGTGATCAGAGGTTCCACTTGGGTTCTCCTGCGGTTGTGTTTAAAACGGATCCGCGTACTCTTCGGCCCTGACAGCTGGAGGAAGATCTTGGTGTGGAGTTAATTCTAGAGCACAAATTGCAGTGGAAAAGCGATGGAACATGTTTTCCCTTTACAACTGTGTAAACGTGTCTCATGAAATGTTTTTGAACGCAGCCAGGGTGCCATCTTTTTGCAACTTATGTTTTTCTCGGTCAAGTTTAAGTCAAGAGTTGTTTTTCGGGAATGAGACAAGCCAGATGCAACTCGCGTCGCCCACGTATGCACCACGTGTGCTAACCACTAAGTCAAAGACTGTGAAAGCTGAGATTTATTATCAAATTTCTATAATGATTTAAAACATAACTAGTTGTTGTTTCTCTTTTTCAGGTATGTTGCTGGTGACTGCAGACACACTTGGCCATGACTTTCATGTTTTTCAAATCTTCACTCACCCATGGGCGTCCTCCCAGAGTGCAGTTCACCATCTGTACACTCTTCACAGAGGAGAGACTGAAGCTAAGGTAAATCTATACACACAATCTATACATCTAAACACATTTACATGCTTTAACTTCTAGTTACTGTACATAATGTTTATGGGTGATATGTAGAATATTCATTATGATGTATTTTACAGTTTGGTTTATAGCCCTTTTAGAGCAAATAAGTAAATATTACAGGTTAACACAAAAATGAAAATGTATTTACTCACCCTCATGTCATTCTAAAACTATATGACGTTCTTTCTTCTGCAGAACACAAAAGAAGATATTTTGAAGAATGTTGGTAACCAAACAACATTCACCCCCATTGCATAGACACAAAACCACAGAGACATTTCTCAAAATATCTTTTTTGTTTGTTACACAGAACAAAAAGGAGTCATAGACAGGTTTTTAACTGAGATGAGGGTTCAGATGACAGAAAGATCTACTGGTGAAAGCAATGTACATGTATGTCAGTACATACACTATAGGCTAGTTCTTTTTTCTATGTTGTCACACTGTCCTTCTGGTATACTGGTAACTTCATCAAACACAAACTATGAAACGCAAACTCGTATCCTTCAAATGGAGGCTGTGTCAACAAAAAACTGTCTTGCAATGGCAAGTAATGCATGGACAGTGTGGGATATGAATCACACTTCAAAGCTTGCTCACACACACATGTAAACTCGTGCATTTTTGGGGGGAGTTATTGGGATAAAATATTGCCTTTCCGGACTCTTTTAATCATTAGCATAATCATTTAAAGTCTTTGTAGACCACCCACAACTGTTTACGGTTGCCTCTGCTTGTACGTCTCTGGAAATGTGCAATTTGAACATGCTTTTCATCGTCCCTGAATCCCTGCGTGTTATCTAAATACTGTCAAGAGACATGTACCACCGAGCTCCACACAGCACTGCTGTCTGCACCGTCTCTGCCTGTTCTGCTGTATGTAGACCAACATTATTTTGAACAGCAAGTGCAGATATGTAGATTAATGCCTCCATCTAGTTAGCTAAAACATGACGTTGCATTACACCCATTACGTAAAGTATGAACGCAATCCTCAATGATTTGTTTAAATGGTCCTTTACTGTAACAGAGAGCTACACACTTATTTGTATTAAAGGGATAGTTCACCCAAAAATGAAAACACAAAAGAAGATATTTTAATGAATGTTGGTAACCGAACAATAATGGCACCCGTTCACTTGCATTGGTTTTGTCTTCATACATTAGAAGTAAATGGGTAACGTCGCTGTTCGGTTACCAACATTATTCAAAATCTTCTTTTGTGTTCATACAAAATCATACAAGTTTGAAATTAAAAAAAGGGTGAGCAAATGATGACAGAATTTTCATTTTTGGGTGAACTATCCCTTTAAGACCTTGTTACTATTCGACTGTCCACCAGCTAAAGGTTAAGAACATGAGGGCTTTTCTATTCTATCATCACATGATATTTTGTGTACTGAGAACTTTCTCCCCCAGTTCAAAACAAAATTACGTGGATCCACGTAAAAAAATTGTGCTCTCAGCAGTTGGTCTCGCCTACTATCTACACTCTGGAATCCGAAGAACCGAAATTTGCCAATGTGTTTTCAATCAGCAGGCCTGCTCAAGAAAAGATGCTAAAAATACCTCAGACAGCTGCTGAGAGCTTAGTTTGTGCTCCTGACCGGAGCTTTTACTGTTGGGCCTCAGGTCAAGCTTGAAGATTATAACACCTATGATATCTTGGGATGTGAGGTCGTAGTCAGAGGACGTGTTCCCACTGCGCTATTGTGGTTGAACATCAGCTCCTCGATTTCAATTAGTCTTCTTTTGACATAGTTAAAGGGATAGTTTACCCAAAAATTAAAATGTACTCAGACCTGTATGACTTTATTTCTTCCGCAGAACATAATAGAAGATATTTTGAAGAATGTTGGTAACTGAACAATGGCGGTAACCTTTGACTTGCACTGGTTTATTTTTCTGTCTGTACAATGTCGTTTGGTTACCAACATTCTTCAAAATATCTTCTTGTGTGCTGCAGAAGAAAGAAAGTCATACTGGTTAGAAGTGCCAAAAAACTGAGGTTTTATGTGCAACAGAATTGGCCTTTTGATCCAGTATCTGCTTTCAATTCTGTTATTTCAAACCTGACCCATTAGCCTAAACACAATTGAGACCATAACAAAATAATGCTTTTTTCCGTTATGGGGTGTCTTGACCTCTGATATTTTTGATATCTGTTTTTTCTTTTAGGAAAGATCTTAGTAGTAATTTTTAAAAGTTAGTAGTCTTTTAGAAGAGTGGACCGCATGTTTTATTTCCATAATTTTCATTCGGGTTGAATAGTTTAAGGGGACATCTGAGGACATGATCTGATCATTTGCATCTGCCAAGGCTTGGTAATGTATCTGGGTGCTTTAAAGTTTAATTTACTTTTGTGATTATTAGATTATTGCACAAATCAGTTTGGGAAATAACTACAGTGATTTAGTTTTCTTCTCTCCCAAATGCTGTTTCATGCAGCTGCTCCACCAAAATATCTTCACTAGTTGGCAAATTGTAAGGTTTTATTTGCTTAAGTTGAACTAATATTTATCCCGAAAGGGCCTAGACCCTTACTTACTCAGCTAGTGTCATGTTTGGATACGCACACAAACCTGCTCTCTGCTCCGGTTCCTAGAACTTACACTCGCACAGTCCCGCTGACACTTTCTGTCTCAGCCTGCTTTCTAAAAGCATGCCAGACATATTTGTCCAAGTTTAAATCCTTTTTACATGACAAATATTAACAGTACATTAAAATGAATACTATTTTATTATGTTATGTGCATGTGAGCACTGTGAAGCAATGTCAGGTGTTGTGTCTATAAGCAAGACTTGTAGTTTTTAACTTTTTTTACATTATGGCTGTTTTTATTCAGTATTTTAGTCAGTATTTATTCACCCTCATGATATTTAAAACCTGTGTATGTCTCTTTCTTCTGTGGAACACAATAGAAGATATTGTGAAAAATGTCTTCGTGGTTTTGTGTTCATACAATGAAAGGCAATGGGGGCCAACGTTCTTCAAAATATCTTCTTTTGTGTTTTGCAGAAGGAAGAAAGTCACACAAATTTATAAATGATGAACAAATATCATTTTTGGGTGAACTATCACTTTAAAGTAGTTTCTATTTCAAAACTGCAAGTGTCCCTTTGCCCTTCAAGTGCACTCCACTCCGGGTCAAAAAGCAGAATTGCAGGCTGTGTTCTGGCCTCTGGGTGACGTTCAAAGTTCTTCTGCTCTTTTTTGTAAAGGCGTCATTGCCTTACCCAGCACCTCCAGGCATGGCAGAGAGCGTGTAAAACATTCTCATTTTGCCTTCTCTGTGAGCACGGGGCCGAGGTGGCCTGCAGCTCCGCTGAGATGGAAGAGGTGGTTAATCTGTCACCGGCTCATGCCAGGTTTGCTGCCTGGCCATGCGTTGGCTTTGATCTGGCATTGTAAACAGCTCAAACTGCAGAAAGCAAGCACCCTCTGAGACGCATTATCTTGAGCAGAACAAATAAAAGAGACGATAATGCCTCGTGGGCGGACGCAGGCACCCGGCCTTATCTGGCCGGCTGGCTGACTGTGCTTGTTCTGACCTCAGTGTGCGTGAAGGTAAATACCTCGTCGCTGATGGCCGGCGTGGCCCGGGGCCGTACACAGTTTTAGCTGTTCGGGGCAGCACATGACTGACCAAATAGCTTATTTGATTTGTTGCCTCTCTTCTGTCCGATTAACTATTTTAAAGTAGTCCTTTGGTCACCTGAAATCAATCTCTTATGGGTTATAGAGCTGTAAAGTATAACAATGGAATGGCATTGCTAGGTCACTGGTCATGAGTCATCACTGATCTCTTGATTGGCGTATTCACCATAAGACTGATGTGAGACAGATAGAGAAGAATGGCCTAAAATCAGACGGATCTCCAGACACATACATTCCAGAAGCTGATGGCTATCCATGAAAGTGTCGTAGAAGAGCCATTAGGTGTGTCAGAGCACTGTATGTTAATGCAAAGTGTAAGATTTCTAGAAATGTCCTTTTGTTTTTAGGAAGGTTTACACAGGACATGTTCTTTTGTTTAAAAACCACTAGATAGAGACAGATGTTGATTTTTCTTTTTTGTGGTTTGTTGTAGAATGTTTAGATTCAAGGGTCAGGTGCTTATAACTTAAATCTCAAAGTCAAAGTCAGCTTTATTGTCAATTCTGACAATCTGACAATTCTGTTGATCAACATCAACCCTTTCCACCCGACGACACCTTGGCGTGATTACTAACACCTTGTTCTCATTCCTTTTAGCCATCCCGTGACACATTTTTGGGAGATTTTATCTCTGGGTCTTCACCAGAAATGATGTCACTTATGAGTTTTAATACATGACATACCAGCCAACATTAGTCAGGTTGCATGTTACGTGTCTGAAACTGTGAAAAGAATTGCTGTAAAGTGTTGATGTTGACAACAAGCCCCTTCTCTCATCCTGTTGTCTGTAGGGCAGATCCATTCAAATGTCAACCTTAAGATGAATTTTTTTTACCTAAGATTTTCACCATACTGATAGGTCAGATGTCAATATTTGGTGCTTTAAATACTGATGTGAACTCTCTCTTAAAGTTTATAAAGCATTTTTGGTTTTTAAAGCAGAGTTTTCCATACTCAGGTAAGTGAATTGTCACATCCATAACTGTCCATATTCCTCATACCTTTTCCATGTGTTGGGTATTATTGCTTCTCCTTTGCATATTTTAATTCACAGAAATATAAAATATAAACAGATGATTCATTATATTGTTACTAAATACATTCTTTATATTTCAGGTTTTGACTAAACATGTCACATCCATAACTCTTGAATTGCCCCGTACAGGAATGATTTCAGTCACATAATGATGATTTTATAAGCGCAGTGCTTGGAGATTGTTATTAACAAGTGCTCTACAGACTCAAATAATGAATAACCTCACTGACAAAATTTTGTAAACAATCAAATCTAAGACAAAAGTGTTGAGCGTGTCCTGTTTGTTCTCCTAGGTGCAGGACATCTGTTTCAGCCATGACTGCCGTTGGGTTGTGATCAGCACTCTTCGAGGCACCTCTCACGTCTTTCCCATCAACACGTACGGCGGAGCGCCGTGCGCTCGAACCCACATGTCTCCACGCGTGGTTAATCGCATGAGCCGGTTCCAGAAGAGTGCCGGGCTGGAGGAGATCGAGCAGGAGCTGAGCAGCAAACAGGGCGGCCGGTGTAGCCCCATTCCTGGACTTTCTAGTAGCCCGTCTGGATCACCACTACATGGTGAGCAAATATGTGCACTATTGAGAAAAAAGTGGTGTGTGTGTTTTGTGACAGGTGCAGATTTAACAGTTGATTTCGATCTTATATTAGGTGCTAAACATTCTCTCTCCCTCTCTCTTCCATTGAAGTTTAGGGTCACTTTAAATGAATTATGTGAAGAAAAATGTAGTTTATGGTTTAACATATACTTTGTTTTGCAGTGGTAAGAAATCAATTAAAGGGGAAAATCAGCCAATAGGAGCATAGAATAGATGTTTTAAAAATCCTGTTTTTGTGTGCAAATTCTAGGCAAAGACTGGCCACTTTAAAGATGTTAAAACAATGTTGCTGTTGTTGTTTTACTCACAAAGTAATTTCCATAATTTCATGGGAAAAATCTCACAAAAGACCCTAAATCTTTCTGGCAATTTGGGGGTTAAGTCACCCCAGCAGACCTTGTGGTTTGCCAATTCACCTCTGTCACAGTACCGTGTGATGTTTGTCAAACACTGTCCCTGGCTGCAAACATACTCGCACTGACCACATCTGACCGTACGTACACACACACACTTGTCATGTCTGTGCTGATTTCCACAGGAGCTGGCATGCCTGTCAGTCGTGTTTGTACATCAGCACTCTTCAGTCTACAAAGCAGAGGTCTGATTAATAAATAGCCTGAACCTGTTGTGAGCACACCGTTGATACAGACACTGGAGGTTTCAGTCAGTCACCGGGTGTTTACAAAGCTTCTCAAAGAGTTCAACAGAGGCTCACTTACTCTGTCACCCAAAGTCATCTGTAAATAAAATAAATAAATAAAAATTAGGGATACATGATATATTATTGGCCATATTGGTATCGGCTGATAGATGGTAATTTTTTATGTTATCGGTTTCGGCCCATTAATAAAATCAGGCCGATATATTATACATTTCCTCTAGTTGAATGATTTCTGTCTTGACACCTGTTTGACTTGTGGCTATTGAGATCATGTTTCTGGGTTGCACTGGAAGAACAACATCTATAATTTGTTTATTAAATAACTAGAAATGTTTAGGCTTGGTACATGATTTTTGGAAAAAAGAGAACTAAATGTTAGCTGGTTTTCTGTAGTCTGTTTTAAAAAAAAAATGCAGTTGTCCACTTTTTGTCGTTTGTTTCAGGCTCAGAAAAATATATATTAATATTGAGATACTGTATATCGGCCAATATATTGGTTATCGGCTTCCAATGTCAAATAAGTGCCGGTTATTGTTATCGGCCAAAATGTACATATTGGTGCATCCCTAATAAACCCCTAATTTTATTTCATTTTTAAAAAAATACAATGTGGGACAGAATCAGGAAGGAAGGGGCACAAAACTTGTTTTTCAGTGTTGAACTACTTGTGACTTGACACCTCGTATTTAAAAAGCGGTTTTCGTACCACACAATGCTAAAAAAAGTTAGACGTGACTCAGCGGCCAAAGATTTTTGTCTGACACATCTGCATTAACCAGAACAGAAATTAAATGCAGCACATGAACTATAAAAACGTTTTGTTTAGAGGTGTAAACAGCCCCTCAGTTTTCCTCTGACAATACAGTTACAATCTGATTATTAAAGTTTTAATTTAATTAAGTTATGCATCTTTAATAACTCAACTCATCTTTTTTATTTCTGTCAAAAAAAATCAATAACCTTTTTCATTTTGAGCCCAACAAGGCTGTGATATCACAGTGCCGGAATGCACAGCGTTTCGTGTAGGGATGGTTACCAGCAGCCGTGAAGTGGGCCTCTGAAGCCCTGTCGTAAATCAGACTCACTTTTCAAAGCCCGGCATTAGAAGCACCTGTCAACAATTAGTCCTATCAGCTTTAGCCTGCTGAGCCACTGTGACAACAGGGTTCTGAGGTGACATTTTTTGGACTGGGAACAGGATGGGAAAATGGAAGCAGCAGCAGCCCGCAGTGGTGTGCAGTTCATATGTCTTGGAGGCGACCTTGGGCCGTCCGGATTTTATAACCTCAAGGATTATTCCTACATTTCTTAGGCCAGTAGAAAAGAAGATAGCAGGATGTGGCTTTTGAATTAAGCTGAAATATTGACATTCACTTTTTTCTTTATTTTGTATTATACAATAATCACAATTAGTTTGTTTTTAGTGAAGTGAAAGTGACCTATTTTTTGTCAGGTATGGTGACCCATACCCGAAATGTGACCCCTGCATTTAACCCAACCAGTGAATAGTGAACACACACACACTTCAAGTCGTGAACACACATACACCGGGGCAGTGGGCAGCTAACACTGCAGCGCCCGGGGAGCAAACGGGAGTAAGGTGCCTTGCTCAAGAGCACGTCAGTTGTTACCTGCCAGTACTGAGAATCGAACCGGCAACCTTCTGGTTACGAGTCCGACTCGTAATTTTTATTTATTTAAAATTATCATTTTTATTTATTTAAAAATAAATAAACAAAATCATTTTTATTTATTTAAAATGATTTATAATTTTATGATTGTTTACAATATATCACATACTTTTAATCTCAATTTCAAACTAGAAATAGGAAAATCAACTAAACAATAGGATTTTAACATTTCGTATTGTAAGTGAATTCCACAGGAATTGCAGTGAAAATATATCTTGAAATATATCTTCATTCACACTTTTCATTTGCTAAACAATATGATGACAACTGAAAAAAATCCTCTCTAGGAAACATTTTGCACCATAAATAGTCAAAGTTGTTTTTGTTTTTTGCACTTCGAAATCCTTTTCCACAAATTTCGCTGCAGAGATTAGATATGAGACACAAAACTTTCCGCTTTGCTTTTCCGTCTGTTTTGTCCAATTTCGGGAGTGTGAAAGGAGACGACAGAAATAAGTGATTGATAACAGAAACTGCTGTGCAGTAGCCACAACACTGGACCTGCAATTGTCTCCTGTGACAACTCATTGATTTAGGGAAGGAACTAGAAGCGTACACATCCCTCAAAGCTGGCAATCTGTAAAAATAGAAATGTATGTCCTAGTTTAATTGTGGATTTTTTTCCTTTTCTATTTTAGAGATCGCATTCCCCTGCCTTAGGTTCATGGCTTTGTTACTGTAGATAATAAGACCTTCTTTGTTCAGATAGTGTTAGTTTTTGCTGCTATTTATAGTAAATTGTTTGTATGTATGAACTACCTGCTTTTTTTCAGGCATCACTTGTTGTATGGTTTCCTTACTTTGAAAACTTTCTTTATTGAAGACAGGCGAGGATGTAAGGAGTGCGATGGAAAGCCGTTTTTCTCCATGTTGTAGCCTGGCTGCGGTGGTCACCATTAGCTTCCCTGCTATATAAAATTCATTGTCGGATGTAAAAACTGTGGTCTTTTTTTGGGGGATTTAATAAACAAGGTGCAACAGGAAACGGTTAATTTGCTGTTATTGAATGAAGGATAAAGGAATACTTCCTTTGAGTCGTTTAATGTCAGCGCACAGCTTGCTTGTGTCTAACGCTCATTTGATCAGTAACGTCTTGTTTGTGTCATCCATCATTGTAAAGTAAAACACAGACAAACATAGATGCTTTTGTAAAGCTGATGACACAATATTTAGAGCACAGCGATGTAGAAATTTAGATGCCGTGGCTTAAAAAGATGACGCCAATTTAGTCTGCACGCCATCCAACCAGAGAAACTCTGCTTTTTGAGCCAAATCCGTACAGTTGCGTGAGGAGCGCTGTCATTTTACAGTACACTGTTTTGTTCATATTTAGTGTTTAGTGTTCAAGACAGATATTTTTACACGAATTTTTACATATAACGTACCAGTTGTTGTCAAAGTTTGTAGCACAATAGTCTTCAGTTTTGTTCAACTAGAGTGGCGCTGTATGTGTCACACTCACTGTGTCCTGTGCCGAATCATTTACAATCAACAAATCACTTTTGTTTACTTCTGTGTGTTTGTGTATGTGTTGGACATGTAGCCAGATGAGCAGATCTGATCTGGACGGGCAGGGCCGGCAAACACACTGTCTGTAATCACAGTCTGTCTCCTGCCCTGTTTGTGGCACACACACTCTCAAATTCCATCCCAGGAACACCGTCAACTTACTGCAACACTAAAGATAAAGCTGAGCTCCTCCGCTCACCAAAAAAATTCTACAATCAGCCCGGGCATCAAAGAGCCGCTCTTGTTTTAACATACCACAGCTCGGCATCTTTCAGACAGCACATCCTAAAGATTTATTGTTCTGGTTATTCTGGTTTTATTTCAGGATGCAGTTCCTTACCAGGCCTCTGTGTGGCGCTATGTTCTCAGATTTTTGTCACAGCCCATTTTTGAGTCTTCCTTATTCCACACCACTGACAGAGAGGGAAAAAACTTCAGGCTGAATCATGCACACTACCTTTTGTCTTGATATGAATCTAACTCAGCAGAAGGGCTGGAGTTAGTCTGTAATTTCTAAATTTTATGAATGGCCTTCTCTTAAAAGCAAACACTAGTGGTTCCTTTCCGGCCTCTGCCTTAAAGATACATGGTTTTCATAATTTGTCTGGCAAGACTTTTTTATTTTAGTAAAAATTATTATTATTTAAAAATATTTGCATTAAATTAAATAAAACTATTTTAATAATTAAATAGTATTGTGAAATAACTCTTTTTATTTATAGTATATGTCAATGTAATGTTGTCCTGCCCCTGGCACAGTGGTTGTAAACACCCATTGAGGTTGTGCCTCTGTTTGGCCTGGGTGGCCTGGTATGTTTTTTTGTTGGTCTCGCTCTCATGTGAAAACTTTTCGAGTGGGCTGGTGCGTCTTTATCAGACAGAGTGAGCCATGATGATACACTGCCCTTTCCCACTGTGAGGAAATGTGATTTTGACACTTCTCATGACCTAAATCCCTGTACTGTCCCACAGTGAAACGTTCTCTGTACTATGATGCAACGCAGCATTCCTTTCCTCCATTCTTTGCAGAAGTCTGATGTGATTCTGCGCAATATGAGTTCAGAATTAATCCTTGAATGGTGTTTTTGTAATGTATTATTTAAAGCTTGTACTACCAAAACCACAAGTGCCACTTAACAAATGAAAACATTTATATTTTTGTGTTTCTAGGATATAATTTTATGGTAAGGAAACAGATGGATTGTGTTACTTACTTTATGGCTAGAAACAGCTGGTGGAAATACATGTTTTTTTTGTCATATTCCTAATTCAAGACCAGTAATTATAAAATCGTGTCTAGTGTTAAATGCAGTCAAAACCACCTTTGTTATTGGATTTTAGTTGTAATTATGAACTTTGGCAGATCTGCTGGATTGATGTTGAAGTTAGACTCTGGATATTTTAATTACACACGTTAGAAAATAGTCATTGGTCCAGGCAGGGTGAAGTTATCACTGTGGCATGTGTTTGGAAACGGAGTAGAGCAGTTAAGTTCTAGGAAATTGTGATTATCTTAATGTTCCTGTTCTTGGAACACTTTTGTAATATTTATTAAAGGAAACATCATTTGTCAATGCAGTTTAACACGTTTGAGATGCATGAACAGGTCGGCTTGCTCTTTTTTCTTTTTCTTTTCGGTTGCTGTGGTACTGTGATGTAGTCATACTAGTTTTACAGTCCTTTTTTTACCTCTTATCATTAGATTGTTTTAAAAAACATTTCAGTGGCATCAACAAAAACATTATGTGGCCCAAACCTAAGTAGACCTTCGCAAAGAATCTGTAACTGTTCAGTTTATTTCATTTAATACAATTAATATACAATAATACATCAATATAAATTAATATCTAAATAAATGAAATATAAAATAAATTGTAATATTACAGCCAAACACAGACCGGATGTTAAGCTCATGTGTGCGTCTCATGAAACCATCTATATTTTTTATTCATTGATTTAAAGCATTTTAGCATTTTTTGCTTTTCCTTAGAAAATAATTTTTACTTAATAAATCTTATTTACAATAATAGAGTAAATTCAGGTTGATTGGGACACTTTTTTCCATTATACTTATAAATAGTTCATATTGAGATATACGCATTTGACCCATCTTTGAAAGCCTAGCTAAAGTAATTGTAATTTTTATAAGATGATCAAATATGTGACCCTGGATCACAAAACCAGTGTTAAGTAGTACAAGAACATTTGTAGTAATAGTCAAAAATACATTGTATGGGTCAAAATGAGCCATTTTTCTTTTATGCCAAAAATCATTAGGATTTGAAGTAAAGATTATGTATCCATGAAGATATTTTGTAAATTTCCTACTGTAAATATATTAAAACTTTATTTTTGTGAGTAATATGCTATGCTTAGGACTTCATTTGGACAACTTTAAAGGCGATTTTCTCAATATTTTGAGTTTGAGTCTGAGTTTTAAATAGTTGTATCTCGGCCAAATATAACAAACCACACATCAATAGAAAGCTTCTTTATTCAGCTTTTAGATTATATGAAAATCTCAATTTCAATAAATAAGTAAGGTCGTGTAAATTTAAATCATAATGAAATTAATGGTTGAAATCAAATTAGTGTATGAGATTTTTTTTCTGGCTTTCACAGACTAGGTCACGTATATAATATGTTTTACTATATGTAAAATATACTATAAATCAAATATTATTAGCATTTGTATTATTACACTCAGTACACTGCAATGAAATTCAGTTGACTATATGAAAGATTTAAACCCTTGTATATTGCCAGCAGCCTGGTGCTTTTCTGAAGAACATGCCTGTTTTGTGGATAAAGCAGCATAGGGTTTCATTCAGATGTCTCTGAAATGACACTGCAGCGTTCATGACTGGGAGCAGAGAATATGGTCCTCACTTACCCATAAGTACATTGACATGATCGAATTACGTGCTCCTGATCAGAGCCACATGCTGAGGTGCATTGATTGAGTCTGCGGATGCCTTCCTGTTCATCTTCTCATGCGCCGCTCGTGAAGTCTGCTCGGCTGAGGTGAAACATCCAGAGCTTCCTCATCTCGCACGCGCACACGCACACGAGCGGCCTTGCAAACAAACATGCTCACATATGGTTTCAGTAAGATTGTTATCTGAGTCAAAGAAGAGTGTAGATTCCGACTGTCACCAAGGTGCTTCTCTGATGAGCTGTAAATGTTGACATGTTGTAAAGTATTGGATCTGATTTCAGACAGCCTCATTGCGGGGACATTTGAACACACTTTAATAAATGATGTGCCTGAATGCCTTTAGTGCCTTTTTTGCTGTTGTACCGCATTGTGCGATCAGGCAATTATTTTTGTCATGATGTAATGACTTGTGATCAGATGGCAACTGCAATGAAACCAGTTTATGGAATGAGGCAAATAGAAAACATACCAGTTTTAATGTGGTCTGAAGTCTGCCGTCGTTACAGCGCTGAGTCTGGTAATAGTCAGGAAGTTTCATATAATGTTTCTTCTCATTAAAGCGGATGGCGTACATCAGGAAGAGCGTGTACTGCAACCCCAAAACTTTGCAGGGGAAAAACCCTCCGCTGTCACTTTAAAAGCTCTCTTGGTTGGGGAAAAAACTGGCGATTTGCCATTTTCTCATAAGCTGGTTTTGACCCCACCGCGAGCCTGAAAATAGCAGCGAGGAGATGATGCTGCGAACGAGGCGAACGCACTCCACCAGAAACGGCTACTGATGGCTTTTCCACCGACGTATCATTCTTCTGAAAACAGTAAATCTTGTAAAGTTTATTTTCTTTGCAGCATCTGTGTTTTATAATGGTTCTTTTAATTTGTTTTCACTCCGTCCACTGGGATTGCTTTTATCCGCCGCTTTTTGGCCTCTCTTTTACTTTCCTTTTTTCCCATTGCACTTGTAGCACTCCTCCTATAAAAGTGTGTGTTTTAATAATGATAGCTCTGGGAATTGGCGCAGACCTGACATGACAGCGCCGTCCTCCGGTACCGCCATTGTTCCTTCTCCTCTCCACTCATGTCTCTGTTCCCGCCTCCCTTCTTAATCCCTGCCTCCTGTGAACTACTCTCTTGCAACGGTGTGTCTGGGAAACCTGGACGAGCACAGAACGGATGAATGGCTGAAACAGAATATATCAAAGAATTCCCCAACTGGGAAAAAACAGGTTTTTAAGGAATGCAGGTCAGCCTGGAGATGCTCTGTTGGAAAGACTGAGGCCTGGCAGTTTCTTAATGTTTGACACTTGATGAGAACCAAGAACTGGTTCTAAATAACGAAAAGAATTCTTAACCAATCATTGTTTGACTGATGCAGTACTTAATTAGTGTTTTAAAAAAGCTCTTAATTGTATATTTTCTGTTTTACTGAGTCTACAGCACAGAACCTGATTCCAAAACAAATCATTATTTGTAGTATTTTTTTATATTTATAAAAATGTTTTAATAAATCAGTATACATTACTTAATCCAGTTAAGGAGGCAATCCACAACTTTTGCCTCTATCGCCACCTCAGTTTGAAACATGGAACATTTATTCTATATTAATTTTATTAAATAAACAATTTGTTGAATGGGTCATGTAACTTTGTCAGTTTTTCTACTGGTAACTCAAAATAATACTGGCTAGACATACTTTAAACTCGCTAGCTAATGTAATTTACTTACCTTCTTATTTTTAATTAAAAAAAATATTTTAGTATTTGTATTAAATGTATAGTTAGGACAAATTGTGAATTGCATTTATGCTCCCTATGTCACATTAAAAACTAAAAAGTTGTTTTTGACTTTTCTCTATTATCTCTCTTTTGGCAGTAGAATGCGCAAGAGCTGTAAAGTAGCTTTTTTCTATTTTAAACCAACCATAAGAATCATTAATGGAGACATTAGACAGAATGAGAATCATGAAATTCTTTATCATTCAACAATTAAAAAAGCAGGTTGGCAGCAGATCAAGCTCAATGTTGATGCGATATTTATGCGACTTTTTTTGCAAACACGCCAAATCGTCTTCAAACAAATGGACAACATCACATCTAGATGGATTGCTTGTGTTCATTGCTTTATTCGATGCAAATAGAACAGCTTGGGAGAGAAAAACAAGATATCAGTGACAGGGAGCCCAGGTCTGTGCCATTAGAAGAAAATGCAAATGGGCGGAGTGAGCTTGAACAGAGGGGTCAGGTGACAGGGTGACCCAGCCACCCCCTTGGAGTTAGACCTGCGACGGCTGTAGATTTGCATTGATAGATCTTCTTTCCATTGGCTTGTCATGTATCACTGCGCTGGCCATCACACATGAGTCATTAATCAAATGACGGCTCCAGAAGCAGTGTCGTTTTGACTGGCCAGGCGCCTTGCCTCTCTCGGACGTGCCATGTACTTGGGGCTTTCGGCCAAGCCCTGCCACACTCGGGTTTTCGTCATTCCGCACCTGAGTTTCACATCACCCGCCGCGTCTGAGCGGTGTCCGAGCGAGGCGTCTGCTTTTCGAGAGCTTAATCTCAGCCGCCGTGACGCCGCTTGCAAGGATTTAGAGGGGGTTAAAAAGTGCAGGCCAAGAGAGTGTGTCCATCTTAGAAAGATGCTAAATTCATTAAGATTTTTCTTCCTCTACTTCTCGTCTTTGTCCGTCAGAAGCACCATTATGGGTTTTCAGGCTGCTTCCTGTTCAAATTCCTTTTCTTTTCTGCCGCTCTTGCACACAAAAGGTGGCTGCGCTTGGGGTGTAGTGGTTTTGAAATGTGAAGGGCCCTTGAGAACCGGGCCCTGTGTGGAATGGCTCAGGGGTTTGTGTAATGTCTCCAGCCAAAGCAGACCTTTATCGAGGGCCATGAGGCCTAAATGGCCTCTCTTTGGTTAAGCACAAAGACAGCGTTTCTGGGTATTAGAGAGAGACAGAGAGGCTGGCTAATGATCTAAAACCCTTCCAACACTGTGGCACGGCTGCACTCAGCGCTTTTGCCCTCAGATAATCATTGTTTTGTGTCTCAGGTATTTCTGCAACCTTCTGAATACCCTCTTCCCCGTCATATTACAATAGAAGCAAGGAAAATGTTCGCAGAGATTATTGGGTAGGGCCAAAAAATTGTATGTTGAAAGGAAAACGAATAATGGAGTTAGAAAAACAAAAAGCAGTACTTATTATTTGTGTGTGGTGATTGTGCGTAGCATGTGCGCTATATGGGTTTGTGGTTTTTGTGTTCTGAAAGTGCATCCAAGTTCTGAGATCTTTAGATGTTGATGGATAAACAGCGACACATGGAAATAAAAATCTTAAGCAGTCGTGTTGGTTTCTCTCAGAAATAAGCAATTTAGCAAATCTCTGCTCTTTTTTTGAAACCTTGGATCTCCATATTTCCTTTTTTTTTTTTTTTGTTGCCAAAAACCGTTTGTGACCGTTTATGTTTGCCACTTGGTTTTGCAAATATGTAACCAATAAAAAGTGCTTGTCAACACTGTTTTTGTTTTCTATTTCCTGAAAAACTGTGAAGAAAACATTATTTGACTGTATTAACCTCACATTTTTCTTTTCTTTTGCAGCCAAACTTACCAGTCAAGAATCCTACAACAACTTCACCAACAACAACATGGGCAACCCACGTCTGTCTCCGCTGCCCAGTTTGACCGTCGTGCTTCCTCTGGCTCAGATCAAACAGCCAATGACCTTGGGCACCATCACCAAGCGTACCGGGTGGGTTTGTTACACACTCCTGATCACTTCAAAGTGTCCTGATGAACATCACAGTTAATTTTAATAGCACAATTTGCAATACAAATCATTATTTGAAACTACAAATATTGCCTGAACTTTGATTTATTTATTTATTTGTTTACTACCTAACAGAATGAGCTCAGAAAATGAAACCTTAAAGGCAGCTGATTTATGCAGATTTGAAACCGGAAAGACCTGACCTGCCGCCTTCAATCTTACTGCTGCCTCTGCCTATTATCTTTTGCACATTGTTCAAAACAATTCAGATAACAATAAGATATAATTCCGCGAAATGATTAGACTCGTAAGGACTGTTAATGTTCCAGCAGTTGCGGACGGAAGTGTTCATTCGTTTCTAATTTGTGGAAACGGTGTTGGAGATTGAAACGCACTATGATTTTGCATGAACTCTTGACTTGTGCAGTACTTAAGTGCCATCAAACCGTCATTTGCCAGATGATTGCCTGAATTTACACAAACATGCAAACCTGGTTTCACCCGCATATGGAACTTTGCTGTATGCGGTCCAATTATTCCAGAGCCAGATGCATTACATTTACTGGACGTAGCATGCGGTCTCCATGTAACATGAAGACGGCGGTAAATACTGGTTGCCATATCAATGACTGCAGAAGGCATTTACATACTGACTAAACATAATTATGACTTATTCCAATTGTTTATTTTTATTTAAATAAAACGTTTGAATAGGAAATTCGCTAACGAAACACTGGCAGGTCGGGTCGTTGACTTCACATAGGCAGATGTGATGGAGGCTTGTTGTCGTTCTTGTTGTTTTCGCAGTCTTGTTTTGATGCAGTGTGAATCTAAAGTGTCATACGCGCATCTAGAGCGCATCAGTTTGGAGTCTGAATAATTTAGAACGCTGTTTGATTTGATTCCTGGGTTTGAAAACCTCACATGCTCTCAGTTCTGTTCGCATGTCGAATGCACGTTTCGTCGTTGCGCTGACATGTTCAACGTCAGAGTGGTCTTCTGTCCTCACGTTGCAGTCCCAGTTCAACCCTGATTTGTCTCGGAGTCTGTCTTTCCTCCGATAGCTGAGGCTAGCATATGCGGTGGTTGATGAGAGAAGGCCTACGTTGCGCTCTGCGTCTATGTATGTCAGCTGTTTTCTTGTACCCTCCTGTCTTTGCTCATATCCTCCTTGCCCGTCAACATGCCCAGAAAACTCTGCCATTCCCCAGCCACAGCTCTGAGTGCTGTTGATCTGAGGGTAGACCGCCTGGCCACCACCTGGGAGGCCTCCCACCTTACAAACAGAGCCTCTATATTAATGCAATTGGACGTTTGGCGTTGCTGCTGAATCAGACTGCCGGCGTGGTGTGGGTGAAACAAACCCCCCAGCATTTTATCTGTGAGTGAGTGATACTGGGCATGCTCAGATCAGCTATAAAGGAATGGAGTTTTGTTAAATTGATTGTGTGCATTAATGTACATGTGTACGCAGGACAGATGCTTTTGTACCTGTGTAAACAGATTTGTATCATGTGGATACAATCTGCAAAATGGTAGTTCACCCAAAAAAGAAAAATCTTTCATCATTTACTCAACCTCATGTCATTCCAAACCTGTATGACTTTCTTTCTCCTGCAGAACACAAAAAGAAGTTATTTTGAAGAATGTTGGTAATCAAACAACATTGACCCCCCCAACCACTAAGACATTTCTCACAATATCTTTTGTGTGCCACAGATAAAAGAGACATACAAGTTTTAATGTCATTTTTGGGTGAACTATCCCCTTAGCACAGCCTTGGTTTGATTCACTTTAGAATTTTTTTATAAACTTACTTAGACCAGCAACATTCAGTGCTTCAGACATGTATAGATGCAAGATCTTGGCTGATGCAATTGCAATCTTTCAATAACTCTGTACATATATTGCATAGGGAATTTTAATGTTGCTTTTAGTAGTAAAGTATGTTTTAGATCCTTGTTCAATTATTTTGTACTGCTAATTACGCTTAACTTAACTTAAAGGTTAAGTGATATCCTTACAGGCACTTTATGTAGAATACAGAATTCATGTTATTAGTGACACCGGTGGCTGTTTAATGAACTGCAGCCGGCAACTTACTGCTTGAGCTCGCGTTCCTACACGCATTGTGACAGAAGCGAGTCTTAGCCAAAACAGTGATTGAATGTGATTCACCGACATCAGGTCGACAGATGAGCATGCATAACCGTGACATCCTGAGTCCCTCACAAACAGTAATAGTACGTCTACAGGCTTTCATAGTCAACCTAAGAATTTATGGAAGGTCTCTTTTTTACGTCTCTTTGTGTTACAAGCTGTTCACACATTGGCAAAAAAAGAAAAATCATACATATAACCCCTTTAATTTGATGTAAAATAAGAGTTATAAGTAATATAAATACAACTTGTTCAAAAACTCATTTTTTTCTTTGTTTTGATGCAGATTATTTATATTTTTTATACATAATGCATTGTTATTTATAATTCTGATTAGTAGCTCAACTTCTGGGTGAGGCAGAAGTGTTATTATTTTACAGTACCTTATCTATTTACCCCCTATTTAGAAGATCAATATGTGACCCCAATATTTTCTGAGAACAGCTTGAGTTGTTCTCCTGTTTTTGGCGGTCAGATCAGTCCGTGTAGTGAGATCTCTGCCTTTTGATAACAGCCCTGATGACATCAGCGCTGCTCTCAAAGTGTCTTTAAATGACAAGTATCCTTTCTGAGTCACTTCATCAGCTTACTGACATATTTTGTATAAATAAGACTGTAGCGTTAGTGATAAAATGGCATGTATAACAAATCTTTGAATATGAATTAATCTTTCTGTATTGAATGGATTTATCATTTGGAAGATTGAGAAGAAAGCTGATGTCACTTAGCAAACCTTTTAAGAAACAAGTTTTCATATATGATATTAAGACTCTATTGGTGTAATTATGTAACTTACAGAAAGGGTTAATATGTGACCCTTGATCATAAAACCAGTCTTAAGTAGCACAAGAACATTTGTAGTAATAGCCAAAAATACATTGTATTAGTCAAAATTATAGATTTTTCCTTTATGCCAAAAATCATTAAGATATGAGTAGAAATCATGTTCTATGTTCTATGTATCTATGTAAAGTTTAGAATTTCAGGTTCATCTATATTATATATATATCAATATTTAGTTTTTTTTTGCAACCCAGATTCCAGAGATTAATCGGTTATATCCTGGCCAAATATTGTCCTATCCTAAAAAACTATATTTCGAAAGCGTATTTATTCGGCTTCCAGATGATGTTTTGAATTTTGAAAAATTTACCCTTTAGACTGGTTTGGTTGTCCAGGGTCACATATATAAATAATGAATAATCATTTTGGTGAAAGTGTTTTGTATATAACTGCAGTTTGTGTGTTGCTGAATGTTCGGATCAGTCACAAGTGTACAGCGGCTTCCTCTGACCTCACAGATGTTTCTAGGCTTAGTGTAATATGGGAATTGAGCTGCTTTTAGGCCATTGTCTCAGTGCAGTAATGACTGTCTGAATAGCTTATAGCTGCTCGACCATGTGAAATGTCACGGCGTAAAGCATTCACGCAGATCACCTCATTTTAATGGCTTTGGAAGTGCGACACTCGGCTCGCAAGCAGAGAGATAAACCTGTGAAAGATTATTCGCTAGAAGTGGGGATGTTGCCCTTGGCGACCACCGGCTGTCATCATGCGACTTTTTCTTGTTAATAGACGTACTGCGTGATCATGGTTTCCCTGTAAACATTTCTCAGTAAGAGACACTCATAGCACTCTACGGATTTAAATAAAAACTGCTTTTTGGCTTGCTTTTAAGGTATTGTTATGGTTAGGAGTCACCTCTCAGCCTGTTCAAAGTGTGCTAGATAATACAGTTTTGCTCTACTTTTTCATTGGAGATATCATTTTTTATAGATATTTCATTTCACACTAACACCAAATCGGTCATCAATGCTGCTTTACAGACATGAAATTTTGTCAACCATGTCTCCATGGAAATGCATTCATTTAACTCTGGCGGCCATTTATCGTCACAGCTGGATATTTACAGAGTTCATTTAGCTGAAGTGTGTCGCTCAGAGATACAGCAGATATAAGAGATCTAACTTGGCTTGGCTATGATGTTAGCCCTGTGTGAATACAATATAAGCGTATAATGTCAAAAAAAAATTGCTCATCATGTCATGGCGGGTTTGTTTTCTTCATGAATATGAGCTGTGTTGCCAATAAAACGTAGAAAAGATTAAACGTCTGCAAAACTACAAGGTTTTGTTTCACAGACTGTGATTTAGCCCTACTGAATAGTAAACTCATTCAATGGACCGTCATATGTTCAGTTTCTTCTGCCAGAGGGTATAAAAGTTAGATTTCTCATTTTATTGCTGTTGGGAAACACCATTGGCTGTAAAATGTTTACGGTCATCTATTGGTCTGGCTGAAAGTCAGGGATCCACTTCCCATCTGCGTTGTACTACTGTAACTTTTTAATATTAAACAGCATCTCTTTTAACCACGAAACATCAGATGCATCATGGCTCTTGAGTTTTAAATTATGGAGCTTATATTGATATTCATTTGTCAATTTTTTCCTATTTTAATCTGATCTGGAAATAAAAGATGCATTAAAACTGTTATGGCTTTTTAGGTTGTGTGTGCAGTCGAATCAATAATAATGCTTTTTCCATCTATCTCTGTGTATCTGTTCCGTCACGAAGACCCTACCTCTTTGGGGCTGGATGTTTTTCCATTAAAACTCCATGGTGAGTTTTTCCAATTCACTCCCAGCATGCTTTGTCCTCGCTTCAGCCAACGACTGCGTTCATTCCATCTTTCATTGATTTCAAAGAACCTTTTCTTGCTTTATTTTCAGTTTATTCTAGCACGCTGTGGGAGGAATCGTAAGATGTGCTTTTTATCGTTCCTTTTTTCTGTTCCCTTTTTGAATGTTTGACTGTACTGCCACATTTTTTTATGGCCACACAAGCTTTTGTGTATTTTTCATTGCTAACCTAATTTATTTTAATTGAAAAGGTTGTCTGTTAAATGGCACTGTAATGTAAGTTAAAAGAGCAAATTTTCTATTAAATGACAAAGCAGAAACATTAGTGAATTACATAAATGCATTTGCTGGTCGTAAGCGAAGATCTAAGGCTTTTCAGCCTGTCATTTTACTTAGAGTAGTCTGCTTTGGTGTCATTGATTCCAAGCGAGAGAGAGAAAAGAGTGTTTTGTTCTAGAGTTCATCACAAAATATTGTGTTTTGCTATGTTAGACAACATCAGAGATGTGTTTGTCAGGCCGTCCTGCGGTTTAAACGAACCTTCCCTTCAAAGGGATCGTGCTTTTCCTGCTTCAATTTTCCCAAACAAAGTTTGTTTATCCAAAAATTCCTGTGTGTTCGCATTCATGTTGTTGTCATTATGATTTTATTGGCTGGTGACATTTAGAATGAGGCTGAAAAGATGATCGGTAAACTCTCGATGGTGGCCGCATCAGATGTGTGTGACATTCATCTGTTTTACCCTTTTATTTCATGTGAATCTTTATTTGGATAGTAGTATAGTCTTAGTATTGAAAGTATTTGAAGAAAACACAGATGTGCTTTTCAGTTTTAATAGATAGTTTGTGTACTTGAGAAAAAAGGCATATACAATACATTAAAGGAACAGTTAATCCAAAAATGAAAATTCTGTCATCATTTACTCACCCTTGAGTTGTTGCAAATCTGTATAAATGAGAAAGATGTTTGGAAGAATGCTCGTAACCAAACAGTTCTTGGCCCCCATTGATTGCTTTATAAATTTTGTTGTACACAAAAGAAGATATTTTGAAGAATGTAGGAAAGCAAACAGTTCTGGGGCACTTATAACTATCATTGTTATTTTTCTACAATATTTCTTCTGTAGTCAATGGTGGCCAAGAACTGTTTGGTTAAAAACATTCTTTTAAATATCTTTCCAAATCTGTAGAAAAACAAAGACATTTCTACAGATTTGGAACAACTCAAGGGTGAGTAAATGAAGACAGAATTGTCATTTTTAGGTGAACTGTTCCTTTAATGTAAACAAAAAAAAGAAGTATAAATGACTAGCTTTTACTCCATAGCTCACTTTTGCTATCTAGTAAATACAACGTTAGTTTAGACCTTGACAAACTGATTTAAGTTCATGTTTGTTTGCTATATTAACACAGTGAAGATGCATTCATTCTAAACAATCAGTTTTCATCCAGCATATGATTCACTCAACTTGAATCACAGTTTATATTTATCACCATGTTTTTCTCTGCAGTCTTTTGAAATCAGAAGCTTGGTACCATTATGAAATGTTCTTTTAGATGTAGCCTTAAAAATCTTGGCAGAATGGACTTCCTCTTCAGCCCCTGCATCCTTCACCCAGAACAGATGAATCACACGTGCTCCTGTCCTTACACACCACTACAGTACAGTTCCTCCGGCTTGGGTTTCAGCTTTTGTTGTGGTGTCCTCACATACGTTTTAATTAGATCTTTTTTCCTGCCCTGCTCTACTGTGATCTCAGAGGACATATGCGTTTCAAAGCCTCGTCATTGACGTGATAAATCTTGATATTCCCAATGGTTTTCTTGTGAGTGAGCGGAACACAGTAATGTAAAGCACAGTGATGTGAGATGCAACTCGAACTCCGCATTTCATCTGAATCGCACGATTGACCAAAATGAATCATCTAGATGTTGATTGATGTTGTATTAAATGTTAATTAGTATTTGGATGTTGAAAAGTGATAGTAAACACTAAGTAATGTAATCACTGTTTAGTCAATAAGAGAAAAAATAAAGAATGCCTGTGATGAAAATATGGTGAAACATAAGGTTTTATCATATACAGACAGAAGACAACTATAGTAAATTCGTAGTAGACAAACTAAACTAAAAAGCAATTGCTTAATTCCTTAATTCAGAAAGTTCATGTTTCGGTGGAATACTTTAAAAGCACACAATAAGCAAACCCCCGAACCTGTTGGCTTGTAGGTTTTACAGACAGCTGCATAACACACATTTGCTGGCAGGAAACTGAAACTGATGCCGAATCAGGCACCTTCTTCAACAATATCTCAATGAGGTGGAACACTGGAAATGGAGGGGAACGTTTCTGTTCCTCTTCTGGTTTTCCATGTCGGCCCATTCTAAAAAGCTGTGGTCAGTGCGTGTGTGTGCACACTATGGCTGCATTCCCTTAGATAAGCTGCTGTAAGAAAATACATGTGACGTTGAGAGATATGTCTGCGTTCTGCGTGACCCTTTCAAGAATGCCGTAATACAGATCTCAATGCCTGATGTACACCGACCATATGGTCAAGATTTCCCTACATTCTTTACAAATCGAGAGCGGGGTGACGCATTGTAATGTTTCTTTATAAAATAGACTGTTGCCCCCTAATAAGTTGGAATTAGATCTATGCGCTCTCATAAAAGACAAAATCGAGCAAAAGCGCGTTGATGTATTTGTTTGTTGCGAGCTATTAAAACAAATTGGAGGTCTTTGGTGGCGCCTTGTCTGTGACCAGGATTGTAATGTGGAGGGGCTTTGATGGTGGACATCACAGATTGAATTATGCCCTTGAGGAAAAGCTATTAGCTCAAGTCAAGATTCCTCATATGTTTAATATAAAGTGGAAATGACATGCAAAAAGTCTTTTCAGTGAATTAGTTAGAGCGAGAGAAAAAGAAAGAGAGAGGGAAAAGATTCAAAGCCTCTTGAAAAGCAAAGAAAATGCCAGTGTGGTGTGGGTGCGGGAGGGGTGCGTTAAGAATGAATCTGATTTCTCTTTAATAACGTCCGTCTTCTCCATCTCACTAAATATGTTTATGCTTCATAATTGATCGATTTTAGGATGCATTTTTTGTAAATGGCTCGCAATGCCAATATTTATCTAGAATAATCTGTTCACTCAAATGACCTGCTGAATAACTGAATCATGAGTCATGTTAGCCACGTTATGTGAGAGCGAAAGGAAAAGAGTGATTTTAAAATACAAGCAAACCATCTCCAGTGGTTGCTCTGGGGAATTTTAGATGCTGTGTAAAAGGCACAAAAAACACCATCCATATCCATAGCGCACTTAAATAAGAACACGTTGACCAAATCATCATTTGACCAAAGCCTCTTCAAAGAGCTTTTACCATACTTGGCCAACTTCAAAACTCCACTGGAAGATGAGCTCTCAGATTTTGTGGCTAAGAGGATGAAGCTATGCCTGGCGGTTAGATGAGAGCGGCAATGTTTTTGGTCTCATCATCATTACTGGCAAGATTATTATATACCTTGAAATGTATGTTAAGAATAATGTTATTTCCAGATTTATTATGCTAAGTACTAAAAAAAAAAGAATGCATTAAGCAAAGTGGATGAAGTTTGTGGCGAACAGGATCGGTCTGCATAGAAATAAGTGTTTAAAGTCGGATTGATTTTGTTATTAAAACCAGCTGTGAGCACATCCTTTACGTTTTTCTTTAGAAAAGCTCATAGGCCATTTTAAACACAATCCAAACTAGTGATAATTCACCCAAAAATAAAAATCTGTCATCATTCTCTCCCTCTTGTCATTTCAAACCTGTATGACTTTCTTTCTTCTGCAGAACACAAAAGAAGATATTTTGAAGAACGGTGGATTTAAAAACCGTAGGTCCCCATTCACTTCTATTGTATGGACACAAAACCAGTCAATGGCTACCACTGTTGGTTACCAACATTCTTCAAAATATCTTCTATTGTAGATGTTTAATATCAGCAGTTCACCAGCGTTCCAGTCTGTTAAGCTCATTCGCTGCTACCTTTAACTCAGCGGGTGGCAGGTAGGATTTAAAGGCTTCTTTGAGATACTGTTTTTCTCTCCGGTCAGTGATGGCCAGGCCAAAGGAAGCCACTTTTTCAAACAGGTTGGTTTGTGAAGTTATCTGACTTCAAAAATATCTGCTGTCTCTATCTCGCTTTGGAATGCTGCTTTTATTAGAGGTAGAAAAAGGAAACTCTGTGTTTTACTGTACTCAAATCTTCACATCCTCTGGCGGTTCTGTGTGTTTTCTTAGGACTGTATCTCCTGTTTTACACTGACAGACATGGTGAAACGTAGTTACTCCGGCCAGACCGATATACTGAGAAACCGCTCGTATCTCCCCATCAGCGTCAGACACGTTTTTACTTATTCTGCCCATCCTGCGTCCAACACCAATAAATGCATGCCAATGTATCTGTATGTGCTCTTTTTTTGTCTAGTCTTTGCCAACCGACAACCCTCGTCTGGTGTCGGCTAAATGAAGATGTCAGCATCACTCTTCATCCCGAGTGTAATTTACGACTTGATGACAGTTTTAAAGGAAGTTACGGAGTGAGATTGCAGCTAAGCAACAGGTCACTCAACACCTATTAGGCTGGAGAGACCCGGTTCAAAAGCTGGACAATCCATTCACATTAACTCTCAGTCCAGACTTCACGCTCTAGATAGAAGGATTTCATTACAATCGACAGTTTTCTCTTGCAGTTGTGTGGTGCTTTATAGACTTCATGAAATGGATGGTTGATGCAGGTGCTTGTGAATCTGTAGCTTTGGATGAGACTTACTGTTTTGAAGTTTTTTTAAGGGGTTAGTTAATCTAAAAATAAATAATTGTTAGTCAGAAAAAGAGGCTCCAAATTTGAGCTCTCGTGTTCTAAAGAAGAAATAAAATGTTATGGGTTTAAAACAATAAAGACATGTAGATTTAAAAGAACTAAGTCAACCAATAAGTTATATCACAGACTCAAATGTTAATTTTTAGAGGTTCCCATTCACATGCATTTGTGCACACGGTTGCGTGCGTGACTGATCTAGACTCTGGTTCTGTGTCAAACAGCCATTATTCAATATTCCAGAAGTGCGACTCTAATACATTTGAGATGTAGGGAATGTTTTACTTTGTAAATGCAAGAGTCACACAATAATACTTCACTGCTACTGTTCTAAGATGAATTCCATATGTGAGCCCTTATCACAGCGTGCAAGCGCTTTCTCTCTTTGCTTCATCACTATGTTACTGCCGTTAATAATAATTCAGTAGGCCCTAATAATTTTTTTAAATGGCAAGTCAGAGCGAGGCCTTCCAAAGCAGCTTAAGAGCCTCCATTTGAAGCAGATTTATAAACAAATGACAGCCATTATGTGGTGTCTGCACCGTCTAGACGCCTGCAGTGTGTGTGCGTGTTTAGCTTTAACAGCACCATTATACTCTGAACAGAAGTGTAAAACAAGAGCTGACATTGATGCAGTAAGGTTATGTTTTTCTGATTGTGTGGGGAAACTATGTTAGCAAAATTAAGTGATGTGAAGTATTGCAGTAAAAATAAAATAAAAATGGTGTAGTATTAATTCAACATTTAATAAAAATAAGACCTTAAAAAAATAAAAGGGTTTAAGACAAAATGACACAAAAAAGTCTATCAGAACACTATAGGATATAACATGACATGTTCACATATTGCCATTAGAAAGACACAGTCTTGTATTTAGCTTGTTAGTTTTTGCCTTCCACATCACAAAATATAAGCGCCTCATTTTTAGACAAACATTTGTACTTTGTTTGATCAATTGCACCTTAACTGCTGATCTATATACTGATGGAATTTTAAACTTGTCTACTATGACTCGCCTTGATGGGCACAACAACATTTATGCCTTGGTTTTTGGGTTTATTAGTCCATATTCAAACATCCGCTTCCAACTGTGAAAATCTGAAAGAAATCATGAGATAATCATATGTTTTTATGTGCATGAAATATGATTTTTTTAATGTATTGTGCTCATTATTTCCAGTATTATGTTATTGTTATATTTTGTTTGTGAATGTGCAATTTGTATGTGAAACTCTTGAGTGATGGCATTTATGTGGGGAATTCTTTACATCCCAGCTGTTTGTCTGTGTGATGTGACACCTCTATTTTTTATTTTGTCTTATTTTATTCTATACGTAATCTCTCTCTCTCTCTCTCTCTCTCTCTCTCTCTCTCTCTCTCTCTCTCTCTCTCTCTCTCTCTCTCTCTCTCTCTCTCTCTCTCTCTCTCTCTCTCTCTCTCTCTCTCTCTCTCTCTCTCTCTCTCTCTCTCTCTCTCTCTCTCTCTCTCATTTGTATCTGTTTTTGTTCTTGTAGCAAAGCCAAGCCACCTCCCCAGATCTCACCCAGTAAATCCAGTGGTGGGGAGTTCTGTGTGGCTGCAGTTTTTGCCTCCTCCCGTTCCTGGTTCATCACCAACCCCAACATAAAGCGAGAGAAAGGTATGGCATGGTCTACAAAGTACAAAGAAATCTACTCTAAAGTGAATTGCACTCTTGTTTTTTTGCCATTGCTGAGCCATAAAGGTAGTTCCACCCCAAACCTACACCGTTGGATGAGTCACACTGTGGGCGTGTATGCTGTGCTGATCATGATTCCCAAATAAACACTGCAATGTTTTTATAACACCACAGTGTTTACATGTGTTGGCAATATATTTGTCTCTGTGAGATTTTAGCTGTGATAAATTATAATTTCAATATAAAGCTCTGTGTTGTCTCATCACATGAGATTTGAAATTAATATTACTATCAACTCGTTGACTTACTCCTTGACAGATCAGTCTCGCCAGGCAGTCGTCGAATCGCTGTACATCCTGAGTTGCTACGGAAACCTGGTGGAGCACGTCCTAGAGCCTCGGCCAATCAGCACGGTGCAAAAGATAGGCGACGACACGCCCCTTGAGCTAAACACCTGTCCGAGGGCCTGCTGGAATCTAGCCAGGTCTTGTCCTGAGGCTTTATTACCACACCTATTCACCTGCCTCTACACTTCACCTTCAGCCAGACAGAAGCACCTGACAACCCACTGTAATCATATAATTTACATAAAACAGCTTACACGGCCCCCTAATGAAGGCAGGTCAACGGCAAGCAAATGATTAACGTCACGGCATGTCACCGACCCAGACGCCGAGCACGGTGCTGTAATGCAATAACGCATGAAATGGAAACAGGCAGAAAGACACAGGGGTTGTGCTTAGAAAGGCTTTCTGATCTAATTGTAAATGTTAAATGATCGTATGGACCGAGCTGTATGGCCCGTACTGGCCACATGAGACAAAAAATGGAAGGTCCGCCAGGCTGCAGGGAGCTCGGTCCATTATAGGCTCAGCTGGAGACTGTTATATACATCTGGCCCTTTGATATGCGCTTCCTAAATTGATTTCTGTGTTTGTTTTGAGTAGGACACCACAGTGGAATGAGCTACAACCACCTTTCAACAGCAATCACCCCTTGGTGCTGGCCTCAGACTTTGTGCAGTACTATCAATACCTTCTGGCTGGCTGTAAGTATATGCGTGTATGAGAGATGTACTGAGCATGTCGCTCGTAAAAAGTTTAGTGTAACATAGCATGAGCCTGTGATTAATGCTGTCTGTCTCACCGGAGACGTTCGGTTTCGACGTTATTGGTGCCGCATGCTGTGCGGGATCGTCCATTAAAAGACATTTTTGTTTAAAGACACACCGCAACACAAGAAAGACGCACAACAAATCTCTCCTATATGCCTGGCCTCTCACTATGTTTTTTTATAAAGGTCACGGAAGATAAGCCTCGCGTTTCTGTGTCTCCGGTGGTGTCGTGAATCGGGGCTTTGTCATGCCGTCCCTACCCCGAAACTCATCATAGCGCCAAATTAACCCGACGCTCAAATTAAACCAATTAGTGTGGTTTCAAACCCATGTAATTTAATAATAAGCGTATAGAGAAAGGGAGCTCTTCGGGTTGACGTATGAAAGGCAGGAGAATGCAACTTGAGGGCAGAAGGCTCACGGATGGCTACACATCTAATATATCTTGAATAAGTGAGCATTGTTGTGTTCGCTGGATAATCATAAACATTAATGAGTAATTAGCTGTCTGGGTCCTTCCGGCCAAGCTTCACATTTCTTCTCCACCACTAAAGCCCAAGTGCTCAAGGCCTAACGGGTAGAATATTTTCAGGAAGTTGCTCTAATCGCCGCGCATGTGTCAGAGCGATGAAACGGCCGGCCGTGAGGGGCCGTGGCAGCACGGCGTGGATGCCACCCACCCGGGGGAAAACAAGGGAATAATGAGCTTGCTCAGTGCGCTAACGTTAATGTCCAATTAAAATAAGCCAAAGATCTTCATTCTATGCGGTTTATTGTTACACAGCATCTCGCGTGCGTATGCATGTGGCGTGTTTGGCCATCGCCTCTGGCCCACGACTTGCCACCTTCGATTCCTCCCTGCATTGTGTCACGCATGTGTGAGCATAAACCACAGTCATATTCAAAGTGCAGAGAGGAAGCGGTGCAGGCGGCGTCTCGGATGTGGAGGGAAACGGCCTATACTTTGGTTCAGTTTCATAGTGGGCTGCATTGGAAGCCATTATTTTAAGACTTTGTACAGCATAAACAATTTAATTTGACTGTTTTATTTGACAGAATTTTCACGTGTTTTTGAAACGCTAAAAAACGTTAAATTACAGATGTATGCTAATTTACTTTAAATTGCCAGTTTGGTTGTAGATTTCATTTTAGTTTAGAAAGATTTTATATCATGGTACTTTTCTGGTGCCCCAGCAGTCGGAATATAACTTTTTTTTATAATGTAGGCTTATTTTGGCCAAATTCTGGCAATCCCAGAATGCTTTGTGTCAAGCTTAGTGAAAAAAATAAACATTATTTTAAATTAATTCACAAGAACCCAGACACAAGGAAAAAAGAGGGTTATAAATAGGGGATATTAAAATATACCAAATGAACCACAGAACACATTCTGAAATTATAAGGGTTACAGTGACACATGTCACCACAATATTATAGTAACTTGTTTTATGTCCAGGACATGTTATTAAAACAGAATTGTTAAGTGGGTTAAAACTGACCTTTGGTTACATAAACCAAAAAAATGTTGACACTACAACATGTGCCAACCAGGCCAGCCTCAATTTTGGAAATGTTGTCATGGCAACACAAAACTCACATATTGTCACATTACCTAACCCAGATGCTCAGTAGATGTCACTTAGGGACTTTATGAGGTAAAAGTCGAGGATAAATCTTTATCTTTTCAAAATTTCACCCGTGTTACTGTGTATTCTTAAGTGTTACAACTAAGAATTGTGTGTGATGTCCTTTTGAGAAGTCTGTTTTTGTCCATTTTGTGTCACGTCTCTGTTTTTTTGTGTTAGAATTTCTTAAAAGATCCTCCCTTTATAGGCTCCCCATGTAGGCAGCTAAGCATCTCAATGGGTTTTAGTGCAGAGTGAAAGAATAATCCCAGATCTTTGTCACGGGTGCTAATGTTATCAGTCTGCCATTGACTTCCTTTGTAATTACTTTGTAAATGCCCGTTTTGAAGAGAGGAGAAGAATAAGAAAGATGGCGGAAGAGAGCTAGAGATAGCAGAGGGGCATCGGTAGCGAACAGTTCCCAGGCTCTGCGGTCTCGGAAAAGGGCGGGGTGTTCGCCTACCCGCAAACCGTGGAGGCTTGCAGCATCAGGGTGCTTTGATTGACAGCTCTGGTCTTGCTTCTAGATTGGATGACCTGGCTGATTAAAAATGCAGCATGCGGACGGTAGGGTCAGAGGAGCTGGAGCCTGCACGACTGGTGATAAAAGCAACCGTGGCGCCACTTCTTGGTCACTATCTCCACCTGTCCATCTGCCCAGGCTTTGGCAGCGCTCGGGAAGGGGAGCATTACCCAGCCGCTGCTGATGATACCCAGATGATGGGCAGATAACAAGGACGCGCTGAGCCAGTGATGCTGCTCCTGTCCTACCGACAGCGCTGAGGGAATCCTCAGCTTGTGACATTAGCTGCCGTTTAGCAGAGAGATCGGCGGCTGTGTGTCTGAGAGCTCTCTGATGAATGAGACTTTATTTGTTAGGGAAAGGTGTGAGGGTTTCATTCATAGCTGCGGGAAGATACAGGCGGCCCGGCTTTTGATCAGGGTTTCCGTGACCTTTCCAGCTTTAAGCATGCCGTGTTTATTTACCGTAATTGTAGTTTTGGAGAATTAAATGGGCAATGATAGCATAGCTGTGAACTGAATTTACCCAACACCTCTGCTAGTGTTTGTAAAGCTGTTTTCAAGGTGTGCTTAGACACCTTTGCAGAGTTTATTCATCGGCTTCATATCATTCTTTATTCTCTGTCAGCCCTCTGTGCATACTTGTTTTCTTTTGTTTTGCCTTTTCTACCTGCTGTCTGTCACTTTGAAAAGAAACCTGCATCTCACATTTAATACAAGGTTTTATAAACCAAACCCAGAGGCCATGTTTCTTCACAAGGCTGTGTTTATTAAAAATGTTGTAAATGTGGATCTTGTTTCTGATGGCCAAAAGTTTTTTTTTAATAAGGGCTCACTGCTCCGACACACAAGTTTTTACATTTTTATAATTATTTCCCAAGTCAATTAGAAATACTACTGTGACTAAAGAGCTTACCAGAGTTGCCAAGTCTGCGTTTTGGGCTACTATTATAGTGCTTCTGCCGGTTGTTGGTGTTTTTTATGAAGCAGAGTTTCATTGTGACAATACTGTACAGAGATTTTTAAAAGGAAACTATGCCTAATGCGTACAAGTGACTGTAAATTGTGTATTTTAGGTGTAGGAGAGGCAAAGTTTTGCTCTTTGGTCTGGAATAGTTGGGCTTGTTTTGTTACAAAAATCTGACAACCCTGGAGCTTACACTGGTATATTAACCATTACAAAAATATGGTTTGGCACAAACCTTACAATGGATGATGGTAGTTATTTAGATTTAGTTTTAATATTTAACAGATACATATGATTTTCCATGGACATAAACTCCATTCTGCTTAGTCGCAGTACTCATGAATGAGTGATCCGTTGTTGTTTTAGAAGTGGCGGAGTGGGAATAATATGAACTGCTGTAATAGCAACACCAATGACAGCATTGATTCTGTTGCAGGTGTAAACGCACACACCGTTATGCACCTGAACAAACATCATTTAACTGAAAGATCATTTGTACATGGTTAGTGTGTTGGTGACCGAAGCAAATTTGTAACCAGGTTGTCACTGCAGGTTCATGCGGTCAGTGCTTGTTTCCTGCTCGGACTCTCACTCGTAGCTCTTAACAGTCCAGCAGGCCTCGACCTCTCAAGCCGGGCCATTATGAGCCCTGTGAAACCTGATCTACAGAGCCAGCTACTGTTCTTATGCTTCAATTATTTATTAGTCAACACTTATTGTTCCCCTGGGCTTTGGGAAGGAGGGGGGGGGAGGAACGTCAGGCAGAGCTCGTGTTTAAGAGGTAACATGGTCCGGCTCTCTTCAGACCCATCAGAGGTCAGTAAGTCATTCTACGATTTATAGCTATACAATGAAGCATGCTGGGATAGTGGAGGTTGAGCCCTAGCGTGATTGAATAAGGCAGATTTTTCTCTTCTGATTTAAGGTGTCGGTGTATGTTACTCGCACAGTAGCGATCGTGCCATAAACCTGGCAGGAACAACTCCTTGAGTGTTTCTGAACACCTGGCGTGTGAGTGTGCATGTCTGCAAGAAAGAAGAGGGAGCGATGATGACGGGCCCGTGTGTATGTGTGTCTTCCAGATGAGGCCTTGACAATTTTATTATTCGCTGCTGTGTTATGTACATGGGTAACAAAAGCATGTGTTTGCCTTGAGGTGGGAAGGGAAACCACTGATTGTGCACATTAGTCTGAATACTTGCCGCCTGCTTAGCAAAGCCTCCGAGTGCTCCATCTGTCTCTGCCTGTGCCGTCTCTGCTGTTGACAGCTTTGCGCTGTCTTTATCTGTCTCTCTTTCTTTCTCTCTCCCTCACACATACTTACCCAAACATACACATTTGGTTTTCCACAGCCCCAAATGCTAATTACAAATTGGATGTTATAAAACCAGAGTGTCTTGCAGCGCAGTACGCTTATTACAGATACTCAACATGGAGCAATCCTGAGGTTTAGTGCTTTGTTCAAAAGGATCTTAAGGTTTGCTTAAGGATCAAGCCTTATGGGGTTTGAACCTACAACCTTTAAACACCAGCTCAGATCTTTAACTATTCAGCAACACCACCTGACCTTACATTATCCTTTATTGTGATCTTAGTCAAGCATGTGTAGACAAGCCCATATTAAGACAGTTTTTTAGATTGAAGTAATGACAGACAGATAATATGCCTCTGTTTTCAGTGTTTGTGATTTAAATACAAATACATAAAATAAACAACAGTAATAAATACATAATAATTAACAGTAATAAATATTGTTTTTAAATATATATATATATATATATTACAAATACATAAAATAAACAACAGTAATAAATACATAATAATTAACAGTAATAAATATTGTTTTTAAATATATATATTATATATACATATATATATATATATATATATATATATATATATATATATATATATATATATATATGTCTATCAATATAATACGTGTCTGTTTTCTGTTTTTGTGACTTGAATAACAATATTAAATAAATAAATATATTACATTTCTTTTAAAATTTGTATTATTGTTTTAAATGTATATTTGGTGGTGTCTATCAATAATGATAGACAGATAATATATGTCTACTGTTTTCTGTGTTTTTGTGACTTTAATAATAATACTAAATAAATAAATTTAAAAACAATATTTATTATTTTTAATTATTATTATAAAAAATTGAATACAGTAATTAACAATATTAAATGTTTTCTTTTATATTTTATATATTTTTGGCTATATATCTGTTACTGTCTGTCAGCAATGATAAGCAGATAATGTGTCTGTTTTCTGTGTTTTTGTGACTTTAACAGTAGTGGTAAATAACAATAAGAAATTAATAACAATAAGAAATACTGCTTTTTATATGTTTTGAATATATATTTGTTATTGTCAATCAGTATTTAAAGACAGGTCAAATCAAATTCAATACATATTTTATTGACCATTCAAACACAATATTATTGGTGGCATATCTAGTATATACTGTAGCACCTTAATACTCTTTCTATCTTGTAGTGGTGCCTCCTGGCAGCCCTGGCCCCATCACCCGGCACGAGTCGTACGACAGCCTGGCGTCCGATCACAGTGGTCAGGAGGATGAGGAATGGCTCTCACAGGTAGGAACCTCCTACATCCTCCTGCATTAGCTTAACTTCATCGCTAATATACAACACTCAAGCCACACTTGCGTCACACATTTCAGGGAAACACTTTTGAGTGGTAATGCATCACCCTGCGATTCTGCTTGAGAGAAGCTCCCGGCAGAAGTCATGAATAATTTCTAGCCCCGTTATTAACTGTGTTAAGTTTGACCTGACACGGATGCTTTTAGTCCTTTCCTCTGCTTTACTGTTGGCATCCAAACTAAAACAGTGAATATTTTATCCACTTAAAAAGAAAAAGAATATGTTGTTTTTGTTTTGAATATAATTGCCTACCTAGGTCATGTATGTTTCATAATGCAATATTCTCAATCATGCAGACGCTGCATGTCCAGCATGCACTTGTGTAGCAATCCAGGTCTGTTCGTCCCAGCCAAAGCTCTTAAACCTTAAGGTTGTCAATGCACCAGTATTAGCGACAGCATACATCCCCATCACATCCCGCCTGCCTGTAATGACACCATTAACACTTGCCTCTGCAGCTAGTGGCTAAACACAGGCTAAACCCTGTTGATGGCTCTATTTATCTGCTTTATATGTGATCATAATTAGTCTGCCTGTCTGTTATGTGTTCTAGCAACATAACATAAAAACAGTATCCTCTCTGAGCCGCGCGCCTCTGGGATGCACGTAATAAGTGCTGTTAGTGTGAATCGAGCATAATATGTTGGGTTTAGGGCAAAGTGCAGTAAGAGTGTAGAGAGGGGTAACATCTGGCCTTTGCCCCAGTGCTAGTGGCTCATCTGTTTCTCTCAGGGCTGTGCGACACCAATGGTGTTAACTACGGACAAAACACACACATACACGCTGGCCTCATTTATACAGATGTGACAGGAGGAGGACAGAGGAGTTGACCCCACGCCATGTTTTTTCAGAGATGATGATGCGGGGAGGATGGATGGGCTACTCCTCTGTTCCTCCTCATGTCTCATACCTCGTGATTTTAGCGATGGAGTCTCATTCTGTGCCACGTTCATGCAGTCCGCTGGGAAGGAAGAGTGGCGTGTGTCTAACACGCATGTAATGTCCCCTTCTTCTCCCCAGTGCACACACACGTTCTGTTATTCAGTCTTACATGACTGGTCCAAAGCAGACACATGTCTATGTTAACTTGTGTGCGTGTGTGTGCGTGTGCGTGCGTGTGCGTGTGTGTACGTGTGCGCATGTTAGGATTGCATGGTTTGATGTTACATACCATGTAGGGTTGAAAATCATTGTATTTTGCAGCAAGTTTAAAAAAAGTCTTATTTCTGCTGACAAAATAATATTGACCAATAATATAATATCAATAATATCATGTAGTTCCCATTCAAAAAAATAATAATTAAATCATAAAAATGATTAAAATCAGACATTTTTTGCTTGGAAAAGTATATTGGCCAATGGTATCATAGCCTGTAGTTTTCATTCAATCAAATAAAAATCATTAAAATTTAAAATGTAAAAATGTTTAAAATGTAAATAATAATAATAATAATAATAAAATCTCTGTTTTATTATTATTAATAATAATAATAATATCTCGATGATGATGATGATGATGATGATATTATTATTGTTATTATTATTACTACTAATAATAATAAACCATAAAGATAGAAAACAATTCTGTTTTATTCATAAATATGTCAAATATTTTGTGTCAAATGTGCTGTGTGCTGTGTCATGTTGTGTTATGTCATATTTTTTAAAGGTGGAGATTGTGACCCACACTGGCCCTCACAGAAGACTGTGGATGGGCCCTCAGTTTCAGTTCAAAACCATCCACCCGTCCGGACAGACCACAGTCATCTCTTCCAGCTCTTCTGTACTGCAGTCCCAGGGGCCCAGCGACACCCAGCAGCCTCTGCTTGATTTCGACACGGATGACCTGGACCTCCACAGCCTTAGGTGTCGATGCCAAACATGCATTCACGCACATTCATGCTGCATTCACGACCCGACTCGTGTTACTAACCACAGCACAGAAATACTCTCTCACCACACGTTCTTGCTATATTAATATGCCAGGCAACGATTCTTGTAACTCTAAGCAGCATATGGTTATAAACTTGCTTAGCATAAGAATTATTTATTAATATTAATAATTTCAGTCATTGAACTTGAACATCTTTTATCGTATTGTTATTGATAAAATGACAGTGGTGTGACTGTCACAGCTTATTGTTTTGATAAATTCGCACACTCGCATTACTAATACTAACTAATAATGTATTGTAAATAAGACTGATTTAAAATTGCTGGATTTTTCTCATCTTTTTTTGCAGGATTCAGCCTGTGCGCTCAGAGCCGGTCAGCATGCCTGGATCCTCTCGTCTAGTGGCCGACCGTAGAGGACAGTCCACAGTCATAGATACTGGCTCGGGTAAGATCACTGGCTATTGGTCTTTTCTGAATCACTCAAATCCTCTGTCAGATTTAATGGTGTCTGAATCACAATCAGTCAAGAAATGTTTTGCGAGCTTTGCTTTGGATTACATTGAAGTTTTTAACTGCATTTGGATTCTTTGTGTGTTTATTTTACTTTGTAATCCAGTTATAGTAGTAGTTTAGTCCAATTAACAGATACACGATCAAATTTGCACTTCTAAAGATAATTTTCCTAATTTTGAGCTTGAGTGTATGAAGTTACACAGTCCAAACAAATTAATTTTAGGGACTCAAAGTACACTGCATTGTTTGCTCTTTTACACTCACGGCGAGCTGTATTTGCTGCGTGCGCTCGCTCGCACGTCCACTGCACGCGTGCCGTAGTCTTTCACGTCTCATTGAAATCAAAGCACATCCAGCCGGTCGCGTTTGCCGAGCTCCGAAACACGGTTTGTCAGTGGAAGGTACTTTGTGTTGACTGTTGTGATGTTTAGTGCAAGCATTAACCGCATCTCACTGTCATCTTTAAGATAGCACTGACTCTTAGCCGCGTCTCCAAACGTACCTGCTGTTCTTTTGCATCCCGTCAAGAAAACTGTCTCGTCAGCAGCTCCTCCCCTAACCCTCACCTCCGAAAGAAAGAAAGTAACCACTTTTATCGCACAACACGCACCACTTCCTCTTCAGCTTCACCTCCCCTCCGTCTCTTTCTCTCCCGATCGTCTGGAGAAGAGCTCCAGGAGTCAGTTTTATGGGCCGATGCTTATCTGTCTGTGTGATTGCTCAGCTCTCAGGGCTTCGAGCAGTGTGGCGCCTCATCTTATCAGCGCTCATCGCTTTGTCTTTGTGCCTTCAAAAGGCTGTGCGGTCCTGTTTGTCCCGTGGAGCGGTGCTGCGCCTCCTCTGCAGTGATCTCTCTCCCGCTGTCCCTCTTCAGTTCGGGCCGTCCTGATCTGATACTGCTTTGTAGGACAGTGTTCTTGTCTTTTTTACTGTTGAGGCTAAGACCACATAAAATAAAAAGTGTCTGTTTACTTTCTTAATACATTTTCTTGGTTGTTGGAGAAGTTTAAAACTTAAAGGGATAGCTCACCCTAAAATGTTGTCATCATTTACTCACCCTTTTGACATTTCAAACCTGTATGGCTTTTCTTTCTTCTGCCGAACACAAAAGAAGATATTTTGAAGAATGTTGCCATTCACCGGTATCTATTCACTTCTAAAGTATGGACACAAAACCAATGCAAGTCAATGGAGACCAAAGGTTTTCTTTTACCGACATTCTTCAAAATATCTTCTTTAGTGTTTTGCAGAAGAAAGAAAACCATACAGGTTTAAATGACATGAAATTCATATGCAAGTAATGTTTCCTGCGTGTTTTGTGTAATGAGTTTTGTTTTATGTAAGAACTTTCAAATCTCATCCAAAGTCAGTTATGAAGTTTTGGAATATAAGTGTAGTCATTGTAAGGAAATATAGGACATAAGACAGCTTTTCTGGATGTTATCTTTCAATGATTGTTTGTCCACCCTGTTTTTGTGTGGCGCCTTTTGTGTGTTACATGCCACCCCTAAGGGAATCAAGGCTCTGTGTGACCCTCTCTACCGGATGCTGACACTAAACCCTTCATAAGCAAAATGCGTCTGCTTGACACAGAATATCAGGAGGCAGTGTCTCAGCTTCCCAAAATCAATCGGACATGTAGCTGGCATTATCGATACACCTATCTGGTCCCCGAAGCGTCCTCCCGTCCCCACTAGACTACACAGCGCATTGTGTGAGAAAAGACAGCAGGCGCTTAATCTGTTTTAACCTACGATAAAGCGAGTGGGAACACAAGTCTCTTTTGATTGTATTTTGTTATGACTCAGTGCCAGAAACACCCTGTCATTTGTTCAGCGAGAGCACTTTTCCTTCCTTGCCCGGTTGTTATGTGTGTGGCGTGGCACGGGCCTGTCGGAGATCGCGAGATGAGCGGGCGACAGTGCACGAAAGATGCAGGCGTGTTGTGAGTTCGCTATCATGTCCTGGAAGAAGCTTTGCTGATAGCTGCAAGTGCGTCTTGTATCGGAGGTGAAGACGCATGTTTTTGTTTGTTTTTTTCTCATCTGTGTATGTGTTTGTTTTGGGGTATAGTCCGTAAGCCAGTGTTTTGATTTATCACTCACAAAGCGACAGATATATAACCAGACGAGATGAGACTTTTGCTTTGCTGTAGCTTGGAAACTTCAATCAAATTTTTTTTGGGGGGTAAATTTACTCAATTAGCCATTTACCAAAATATTATATTATTTAATAATCAGAATTAAATTATTTTGTTCAGAATTTCAAGGCATACATATATATATACATATATATATATATATATATATATATATATTAACACACACATATATATATATATATATATTAGGGCTGTCAAATGATTAATCGCGATTAATCGCATCCAGAATAAAAGTTTGTGTTTACATAATATATATCTGTGTACTGTGCATATTAATTTTGTATTCATAAAAACGTATACATACATGCATATATTTAAGAAAAATATAAAATATTAAAATGAATAAACATTTAAATATAATTTTAATTACTGGTAAATATAAATAAATACATCTAAATATTTCCTAAATATATACAGGCCTACATGTATGTTTTTATGAATACAAAACTAATATGCACAATACACAGACATATATTACGTAAACACAAACTTTTATTCTGAATGCGATTAATCACGATTAATCATTTGACAGCCCTATATATATATATATATATATATCAAAAGTTTAGGATCACTTGACAAAAAATGTTTCTCATGATCTTAAAAATCTTTTAATCTCAAGATGTATGTTTAAATGTTTGTAGACAAAAACATAATTTTGCCAGCATATTAATTTCTTTCATTAGAAAACTAAATTTGTATTTAAAAATATATTTTTGAAATAGATTACTTAAGATTACTTAAAAAGCAGATGGTTAAAACATATCTTATTTTTTGAGTAAAAAAACAAAACAGTTTTTTCAACCTTAAGATAATAATAATAATTTATAAGTTGTGTTGTGTTGTATATCACAATATTTTAAATGTCATTTTGACATTATTTGACTTGAATTATTTAACCTGCAATTTTATATTTCAATAATATTTCAAATAGAGATTTCAATAATCATGTTTGTTTTATTTTGCATTTCAAGTAATATCAATAAAACTGCAGTTGGATTGTTTTGATTAAGTAATAATAATAAAATAACTAACACAATAAAAACATGATTTTTTTCATTTAAAAAAAGGTGAACTCTTCATTTTTTTAAAATTAAAATTACAATAAAAATAATTTATTTTTAATTGTAGTTAATTATAAAAATTTTAGCCTATATTGTTATTTGTAAATGTTCATTTTAGACCCTGTCTATGGCATTAATCTACTGTACATGAGTTCCAGAAAAGCTGATGTCCTGATGGCCATTATCACATTATGACTATAAAACCGCTGTCGGCGATACTCATCACCAGATGAGTGTCTGCCCTGTGTTTTTATCTACCACCTTCAAACAGCCCTCAAGTCAGGTGCAGAATGTATGCGTGTGTGAGTGAGTGACAAAACAAAGCCATCTCTGTGTGTTTTAGTATAGTATAGTCCTCTGTGCTGGTTATGCCTTCAGGCTAGTAAGCCAGGCCTGAGCGCTCCCCTGGTTTCCTCTCCCAGCATGGCTGAGCACTCAGAGAGCAGGCACCTGGACTCTACCTGCGTCCAGCAGTAATGGATCCTCACCCGTAGTCTGTAATTACCTGGATGGGCATAAAGGTGGCTTGTTGTTGGAGATACTGCGCACATTCAGGCCAGAAGGATCCTGACGCTGTTCGAGGAGGAACCCGTGCCACATGATCTCCTCCAACAATAAGAGGTGTTTTTGAGACGCCTATAGATAGGGGGACCGTTCCCGTGACCCAGCGCTCTCTTTGCCGCCCTTGCCTGTCTCTTTCAATAGCGGCCCGCCACCTGCCCCGGGCCCCCTCTCCGCTACACTCACTGACTCTATTCTTCTGCCCCTGACCTGGAAGTCCCCGCCACAATACAGAGGCTGCCGCGGACGCCTGGCCAGATTGGCAGATCTGACTGTGAAAGATGCCATTCTTATCATCAACCTACATTCTGAGAATCAGAGGCCCAATGCACTTATCTTGCACTTCCATCTTCCCCTACTATTCTCTCTCTCTCTCTCTCTCTCTCTCTCTCTCTCTCTCTCTCTCTCTCTCTCTCTCTCTCTCTCTCTCTCTCTCTCTCTCTCTCTCTCTCTCTCTCTCTCTCTCTCTCTCTCTCTCTCTCTCTCTCTTCTTTCTTATGCTAAACGTTTTGCCATAATGATATATACAATGTTTCTATATGTTTCATATAGACACATTGTCTATTCTGTACTGTACTGTACTATACTGTACTATTACACACTTTTTAGATTTTTTCTATGTCTTAACTAATTCAAATAGAATAAACACATTTAAATAAATAATAATTTAATTTGTAATCTATTATGTTTCAGCATTGTTAAAATAAATAATAATTATATATATTTCAGTGTAGTCAAACTTCTTGAGGTCTCACCTTGAGATGCTTTTGAAATATTTCCCATCTATGCTGGACTCTTATTGGCTGCTTTTTCTTTACTACTCTTATATATTTTTAACGTAACTTTAGTTTAAAAGTTAAACATAATTTAAAAATAATATCCTAAACAAGACAATAATGCATGTTAATAGTATTCTGTGGTTCAGACTCTTGAATCTCTTCCTCTGTAAAGATAAAGCACTCAGCATGTGCTCGCTCTTTTGTGATGTTCGTGTCTAGCTTGAAGTCCTTTTTTGGCTGTGAAGAGAGAACTGAAAGGTTCGAGCTGTTTTTTTAGTGTACAGTAAAATGAACATGCTCATTACCGCTGTGGACTTTCTGCCTGCTCTATGTTTGCATGTGTCTGTCTGTATATCGCATTTGTTTTGTGTGTTGATTTGTTTAAGCGCCTTCAAACCCAAATATTTAGGGGTTTGCTTACCCTAGCAATATGACGCTTCATGCGTTTTCTTCAGAAAATGTAAAAATCTATTTGTATAGCTGTCACTGTGACCCCCTCTACTGTATGTGCACACTGAGGAGGGCAGCTTTGTGCGTGTGTGTGTGTGTATTGCCAGAGGCGGGAGCAGCTGCTCTTTAAAGCATCCGAATGGACAGCAATGTGTCAGGCATCTGCTGTGTACTTTCAAAGCTTTTACTTCTGCTGCAAGCAACCATACAGTCCACACATGAACCCCCTCCTTATCCTCCATAAACCACTGCTCGTCCGAGTTGTGATTTGAAGAGTCTTTTGGATGGTTTCCAACCACTTTTGTTTGCTTGAACACTCGATCTGTGGCCATGGCATTTGTGTGCGTTTTACGGCGTTATCGGGGCACATCTGGTCAAGTGGGGTTAGATGTTGAAGTGTGATCAGGTGACATGTGCAGACATTGGCACTCCATGTGCCATTAGGAACCTTACAGCCTTCATGGCAAACAGCAGAGAGTGTGTTGCAGATCCTAATTTCAGTATGCCAATCTCACGTGGCACGGCTTACTTTTGGTAGCATGTGGATTTGTGCGTACGTGTTTCCAAAACAGGTGTCCTTTACAAACATTAAATTGGCTTTGCTGAGATAGTAAGATGAAATTAAACTAGAGCTTGACCCTTGCTGTTTTTCATTGTTTTTTCTAAGCTGACTTGAGCGTGTTGAACAATTCAAATCAAACACATCCAAATGCTCGCTGCTAAAATAACAGCGTCTGTCATGACTCGTGCGTCTTCTAAAAACTTTTACCTCGTGTTTCATCGTCATTGGCCCCCATTGACTTTCATTGTATTGCTTAAAAGCACTGAGACATTTCTCAAAAAAAACAATTGTGTGTTCTACTGATAAAAGAAAGTCATACAGGTTTTGAATATGAAGGTAAATAAATGATAAATGACAATTTTTTTTTATTTTTGAGTGAAACAAATATCCAAAATTGTCCATTTTGAGTATATTATATATCATATTCATAGCTTGTATATCATCTCACTTTCCTCAGGTGTGACAAAAAGATCATATTAAACCCTGTATATCTCATGGCCTTAAAATGCTTGCCATTCCTCTCACAGCAGTTAGGACGCCTCAGTCCGTGAAAGTACATACTTGCTCGAGGCGCAGTGTGTTCTGCCTCCGTCTTCCCTGCTGTGTATTTTTGTTGTTGTTGCGTGTGTGTATGTGTGTGTGTGTGCCCGTCTGCGTGCTGCTGACGCCCGCAGAAAAGCACATCTCTTAGTTTCAGTCCCGCTGTCCCTGCCTGCCACATCCGAGCGTACAGGCGAGTTCTGACGGGGGTCTCTGAGAAACGGACCATCTTCAAGGTGGGGCCACAATTAAAAGCTAAGAACAAAAGCTCTCCGTACCAAAGCGTTGGCCTCGGCGACTCGGCATATGCCTGTCGCTCCCAGCACACCCCTGTAGACGCTAATGAAGTCTGACAACGTCTCTGTACGAGGCTGCATTATCTTCTCCCAGCATGCACTTTCACTCCATAATGTATCGATTGGGCAGCTGCGATGGTATTTTTTACACCTCAGAGCCGGCGCCTGTGCGCCACTTCATTGAGTCGTTGCGCCGAGCGTTCGGCGGCGAGCAGAAAGAGCCGTTAAAAATGAATAGAGGATGAAAATTGAGAAAGCATTCCATCAAAGCACAGTGCTTCCTCTGCACTCTCGAGATGGGAGACAGCATGTCTGTCGCATTTGTTTTGTGTTTTAAACAGTCCAAGTGTGTGTGTTTAATGTTTGTTTATATTTCTCACGTTTCACAGTAATGTTGATAGATTTATCACAGGGGTTGTATATGTTAACATTTGTTAACCGAATAGTTTACACAAACTAAAAGTAAATCAATCTTTTACAGCATTTTTTTTACATTTATTTTCAGTTTTTGCATTGATTTACACATTTGAAAGTTGTTTACAGTAGCATTAGTCATGTTGTTATGAACCAAAATTATATTGATATTATTATATACTATTATATTATTATTCTATTGTATTATATGTATTATACAATATTTAATCATAACCTGATTCTTTATTATATATTAATATATAGAACTTTTGTTTCTCTATCTATTGAACAGAATATTGACCTCATTTTTATCCAGAGTGGGCATGTTTTTTTTGTGTGTGTGTGTGTGTGTGTGTGTGTGTGTTTGTGTTTGTGTGTGTGTGGAATGAGCTGCTGTTGAAGGATGACTGGAGGGCTGTTGACAGATGTGAGAGGAGAGTTCCTCTTCTGGAGGTGAGGTAATGTGACATGGTCAGATTGTCCTGGACAACCCCTCCTCTCTCCAGGTGTGGAGGTGAGGTGCTGCGGGTCATTTCCTGTGCAGATGAGTTTCAGTGTGGGAAGATGATTTGAGCTCACCTGCCCACAGAGCCATCCTTTGTTTATTCATTTAGCGCCGCAGATTAACCCCGGCCGGCGGGCCTTCCTGGAAACCGTATCCATGAGACAGTGAAGAGGTGAGGAGCCTCTGCCTCTCTCTCTCCTCACCTGAAAATAAACGTCTGGTCATTTACCCCTGTGTGTTTCCAATCAGCCAGGAACATCTGAAATGTCTGGGATGGAATCTGCCGGAGCTTCCTCTAAGTGAACCCTGAGAGATATGCGGTTCTGACCACTCATGCATTACTGTTTAACATAGCTGAAAATCAGGGAAATATTTCAGTCTCTTTTTCCATATCGTCTGTATAACTTTAAGACTCTTTAAGACTTTTTATTGTGGATCACAAAAAGAAGATATTTTAAGAAATGTGGTTTTGGGTCCATACAATGGAAGTCAATGGGGCCAATGTTGTTTGCTTCAAAAAAAATATTTTCTTTTGTGTTCTGCAGAAGAAAGAAAGTTATACAGGTTTAAAATGACAAGAGGGTGAATAAATGTTAACAGAAGCCTTTAATAAATTTTTGGTAGTAAGCAGTTATAATTGTGGTGGTGAGTTTTGCATAAGCTTCAGAAAGCATGCTGTTTATTATATACTCTGTCTGTTTTCTTTTCTTCTCCTATGTCCATTCTGTCTTGTTCTCACTGAGCTGAGGTGCGCTGGCATCATCGGCAGAGAGAGCAGGCGAGGCAGAAAAAAGCGCACACCTCACACGTTTGATTCACAATGTGTTTTGGCAGGCCAGGCAAGCAGGAGATGCTACTTCAGAGCATCAAAAAGGTCTTGACAGTTTTCTTAGTGAGCCTTTTCTGTGCCCTTTTTGTTTCAGGTTTAGTCTAAATGAAGGTAGATTTGTTTGACACATTTGTGTGTCAGCGTTGGTTTGTGTAGCTACAGAGGAAAGAGGTTCGCTGTCCGCTGCTGTGCAGACATCAGAAGACTCTGTGCCTCCCTTTCCCTCGGGAATGTTATCAGTAGAACAGGAAGCACGAGTTATCACATTCTTGCTCCGCACGGCTTTAGAAGAATCCATTAATTTGACAACAAGAGCGCAGGACCAGATGTGAAAATCTCGCTTGATTTGAACTTTGCCCAGATCTTATCACAGTAATTTATACCTCATTGTCTCGATACAGGGCTGGAAAGCATCATTTCCAGATCATTCTAATGCATTTCTTTCCCCGCACCCTCCCCTTGTTTCAGAGGCTCGGAGAACGCAGTTCGTGTGAAATTATGAAAAATGCTTTCATTAATATTCCTCCCGCTCTCCGAAACGGACTCCGCATGTGGACTGTCCTCCCTTCCGTGCGCCCCCGTGCGTAACGCCATTCAAATGAACTCGAAACGCGTCCCCCCTCGGGCCAAAGGGCCCATTGCCAGCTATGCCCGGTCTCCCAGAATTTCTGCGCACGTCAGTGTGAACTGTCTGTGCATAGAGACGTGCTCACCAGGATGAGAGGAGCATGTTGCCACGTACTTATGTATCGCTGGCCCTCCAGAGCAGTTCCCCGCTGACTGACGTCCACCTCGGTCAAACAAATGCACCTCTCTTGTTAGAGCTGCTGCCGTGCCAGTATTGAACCCATTCGGTTGCGTTTAACTTTGCCAGCCGTAACGAAGTCACATGGGAGCGGAAATGTATTCAGGAGCGGCGAAACACGCAAAGCACTCTTTCTCAGAAACATGTGTTTCCAATGAGCTTCCCAAACTGCTCGCATGTAAGCGGTGGTCAGGCGTACAGAATAATTTATTCTGCTCTGGATAGACTTGTCATATTAATTATAGCCCCGTCAAGAAAAGCTAGCTGGCAGGTTGGAGTCACCTCAGTTATTTTTGGAAGCCTTGAGAAGGTAATGCACGCTTTCTTTTGCCTGACTTGTGGAAATGGTTTAGCAGTCAACACTCTGTCTGGACTGTGTACTGCACTCCTGTACAAACAATGCCTTTGAAGTCACGGTTAAACCCCCTCGGCCCCAGTAAAGGTCTCAGGCCGCTTGCTTGTCGTGCGGGGATGGAGTGCACAAGCATTAATGTGAACCCACTGGCAATGCAAATGTGCTAGCGCTCTTGTTCATTTAGATTAGATTCCATTCAACTTTATTTTCATTGTGCACAGTTCAAGTACAGAGCCAATGAAATAAAGTTAATCTAACCAGAAGTACAAATATCAGTATGCGTAGATGTTTCAAAGCTACAACATAAACAAGTGGTACTGCGCATGCACGCTTTTGTGGCCCAAACATGACTTCCGGTACACATCCGCATAGAGTAGAGTCATTGCAGATTATATACAGATAACAAGCAATAGAAATAACAAGTAAATGACATTAGCTAGAAAGTCTAGCCAGTATTATTTTGGGTTACTTGGTTAAAGCGACAATGTTGGACGAACCATTCAACCAATTGTTTATTTTAAAAAATGAATGTGCATAAGCAGCCAGGCTTATTTCACTGACATCTCCACAAACCCCCTGGTGGTGCTGGTGGCACTTCAACTACTAAAGGAGGTCAAAGATGCACCTCAATCGTTTGGGAGATACAGTAATGAAACCAGTCCCTGAGTCTAAAGCCCCGGCAGAGAGTGTGTGCCTCCACGCTTCTTTCGCCCTAAACTGACTTCTAAGCGGGACATAATCCAGTCAATTATTTGGAGTAAACACAACACTGACCCCCACGGCCAATCAGAAAACAGAAAGAAGCGAGAGACTTTGAGCAAAAGATGTCAAAACAGTTGTAAGTCTAACTGAACAAATACGTATAAATGATTCTCATCTTCATGGTTTTACAGTAGGTCTATTTGTGCATTCATTTGTGACTCTGGATCACAAAAAATGGCCGGAAACACATCTACAAACTTAATTTGCTGCTACCGCTCTTTGAGAATTACCCGTTCAAGTTTGGTATCTATGTAAGGTTTCAGCTTTCAGGTTCATCTATTCTCCACAACGTCATTACAGCGGTAAGACAAAAGAGAGCATTAAAACAAACCTGTTTCTTCTTAGCATTGGCCTGCTGCAGCGCCTCTGATGAACAACTTTAAAGGCCATTTTCTCAGATTCCAGAGTTTTAAATGGATATATCTTGACCAAATATTGTCCTGTTCTAACAAACCATATATCAGTAGAAAGCTTATTTAAAAAAGTAACCCTTAAGAGGGTTTTGATGTCCAAGGTCACATTTGTTTTGCAGTGCAGTCACTGTGACCAGGAAATACGGCGTCTAGGCTGCTGACAATGTCTTGCGCTGACCCCATAGGAAATATTTCAAGTGAGGCTTTGTTGTGAATTCTAGTAAACACAATGACTTGAAGCGGTGAGCATTTTGAGTCGTTTTAATAAATTAGCTCCACATGTTCCTCTCATGTCGTACACAGAATCACTCGTGTCGCACCAAAAGCACTCGATTCTCCTGTCATAACACTGTAGGGATGAGTGTGTATCTCCCATGAGAGATATTCTGTCTCTGTGTAGTTTTTGGAGGAGAGTGAACATGCTGTTTCTCATAATCTAAAGAACATCAGGTCAAATGGGATTATGTCGCTGAAAGTGTTATTTTTTGTTTGGGGGATGAGAAACATCAGAGGTCCACCCTTTAGCTCTGCTCATGCAGCTGGGCAGGAAAATCAGGATACGATTTGGCACTTAAGGAGACTAAACGATTTCCTTCTCACTGATGATTTCTACTGGGAAATGTGTCCGTGCACTGAAAATTACATCCGGGAGAATGTTTATGTAGCTTTTTTTTTTTACCAATTTCAAAAGAATGAATATTCTTCTAACCTTTAACACACCACACAATGCCTCTCTCTCTTTCCACCCATTAACCGCCTTTCCTAGCTGTGAGCTCCGCTGGCATTTTTACACAACTCTGTCACCGCTGTCTTGGCAGATGCCTTTTCTTCGGGAGGTTGGCAATAGTCCTAAAGAAAACTCTGAAAATGTGGCCTTTAAAGTGCACTTTTTCTTACTACCTCTTTCAGACGTGCCTGAGACCCATCACGCTGAGCTCTGTCACCCCAGCCCTTTGCAGATGTAAACAGAGAGCACCGCTAATTCTTTTATTTTGGCGTCTCGCACCCAATTGGACCCACTTTTAACCCCTCTGGCATTTTAATGCAGTCTGCAGGGAAACCCGAGCTTTGTCCCAGACCTTCGCTCGAAGAAATAAAAAACTGCTCGTGAAGTCGCATTTTGTCCTTCACCAGTTAGATGTTAAACATAACGTTTTTGCTTTCTTACTTTTGTCACAATATGGCAGACTAGGCCCTCCACCCAACTCTTTCTCACATTGTTTTTGCTTCTTTATCGTCTCCATTCATAATAAAACTCAAGTTGTACACATCCAACTGTAGAACACCTCAATCTGCTGTCTGGAAACAAAGAATTTAACCATTGAGCTGTTAAACATTTTAACAGGGCTGACAGGACAAACGTAGATAAACTGAAGTCTCGTGTGAAAGATTCTTACCCATCTTGTCTACCTCAAACTGATCACTGTTTCCGGATCTTTGAGTTTCTCTTTAAATCCGTCTGCAATTAGGATTGCAAATAGGGCTTTGCGGTCCTAATGTGAAACAGTTCTGAGTTTTTTCAGCTGAGTTTTTTCAGATTTCTGATTCATTTGCTATAAATAAGCCCAGGGGAGGCAGAGGTGTTGGGTCACTTACTGTAATGGCTGAGGAAATGGAGGAATGCTTAAAGAATGACATCACTTTTGTTTGATTAAAAAAACACATTTAAAAACACAGGCACAAGCAATTATTGCTGCTTGCTTAAACAAGCATTCGTAAGCAACATTCTAGAAACCATATACAGTGTAACATTTGATCTAGAACTGTACATTTACATTGATCCAAAGCGAGCTACAAAATATTAGGAAACAATTAAGCGATTTGTCATAAGATACAGCTGTAAGAAATATCGAAATTATTGAAATATTGCTCATACTGTATTGCAATTGTTTACTGCACTTACTTTTCTTTCAAATAGTTAGTTTCTAAAGATCTTCTCTGTTTTCATTGTTCTTGTCAGCTGCAAGATATTGCATTATTGTTGTGTAAAGCATGACTGTGGGTCGTGGTGTGTGCGTGCATGTGTGTGTTTCTCCTGTGAGCTTTTCGAAATTCCCAGTGGAGCATTTGGACCGTGCTCTGTGTATTTCAGACATATGGAAATCAGCACAGCCGCGGTCCCCTCACAACAGGCTAGTGCTTTCACCTGATTATATTATCTGTTAAACATTTTTCGTTTTTTCTTTCAGCTCTTTTTAAAGAGGGTGCGGTATGTGACCCTTTCTCTACTGAGAGGTCAAGTGGTGATTGCTGATGTTGTCTGCTCTAAACACATGTTTAGCCCAGCGCCGCCCGCCCGGTTCCCCAAAAGGTTTGGTAACCATTAAGTTACTTCCTAAGTCAGTTCCGGAGTCAGGCCTCTGTGGACTGGGCATGAGGAGAACTGTGAACCTGTGTGTGTTTAGGAGTGAGTGGGTGTTGAGCATATTTGTCTTGTTTTTCGTTGGTCTCGCTGTTGCTTTTTTGTAGCTGCACAGAACTACATTCGCTCATCATTGTTTGTTTTATGTCATCATAGAAACAAGTTTGTCTACTGAACATTCAGTCACTTCTTCTTGCATAGCTTAATATGTGTCTGGCATCCGTGTGAGACGTGGCATAGCTCACGCGATCCTGCCCCAGACAGGAAGTGCCATGGTAAGCTCTGTTATGATAGTAGATCAGCCAATAAGAGGAAGAGCAGTGAATTTCACATGGGAGCAGAGCCGTTGAGTCCGAGCATTGCAGCCACCTCAGGGCCCAGCGGCCCGGCAGGAAATGAAAGGATCATTTAGCTTGTGGCAGATGAGCAGGAAAGAAAGGGAGGGACGTGTGAAGAAGAGACACAGACACCCGGGTTTTAAACCTTTAGAGATTTTCTTTTAGCTCTGTTGGTAGAGAATTGCCGTTATCATTTTCTCACCCTCTTGTCTTTTCAAACCTGTATGACTTAAAAGAAGATATTTTGAAGAATGTTGGTAAATGAACATCCACTGACTTGCTTTGATTTTGTATCCATACAATAAAAGTGATTCGGTACGCCGTAGTTCGGTTACCAACATTCTTCAAATATCTTCTTTTGAGTTCCGTGAAGAAGAAAGAAAGTCATACAGGTCTCAAATGACAAGTGATCCAATGATGACAGAATTTCATTTTTGGATGCACTATCCTTTTAAATAACTAAAAATAATAAAGAACAAGTAAGTGACCCTAAGCTTTTAAACAGTAGTGTAGTCACATCTGAGAGAGTGAATGTCCATTATTGCTCATGCATCGCTGCTTTGTCGTCTGTGTTCAGGTAAAACTGTTTTCAGAGTAAAAGCGTAAAGGGCTTAAGTGTTGTCACTTGCGTGAAACACCTTGCTACTCCAGAACTGTGCTGCAGCAGGCGCCAGGCAAGATAAGATGACGTGCTGTCATCCACAGCGACACACGGCCCAAGAACACATGTAATTTCCCTGAACAAGCTGTCTTTAGAGTGAGCGCTGCACATTTTCAAAGGGTAGGAAAAAGTACAGCAGGAGCCTCTCCTTGGCCATCACCTGTCTAAAATCAATGTAGCAGCATCATAGCGAGTAGATCTGTCTAAATGTTTACAGACACCGATGAAATGTGGATGGCAAAAGCAAACAAAGATGCTACAGAATTCACAAACGCTGTTGGTAAGGTTATCCTATTGTATGGCCCATTGTTCATTGGCTGGAAGTGGTACACAGATTGGAGATTGGAGCTGAATGGTTGAGATGACCTGAGGCTCACTGCTCAAGAATAAGAAAGACTCTGTGTGCCATTAAAGGGGTGATTAGTATGCCTGCTGTGACCCCAGGCCGATGACAGCCTCTGGACTAAACAGGCCTTTACGCTGACTGGTTTTCTGTATTCGTGTCCCCTGTCTGCACACAGCGCTCCACTTCCAACTCCTTATGGAACCAGTGAGCAATCACAAGAGGACGTGCCTGTCTGCGTCTGCGTGTGTCCGCATGAGTAAACGTGCGAGCGCTCCAACAGTGTGAACAGCCACGGTCCAGCTTACAGGCGTGACCGGTGTTTTTGGAAAAGATGATACTGAGGCCAAAGGAAATATTCTGCTCGCCGGTTTGGCACTGCTGGAATGTCCCAGTGCATCCTGGGTGTTCCACTCTCTCACTTGTTAACAGCTTTCACACAGGGTACCAATTAACCTCTCACATCCTGTTCCCCAACAGCTTTTTTCAGTTTTTCACTGAACTCCCGGCTTCTACTCTTAGTGACCCTTTTAACGGAAAAGGCTTCTCAGCGTGTCCAACTCCTCACACAACATCTCCATTAAACTCTACGTCCTCAATCTGTTTCTCTTGACCTTTTGACAAAAGGCCAACGGCGGTTTCGATTCAGTTCGCCGCGCTTTGGTTTCACACTGTGGGCACCTATTTAGGGGAGCGAAAGCATCGAAAAGCATCAACGATGATATAATGGTGGCGTGAAAAGGTACAGGTCGCACCATGAAGATGCCGTTCACTCACTGCGCGCCTGTTTATTTTGCGTCCGAGTGCACCTCAGTGAGGAGTCTTGAGATGTAGAGCATGTGTAACGTTTAGAGAAAGATTCGCGCACCATACTGTGACCAAGTACAATAGCACCACATCACTTTATTTGTGCCTTTGAAAGTAGAGAAATCGGGTCACAGGAGAGCCTCGCAGTCACCTCCTAATTGGTTCTCTTGCTTTCGGCGTCCATTTCGCCGATGGCACAAACCATAACTCGTGTACCCTTTTGTGTGTGGACCCGCGTGCGTGTCTTTGTACAGTCTTCACTGATTTGGTCCGAGCCATTGTCGAGGCGGACACCCCGCGCTTCCCTCCTCCCCGGAGCCTCGGATGTAATTACGGAGCTTGTCTCCTGGCACTTGCAGTCGGAAAAAGTCACCAACAGCCGAAAAGAAAGTGTCCATTAAGGCTCGTCTGACTCGACCCCGGTGTTCGGAAGGGGGTGAAGCGAGGCGCAAGAACGTGGCGCGGGCAAGTAGCAAACACGCCTGTTTACTGGAGCATGCTGCAGCCTTCCAGCTCCTGCTGCCTGAACGGAGCGTCCACCGTGGGTGTGGGAGAGCTAGTTTTTTGGTGCTGCACATGTGAGTCAGTCTGCATCACTATAAATCGGCCGTTAATTGCACTGAGGTTTAGAGTAGAATTAGGTAAATGTCACTTCACAAGAGCGGCTCGAGCAGAGAAAGGGCTTCTTCGAGCGTCTTTTACGCACCATGGGTGTCTCTGTCAGCTGGTGGAGATGTGTTAAGGAAACACATCTAAGTAGGTAGGCCAGAATGGCCCTCATACTTGGAGAGATCATCTGACTTTAGAGGGACTTTTTTGAGTGCTCTAGTGCAAAGAAGGTACTCCATTTTGTCCATATTTTTTTGCATGTAGTTGTGCATATACTGTAACAAAGTTAAATGCATAGTGCATCCAAAAACGAAATATCTAAATCATTTACTTGTCATTTCAAACCTGTATGACTTGCTTTCTTCTGCAGAACACAAAACAAGTCAAACTAAGTTGTCACCATGTAGAAAAGGTTGGATTTTCCCTGCATCTTCCATCGCTTTAAAACAAATGTCATGATGATAATCAATTAGAGCACAGAACCGTCCTCTCTATGAGGGTCATTACAACAGCAATAACAGGGTAATTGGCTTTTAAATCTTTTGCGAATGACTGAGCTCAATGCATATGCCCTTGGAGGAGTCATGCTTTGGGACACATGCATGCTAGAGTTGATGCTGCATTGGGGAGTGCTGCAAATCCATTGATTTAAAGTCAATTGGAGCTAGAGTTGTTTGGTTACCAACATTCTTCAAAATATAAACTTTTCTGTTCTGCAGAAGAAAGAACATCATACAGATTTAAAATGACATGAGGGTGAGTAAATGATCACAGAATTTACATTTTTGGTTGAACTATCCCTTTTATATCCATCAGTTTATTCTTTTCCTGTATGAAATATTCAAATGTTTAGGAAGAACATGATGCTTCTTTTCCGAGCGAGGAATCCGTTTTTGTGCCACGCTGGGTGAAATCTACTCCTGTCACTGTAGATAATGGACATCTGACAGGCTGGTGCTGAAACATGGCTCAGGGCAGTTCGGCGGTCACATCGCACAAACTCCCACCATGCAAGATGATTCCCATCGTAATCCACACTCATAAACTCACCACGACAGACATTGATCACCACTGTCACTCGCCAGCCATGTCGTGATGAGTTTAAATTCAGACGCTAGGCATGCAAATGCCCTGGCGTGACATTTATGGTCATTTAGTGTTTGCATGTGTGTGTGTCGGGATGTCAGTCTCAAATCTCAATCCTGCACTGAAGAAAAGTAGAGAGGGAAAAGTGCACAGCTGGATGTGTACAGTTTGCCAGTGCGGTGTTTGTTCCTGGGTTAAGACAGATTACACACATGCCTGTTTGATTGACTTCTGCATCCATTTCTTTTTGTTCCTTAACTGTAAATTAACCATAACATGATATCTTTGTTTTTCTGTAAAAAAAAGCCTCACACACTCCCCACATGGGCTTGTCTTGTTTTTGCTCTAAAGCAGTGTACATACACACACTCGGAGGAGTGGCCCATTCAGTTTTTGGGGGGAGTCGCAGCTGGCAAAAAGATGCATGCTTTTGTTTGGTGTTTTAAGGAGCAAACATCTGACGCTGCTCGGACACCCCTGGAACAGCTTCCTGAAAGCCATCTGCCATGCGGAACTCGGAGGCTTATTAAAATAACGTATTATCTGTGTTCGGCAAAACCTGAATTTGACATCATTCCTGAACTCTCAGCTTTGCCCGAGTTGTTCTTGTTGCTGTGGATCTCTGGTAGGATGTTTGTAATTGGACGCAGATGTTTCTGAAGAAGCTTGGCCAGACTATTATTCTTGCCTATGCTGAGTACTTATTTTACCCTCATCATTTCAAACAGCACTCACTTTAAAACTTTCCCAGAATTCTAAGCGCTGATGCAGTTTTATGTGACGTTTAGTCGTGCAAAGACGAAAAGGTGATGTTATAAAGGGATTTTCCACTTTTTAATAAATGTCTACCCGTATGACTTTCTATTTTCAGCAGAACACAAAAGAAGATATTTTGAAGAATGTTGGTAACCTAACAGTAGTGGTACCCATTTACTTGCATTGGTTTTGTGTTCATACAATAGACATGAATGGGTACCACTGTTGTTTGTTTAAAAACCCTTCTTCAGAATATCTTCTTTTGTGTTCTGCAGAATAAAGAAAGTCATACATGTTTTTGGGTGTACTATCCCTTTAACCATCACATGACGTATGAAAAATATCTGAGGATGTTTTCAGTTGTCCTTTAGTTTACCTGCGTACAACATACTGACAGATTGTTCTGAATGAGACGTGATGTGAGCTAGATGAATTTGCTAATGTTGTGGTGTGAAAGAGGCTTAGCATTGCACCGCTGCATTATTAAATAGTATCATGTCCCAACTAATCTCCCGCTACAGATATTGCGATTTATCACAGCTCTCTAGAGAACATGGCTAGTAATGTAATTCTGATGTGGACAGCCACAGTACAGTCACATCTACCGTTAAAATAAAAATACCCGGTATCCCAGTACCAATGTAACCAAACTCAGTACTTTGATCCAGTGTGAACATTTTGATTACGCTGAATTGAAGAACTCGCTCTGATGTGCGGGAGAACTTTCTGTTGCTTGATCATAGAAGGATTAATTCAGGAGAACTTCATGACTTGGTGCTCTCAACATGACATCATGTGACAGACAGATTTGAGTCTTCGAACAGTCATGGGCATCTAAAACAACTCAAAAAGTGAGTGCTGAAATAATCCACCGATGACTCCAGCGTCCTCTCGCTGTCTCTCGTAGTCCAGGTAGCAGTGTGGTAAACTGAACTGAAAGACGCATTGTGAACGGCAATTCCGTTTTCGTTAAATCAGAGCTTCTTTAAAGTGGTTTCTAACAGTTCAAATTAGCGATGGGCTTATTCGAACCCAATATATAGGAGTCTCTCAAGGCCATGTGTTTGTGGGCTGCGGCATGCCTTCCTTTAAGGTCACACGCTGCGCTGTGAGCCTGTCGATGAGTCACACGGTGAAAGCCGCAGTTCAGAAACCCCATGAGCTCATCTTCAAGCTATTGCACCTGACCAGCATTCAAATTCTGTGAAGATGAAGTTGAAACCTTAGAAGGAAAGTACAGCAGTGTCATAGGATTTTCAGCGAGGTGCAATGAAGACTTCATCTTGTTGAAGTTGTGTTTTTACCTCTGGATTGGCTAGAGAGTACATGGGAACAATCTGTGATTGACAGAGGCCCACATGTGGAGCTGGTCTGTTTGATGCTACTTGCCGACCTCCATATTGAAGAGATTTCCAATGGCTGCATCACCCTTCCCTTTAAACATGCCATCACATAGCATTGCATTCATGGCTGAGTTCAATAGAAATGAAGGATCTTTAAAAGTTTTCCCATTGTCTAAAATGTGGAGTGTCTTTAAAAAAAGGTGTTTAAAGGAGCGGAAAGTTTAGCGGCATCTAGCAGTGAGGTTGCAAATAGCAACCAACGGCTCACTCCACCGCTCGACCCACCTTTTCGAAGCACTTCAGTGGCTGACACATGACAAACGTGTTGTCACATTTTTGCTTCACTGCCGAAGGTGGTAACATATTTACGAAACGCGTTCTGTAGAGAAGTTTGTCCGTTTAGGGATAGTCTAGAAACAACACAAAAAATTCCATGTAAGGTGACCTGCGGTGTATGTAGATAGAAGTAGCTCACTCTAAGGTAATAAAAACATAACGGTTAATAATTTAAGGTCTTTATACACCTCTGAAAACATAGTTATGTATATTATATTTTATTTCTATCAATAGATACTCCTTAATCTTACACAATGCACCTTTAACTGATCATTGAGTAAAAGTGTAATATCGAATTATTATTGAAAATTGTAATGGATAGAGTTTAATATAAAGCTCTGTTCTCTTGCACAGCAAATATCTGTGAGCTGGATAAAATAATGATTAGTGATTCAGTAAAAATTATTTCATTCATCTCCAAATAATAACTGCCAAGTTGAGGTCACATCTCCAATTACTAATTTGAACCTTTTTAACACAATTTTAGTGTTATTTATAAATACTGATTGATAAATACATCTATGACTTCGTATAGAATAAAAGGATATTTTGCTGTAGCAGACTCTATTTGAATCTTTTACTGGGGAAGACAACCACACAAAAATCGCACTATTATTATCTGGGTAGCCATCTTGTAATTTCTTACCAAGCTGGAAACATTCCCATTCCATATGTTCATACCACTGGCATAATTTCTGTGTCATCCTTGTATTGATAAATAAGATGTAATATACCATAATCGCTGCCGAGATATAATAATGGTTGCATGTCCAAATGTGCGGCAATTTGACTGTGGCTTGAAAGTAAGAGGTGCAAACAGCTATTTCTTTTATTCTCAATTTTCTTCACTTTAGAGGATGTTTGTGGTCCGTTGAGAGGAGCATTAAAAGTTTATTTCGCCAAATGTAATGCTTAACCAATTTTTAAATTAAGTTTTAACATCTGGGACAACCAACCACATAACAAAACCAGTGCATATTGTGAACCGTTTTGAGGACGCTGGAGCCCAGAACTGTGAAGGGTTTTGCCAGTGAAGCTGGGTTCTACTTGGCTAAATGAAAACATAATAGAGGATAGACTTCAATTGTTTTTATATGAAGCTAATCATCATTACTGAATAGACCTTATTCTGAGTAAATGTCGCATTTAATTTGGCACAAATTAAAAAGAAACTTTAGAGAAAATACTGACTTCTGAGGCAAAATGCCCTGATCTGAAGAAAAAACACGTACATATACAAAAGTACTGTAATTGAAGCTTACATATTCATTATCATTCACATGGAGTTAAAGAAATTGTAAAACGCATGTTGTTTTTCTGTTGTCATTCTGGATGATTCACTCTAGGACAAAATCTTCTCTTTTGCATCACCTGGCCTTTCTTTCCCCTCCTCTTGTTCCCGCTGTCTGACGATCGAGCGATTTTCATCAACCAGTCAGTCAGTCTCCCTCTTCGTTCTCTCCTCTTTGCTGGGCCGTCTTCACCTTTCCTGACAGCTCTGCTCCTCATCAGCAGCTATGTGAAGTGACAGTTCACATCCTGGGGCTGCAGCGGGGGTTAGATCACTGAAAAAGAGCAGCAGAGCATGCACACACCCTAACAAACCCTCCCTACACCCATCCACGCTCTCATTCTCTCTCTCTCTTACACACACACACACACACACACACATTTACACCCGCTCGATTCCACGAAGACCCCAGTTTTAATTCATAAACGCATTTGCTCCAGTTCACTCTTAGTGCTGAGGGGGCATCCGTGGGGTTACGGATACGCTGGGAGGGGGCGCCCGAACGTGCTTTGCACGTTGCTAAAGCGCAAACAGCCGGCTGTCGGATGAGAAACAGACGGCCGCAGACACGACAGTGAGTGTTCAGCGGCACAGACGGTTCAGTGGAGTGTGCTTCTGTTTTGAGAGTTGGACTTTCAGTGTGCTCAGAGGTGTAGAATGAGTTGTAACCCTAATGCTGTTATAGTATACAAAGGGTTAAAGTGTAAAAGTAAATCCTGGAAATGGACAGTGCATGTGCTGAAAACTCAGGTTTGTGGAACTTATGTGGAATAGTTTGAATATGGCTTGCAACATTTCATGATCTTGTTACCA